>JAJTUV010001555.1:0-600000 GCA_021653895.1 Mastomys natalensis | reverse complement strand
GAAGTCACAGAGACTTAGGCAGCATGCCCAGGGCCTACATGTTAGCTTTCTCCAAGGGAGTCTTGCAGGAGAAACAGACTACTCTTAGTGGTAGACTGCATGCCAAAAGAAGATGGCTAAAGGCAAATGAACTCAGTGGCATCTTTAATGATTCCTTGTTCCATGATAGCATGCTAGGGCTTTTCCTAACTCTTAATTTTTGTTGATATATGTATATATCAACTAAACACACATATACATATAATTTTTTGAGTATATGTCACTTCTATACCAAGCTTTGTAAACAAAGATGTTAAAATGGTCTCCTAATTATTATGAGTTCAGTGTTTCGATGATTCTAAAGTCAATAGAATGAATTGACTATACAGGCTTATTAACCCTGAAAATAGACACAAAAATGTATGTTTTAATAAATAAAACCTATGTAATTAAAAATTCAAAAAATAACTGTTCATTATTTCAATATTAATTTAGCCATTTCACATAAGACATTGTTGGCTTAACACTTGAATAAAATAGATCACAGTAGAAAATTTCATGAGGAATTCATTTTGAATGGTAGGAGCTTCTCTATTTGAGTGGTCATTTTAACATCACTAGGATATTTTGATGAAACCTATAGGGCCATATTCCCCAATGCATGACTAACTCTATGTAACCATACTTCAATAAATCTCACTAAAACTGTGTCTGTCAAATTGAAATGTGAAATATGTTGAGAAAGATACTCTAATTATGCATTCAGGGATATCTTGACATGGATGTTTTTGATATTTTATTTAAATGATCTGTACTTCACTCTTTTTCTGATTATAAAATTTAATTTTGAGTAGCAATTAATCAAACATTCTCTTTGTTGGTGTATAAAACTGAACACAGTGTTTCCTGTCATAAATCTCTTGTCCATATGGTAAAGGTACAATATTGGCACTGAAACCTGGTGTCCATCTGGACACAGATACATTTCCTACATGAGGCGAAACTTTCAAAATCAACCATCTGTTTTTATGCAATTTCCCAAAAACTTGTAAATAAAATGATATTTAACATGAAACAAAAGTAATCACAAAGATAATGGATCATTTACCTGACACAGTAAAAAGCTCTTTCAAAAACATGCTGAATATTGTCAAATGGTTTCTGTAACTTTGAAGGTATAAATGCTACTTACTGTGAGAACAATAATAGTGAATGGAGACACCATCAAATCCAAAGACATCATATTAATGTTCAATTATCTTTCTTTTAATTAGTCATCCCTGATTTATACCAACCCAGTTTTTTGTTAATCTAATGTATCCATAGTGCCATTTGTGTGTGTATTTTACCCTGAGGATTGATAAGTGCTAGGATAAATTCATAAAGCACATTGCTTATGATAAATTTATAGCATATAAGTAAATGATATTTTCACAAGCAATAATGTGAATTACTATATAGTTGAAGTCATCTATTTGGTAGCCCAAATTCTGTGCCTTCTGTGTCACACTAGGCAAATCACTATTCTGTCCCTTAATTATCTCTTCTGTGAAAGAAGACTGGTAATCAAAGCTTCTTGACTGATATGAAGATTAAATTTATCATGAGAATGTCCTAATGAGATATAAGCACTATAAGTTGGGTGGCTTAAAACTACATAAATTAATAGTCCACAGTTCTAGAATCTGAAGTCACAGGATCAAAGTTTCAGCATGGCTGAATTCAAGGGACAAACAGTTCCCACATTATAGACTCCTAATTTATACTATGCTCATATCCAACTATGTATTAACCAATTTCCAAATACTGTCATATAAAAAATAGTGTTTCACATATGATGCCATATGCATGAAGTCCATTTCAGTATGTCAGATCATTATTTGTTATAATGATTGTTTTATTATTGAATATATTTTAAAATACTTGTTTCCAACATAAGCCATAATGTGATACTGAATGTTAGTAAAGACAATTTTGTGATTGCTAATGTAATCATGCACACAAAGACTTTTATCCAAGAATTATGCTCATGGATCCTGAGGGAAGCAACTATCCCAATCACCATTTAATACATTATGCATATGTTTTCATCCCCCAACCTGTAGTCGACACAAAGAGGTGCACCTTGGGTTTTGAGCATCTTCCAGAGTTTTTCATACCAGTTCGCAAACTAGCTCGATTTTGTGTACTTCAAGAATACATTGGAAGTCACCCAGGTAACCTTAGCTCAGCTGGACCTGAAATCTCCTTGTGTGTCATCAATGCATCTGCTGCTGACTCCCATATTGAGTGAGGATGTGATTAAGTACAGAACATTTTTGTAGAACATGCAAGACCAGAAATGCATCAGATTTAGTCATGTGAACTTGATCTATGATTGACAAATCCGGGAAGATTTAGTCTACTGAGGTTATGAACTCAGTTGGAAAAGCACAACAATTTTAAAGTAAAGAATCATTCAAAAACACCAGAAGGAAAACTGCATTAATCATGGGAGACTGGGGTTTTCATTACTTTGCCTAGACAAGTCACATCTATTCTTGCTTGTCTGTACATGAACCACTGGTTTTTTTCAATTTATAAAATAAATAAATGAACTTACGTTTTGTAGTCAGTTCCTTCAAAATGTGAGATGTGCCAAAAACGCCTCCACTGCCTTGACTGACAAATTCCCGAATTTTTCAGATTTATATTTCTGAATCATGTACTAGTCCCATTCTGCCACCACAAAAGGACAGGAAACCCACAATAAATAGATATGTCTTGTTATGATGAAGTGCTTCATGATACATTTTGAGGGGAAGAGTGTCATAAAGAAGAAATGCTTTTTGGTTTACAGTTCTTTCAAATGAACTATCAAGATATAGTGAGTTTGGACCTATGAGCTAGGCCAGTGAATAAAGGTGTATGCTGCCAAGTCTGATAATGTGGGTCAGATCTTTAGGATCTACATGAGCAGAAAACAAAAACAAACAAACAAAAAACATGTCTAAAAGTTATTCTCTAACTTCAGTGCATGCTCACATACACACTAAATAGATGGAAAAGGTGTAATAAAAAGAATAGATATGTTTAAGAAGTATGAGATACTTAATGTATACATGGAATTTACATTTTATTATTATTTTAATTTCTAAAACATGGAAATTTCATGTTACTATTAATTTTGTCAGTGTTGTTAAGTATTAGAATATCAAATAATCTTAAGGCAGAGACTGATTTGAATTTAATTGTTTCAAATATGACAAGTATGTAACAAGTTTCATGGTATATACAAATTTTATTTGGTAACCCAAAAATTAATGTATTCATTAGATTTACCAGATTACTTGGAAAGTTTAAATTAAGTGGGACAATATGGATAGAATAATTAATTAACTTTATATAACAAAAACTAAGCAGCTATCTTGGGTGTCAGAGTACTTGTGACTTCATAGAATGAATTAGGTAGTGTTCCTTCTGTTTCTATTTTATGGAATAGTTTAAGGAATATTGGTCTTCTTTGAAGGTCTGGTAAAATTCTACACTAACATCATCTGCCCCTGGGCTCTTTTTGGTTGAGAAGTTTTTAATGACTTCTTCGGTTTCCTTAAGGGATATGAGCTGTTTGGAAAGTTTACCTGCTCTTGATTTAACTTTGGAATGTGATATTTTTCTAAAAAAGTCATTCATTTCATCCAGATTTTCCAATTTTTTTTTGAGTGTAGGCTGTTGTAGTAGTATCTGATGATTTTTGAATTTCTTCAGTTTTTGTTGTTATGTCTCATTTTCATTCCTGATTTTGTTAATTTGCATACTGTCTTGGTGCCCTCTGGTTAGTCTGGCTAAGGTTTTATCTATCTTGTTGATTTGCTCAAAGAACCATCTCCTGGTTTTGTTGATTCTTTGTATAGTTCTTTGTGCTTCTACTTGGTTAATTTTATCCCTGAGTTTGATTATTTTCCGCCATCTACTCCTCTTGGGTGTGTTCACTGCCTGGTTTATATAGTTTATTAATCTCTCAATATCTGATACATATTGTTAAAAATGAAAATATACCAGATACTTTCAAAATTATACTGTTATTTTTTGCTTAGCTGAAAATTCTCATTGTATGACAAGAAGCAGCAGATAAAAAGGAATGGTGAAATATATACATTATTCAAAAAAAACTAAACAGCTAACATTATTTAAAACTTTTACTTGCAATTAAAAAATGAACCTCTCTCTCTCTCTCTCTCTCTCTCTCTCTCTCTCTCTCTCTCTCTCTCTCTCTCTCCTCTCTCTCTCTCTCTCTCACCACACACACACACACACAAGATTCAATGTAATATATATATGTTTTATGGATGATTATATATCAAGCAGATCCATGTACCTAACTGCTTTGTATACCTCTTCATTTGATAAAGGTATTTAATATGTATTCTGTTAATAATTTAAAATACAGAAGAGATTACTCCTCAATGTGTTTACTAAAACACATTATTCCTACAAAAATATTCAGCTGCTGCCCTTCCCTCATTTTAGTCCTTGATCTTTGAGCCTCTTGTAATCAGCTTTCTACTGTCCACTTATATGTTTGACTTTTTTATTATTCCACATGTAAGTTATATCATGCAGTGTTTATTTTTCTTTGTCTGGCTTATTTCACACATTATTGTTTCCTTCAAGGTCATCCATGTTCTTACAAGTATTTAGATCTCCTCTTGAAAGATATAGTTTTACTGTTTACTATGTGTTTATTTCCCTTTTACATATCTCATTAACCATTGAAATATTTAAATTAATGCATACTTTGATTACCATGCAGTGGAACTAGGAATGAAGATATCTCCTGATAAACTGGTTTCTGCTTCTTTTTATCCATGCCAAGACATGGCATTGCTGTATCACACAGTAGTTATATATTTAACTTCACTCTGAACCTGGACAATGCCTATTAATTCCCAGCTTCAGTAATGGTTCTGCCAGTTTCCCCATCTTCTGTCATCCTGTTATGTTTTATCTTTTGATAATATTTGCTCTGATGATTATCAAGTTGAACACATGGCTTTAATTTTTCTTTCCGTTATGATGTCTGATGTTAATTAGTATCCATATGCTTGTTTGCCACCTGTATGCCTTCTTACGAGCAACATCTATTTAAGTCCTTTGCCTATTTTTAAAATAAGATTATTTATTTCATGCTATTGAATTTTTTATATATATATTGGATATTAACACTTGTCAGATGAAAGATTTGTAAATATATCTCCATCTATGTAGGTTGTCTCTTGACTCTGCTTTTTACCAGTTTTCCAATGAAATTCTGCTAGTCTTTTGTTTTCTATGTTTTAGTGTAGCCTCCAAGAAATTATTGCCCCAAACTAATGCCTCAGAACAGATCCCATTTTCTTCAAGTCATAATGTTAGTAAAATGTTAATATGTATAAAATTATATTGATTTTTTTGTGCTATACTGATTTTCATCAAAATGTTAACAATTCTAATGCAAGAAGCTATTATTATCATACTTTAACTCATTTGTTTTTTATGACCTTGCTTATAATAGTCTAAATTGTTAGAGTTTAATTTAGAGTCTAAAAACATGTTTTGAGCAGAGGATTAGACTCCTCATAACAAATCATAACCAGTTCAAAATTTTTAACTTGTCACGTCTAAATCACTATTGTGACAGATGCTTCCTCTCAGAGACTACTAAAGTATATCTCTGATCATGAAGTAGAAATGATTCGTTACTACTGATTGAGACCTTCCTGAGAAGACAGTGTGAAAACATTTTAAATTTTGGTTTATGGCTAGGCAACTAGAGAGAATTAGTAGTTATAAAATAATTTTTCTTAATGAATATTTACACTATTCAAAAACATCATCACTATGTAGTGTCATCCAGAGAACTAATGAGTTTTGATGGTTTTTTGTTTTGTTTTCTTTCTTTTCTTCTTTCTTTCTTTCTTTCTTTATTTATTTGTTTTTCTTTTTGAGTTAGTAACAGCAGTGTTGTTGAAGAGTGAGGGGTTGCTTTTAAGGAGAAGGTATAACTCAAAATTGACCATGTCATCAGAAAACCATACAACATGGGTGACTATCTCCAAGGGTGCAAACATGGAGATCTCCACGTTCTTATAGGCAGCTCTACAAGATCTTCGTTTCTTTCTTTTCCTTTTTTTACTGAAAATAGATTCTTGTTTCATACAATACATCCTGATCACAAACCACAAATTCTCCCTCTCTCCACCCCTCCCTGCAGTGCCCCTCCAGATCCACTGACCCTCAGTCTCTCTTCAGCAAAGAACAGGCCTTCAAGAGATGACAACCAAACCAAACAAAATAATCAGATAATACAAGGTAAAAGCCCTCATATCAATACTGGACAGTACAACCTAATTCAAGATAAAGACACAAAAGGAGGCAAAAGAATCAAAGAAACAACTCCCACAATCATACAGTTTCTTAAAACTTGAGGCTTCCATTTTCTTCAATTATTTCTTTTCATTTGTTTTTAGTTTTTCATAGTCTTGAGTATACTGGATTATTCTTTTCACAGTTATGTGAAGCTCATTTAGTGAATACTTTAGTTTTAGCTGTTTCAGTTCTAAAAGTTGAATTGGATCTTTTGTTTTTTTTATAATTACAGACTTTCTGTTGAGATTACCTATTGTGTTAGTCATGACAATATCATTTCTCCCTACTTCTTTGAATATAACCTTTAAATTTAACTGAACTTAATAATATAAAGTCATGATCATGTTATTGACAACTCTATTGCCAGTTTGTAATTATCATAACCTTTGTAGCTGAAAACGATAACATGAATGAAATTTTGTTAGAAAGTACACAGTTTTGAAGCCTTTTCTTTTCTTTCCTCCTACCTCCTTTTTCTCTACCTACCTCTCTTTGTGTAAAAAAAAGTCTCATGACCTGAAGTTGTGAAATCTAATCCCTTAGAGATTGTTTACACAATTTACAACCATCCATATATCTGATAAAGCACAAGGAACCAAGAATTAGTTTCATTCCCCACTAACCAATCACTGTCAAGTTGTAAACCCATTTAAATATCAACCAATGAACTATTATGCATTCCTTTTCATCTAAACTACTATCCCTCCTGCCATATTCACAGACATTAGAATAACAGAAATTTTGAAAAATAGATGGTCACTGTGTCTTAGACGTTTCCTACAATCCTGAATGAATGCATTAAATGTGTGTATATTGATCATTTTCATTGGCCAAAATTTAACTTAAAGTGCATAGTAAAATAACAAGGTGACTGTAATTAGCTGAAAACAACTACCTTCAAAAGCTGTGACTTAGTTGTATTATTACAAGGTTTTGCACTTTAAATGGCATTCAACATATATGTATGAATTCTATATTGGGGTATATTTTAATCACTGAAATATATTCATAGAATTAGGATAAGCCTGTCTAGTTGTCATAATGTCTTGATTATTGTGTCAATAAGTTAGTATTTCTAGAAGGATTTTGATCAAGTATAAATAGCTCATTGAGTAACAGGTGGGAATTAAAGACACGAATTCAGTTTTCCCTAATGTGCTTGAAGTAGCTGGGTAATGCACTTAGTCTGAATTTCAACAGCCTCATCATTGATCCAAAGCTCTGGACGGGGTGGTATGGCAGTCATCACCAAATTACTCTATTATACTTTATAACACATTTGTCTTGGGATTATATTCTGAAATTTATGGAAAGTATAAAAAAGGGGGAAAAAAGTCTATATTTAAATTAGTTTAACTATAAATGCTATGAGAACCTAACATTTCAATTACCACCATTTACTTCCAAATTCTTCATTTTTCTTATATAACTTCTTCAGTAGAAAAATATGATTCTTTAGTGTATAAGTATGCAGTAGATGGTTGTGTGTGTGTGTGTGTGTGTGTGTGTGTGTCGTATTCTTAGGAAGAAGAAAATGTGTTTTTTGTTTTTTTCCCTCATTGATTCTCGTGCATGCCTTATTCACTAGATAGAATTGCTCTAGGTATTAGCATTTCTTCTGAAACAAATTTACTTCCTTAGTGAATATGCTGGCACAACCCTTTCTGCATGAGCCAGTAGTGGATATCAGTTCAGAAAACCTGCAAAACTTTTTGCATCAATCAACTTCTTTTGTCTTCCTAATCTCAGAAACCAGTGCTCTCTTGATATTGGTCTACCACTGACTTCCTTTAAAACACTTATTATTGAAGAGAAAAATGGCAAAATATTGTACATGATAAGGTCTTTGGATATATGTGAATTCAAATTGCCAGTAGAAGCATATGATGAGATGTATAGGTATTACAATGAAACCCGATAGCAATGAAAAATAGAAAAAGGCTTTAAAGAACTCCTGCATTATCACACTGTGGTCCCAGATTCTTTTCATTTCATAGATTATAGGTGGCATATGTATATAAAACATTGTGTTCTCTTTCTAAACAATGCAGTGAGTGAAGAAGAAGTTCCTTTTAGCAAGGCGCCATTGAGGAAACAATACTAAAATAGCTTCAAACACAATAAAGGGAGTTGGAGATATGTCTCAGAGGTTAAAAGCACTGCCAGCTCTTCCAGAAGACTTCCCAGAGTTTTCTTCCATTCACTTCCCAGAGTCCTTTGCAGTTTACAATTCTCTGTAATTTATGTGTCTTTGGATCCAATGTTATCCTTTGATCTCCAAAGACACTGAATGTACATGTGCACAGATATAAGTATTCAAACATCATATATACTATAGAAACAGAGAAAATTTCAAAAAAAATTAAAAACAATTAGAAGGTGGATTGTTAGATATAATTAATTATGGTTTTCTTTCTAGCATGGAAGTACTTTAGCTGGCACATGACAGCTGCAGACAACAAAACAGGTAGCTATAATTTATCACAAAAGGCTGAATGATTTAGAAAGCAGGCCAGTATCCTAAATCATTAATAACTTAGCTGTATTTTATTTCCTTCTCCCAGAGTTAGAAGATAAATGTGATGAGAACAACCTTTTGCACAGTTTATGAGCAAATTTGTTACTGGAATTTATGCTAAATCTATTTGAAAGAAGGTTTTGTCACCTGCTTTTCAAGTAGGTTCTAATGAATTGAAACAGTAATGGTGCAGTTCCATGGTCTGCTATGTTTCATGTTTCTTCAGTTTGTACAATATTATTTCTTCCATTGTTGGTTCCTGTATCATTTCTAGACACAGCCTCTAAAGTCAATCCCAACTAATTCCTCCATATCTTAGCATGTCGGAAAAAAAAAAAAAAAAAAAGCACAGAATGAGGTACACTTTTAAACTAATGTTCATTGAATTGATTCTTTGACAGTTTCATACATGTATAGAGTATACTGATTATTATAATTTCATGTGATTTAGAATAGGCTGATGCTGTCAAAATTCTTAAATGTAAATGACCTACCATGTTAGAGAATAATCTCATGGCAACTTCAATTTTTTATCTGTGGAGTTTCATTCTTAATTAGTACATATTTCTACTCTTGTAAATGAGCATTCATAAAAGTACTTTAGCTAAAATGAGGTATTGATAATGAAGCTAAATTTACTATCTGAGCCAAAATCTTCCCTAAGTTAAAATGTATAAATGAAAGAGTTGATGAAAATGAAGTTATGAAATGTGTTTTTCTTTGATAATTATACAATTTTTATTAAGCTCAGGAACTGCTCAATTTATCCTTTCAGTTCAGATAGCATCCACTTGTTGGTGAGAAACTTCTGCTTTTCCCCAACTAGGCATTGCACATCCATGACAGATGACAGCAATTATCTCCTCTCACCTGCAGGAAGCAGGAAAGATGTATCCTGATTAGGTACTATATTCATCAGAAATCAATTAGAAAGCCTGGGGCTGAGCCAAATAGCTGTCCAGTGCTTTCAGCATTTGTGTGTGACGAGGTCTTGTTGTTACTTCACAAAAGTTTACTGTTCTACTGAGTTTGTCTTGACTTTTGCTTCCACCATGCAAATTCAGCTGTGCACTTTGTATATTTTGTAAGGCACATCCCTATTGTCTCTTATTCTGTATTTCATACCCTGCAATGCTTCTTGCTTTTATAGTTCTTGGTATTATTGTTTACTTACCTAATTTCTGAGGGTAGGGATGGATCAGTGTTTGAGTTCAGTGTACAATTGGGGGATAAATCAGCTTTTTATATTAAGGTTTTATTAATTTCCTCTATGGAATTAGATTCTCATTATTTATCAAAAGGAACAATATTTATCACTGAAGTGCTTCTGAATATAAATAGTTGTATAACTCTAAAATGTACTTGCTTTATACTTGGAAATCAAAACATCTGTGAATTTTTTTTCGATTTCATTAAGAAATGTCACATCTTCTGGACCACAGAGACTTATGCAATGTGAGAAAACACATGGCAGCAGTGCTTGACATCTTTGCCCTGGAGGAATTTATGGTTCATTTCTCTTAACATTTTTTAGTGAAGCTTAACACTGGGTACAATCTTTGACACAAAGAAATGCAGCTTGACTCTTTGATCTTGGGAAATTAGCCCAAGAGTTTTGGTTTTACTTTGTGAACATCTACATTTAAATAAGTGATTGTCTAGATCTGAAACCTTGTTTCTGAAATTTTTTATGTGGAAGCCCTGGGAAATTTACTTAATTATGTTAAGATTATTTTTAACCAATAAAAATGGAGGTTAGGAATCAATTCTATTTTGAATGAGTCATGAAAAAGCAAAAGCTATCTAAAACATAAAGCTAATGTTAAGCATTATTGTCAGGATTCAGTGTAGGATCATAATGATATGTAATGATCATTATGAACTTACAATGGGACTAGGCAATAAATAGGTACTTTACAATCATTGCACTCCATGAGACTCTGGGTATAGTTCAGTGGTAGAATGATCAGCTACCACTCATGAAAAACAGCGTTCAATTCCAACACTAAGAACCAAACATTGATTTCCTGATGTTTTTACAATCATCCCTTTGGGCAGTGAGACCAATTTCCTCATATTTGGAGTAGATTAAATCTAGTGTTCTGTCCTTCCAGAAAACATATCTGATCTCTGTAAAGCATAAATGAATGCTACCCTTTGCACAAAACTAGGATACTCTTAATACTTTAGAATGCCTACACTACATTGATATCACCAGGGAAGTATTAAAATAAAAATGTGGGTTCTACCAAGAAATAGTTGATGATTATTAGCTGCAGTTTCAAAGATGTTTTCTTTTTTTTTCTTTTTTTGTTATTTTTATTGGAAATTTTATTTATTTACATTTCAAATATCATCCCCTTTCCCCATTCCTTGCCCCCAGAAATCCCCTATCCTATCCCCCCGCCTCCTTTTTGCTTTCATACCATTTTAATTACATGCAAGTATTAAGGTCAGTTCTAGGTTGAGGAACCAGCAATACAATAGATGCAAATAGTCAAGGAACAAGCAAGACAATAAACACAAATAGTCAAAGAACAAGCAAGGTAATAAACAAAGTTCTTGAACACTCCCATGATCACTGTTTCTTTTTTTTTAAATTATTATTTTTTTATTTATTTTTTTATTGCTTTCCCAAAATATGCAGCCTGTATATGGAGTATGGTCTTCTAGCTGGGTGCCTCATCTGTCCTCAATGGGAGAGGAAGCACCTAGCCTCTCAGAGACTTAAAGTGGCAGGGTGGGGGATACAGGAGGAGGGGGTACTCAGAAAACAAGAGATGGGAAGGATTGTGGGAGGGGGTGACTGGGACGAGTTACAAAATGAATAAGCAAAAAAATAAAATTTAAAAAAAAGGAAAAAAAATCAAAGATGTTTTCTTTATAGTGTTTGATATGCCAATTAAAACTCACATGTCCTGCTCCTACTTCAATTTTCTGCCTGCTTGTGGCTCCTACAGACAAACCTAGCAGTGGCAAGTTCAGCCATGTCCCTTCTACTCCCCACTCTCAAGGCCCCAGTTCTATCTGCATTCCTTGAGGCCTACTGTAATCCAGCACAATGGCCCAATCCCTTGCTCACTGTGACTCCGGCACAGTTAATAGCAATATTGAGGATTGCCCTGTTCCCATGGCACTTAAATCAAATTTTATAAAGATGATAGAGATTTTTTAAAGAGGAAATGAATAAAACCCTTTAATAAATACAGGAAAAAAATACTATCAAAGAGAGTAAGGCCTTTAAAGAGGAAACAAATAAATATAAAGAAACACTGGAAAACACAAACAGATGAAGAAAATGAGTGAAATTTTCAAGATCTGAAAATGAAAATAGAAGCAATAAAGAAAACACAAACTTAGGTCATTCTGACAAGAATGCCTTCTTCAGTCTTGTTAATGAGATTTTAAAAGGGGGGGGGTGAGAAGCATAGAGCCTTTGGGACTGCTTGGCAAGAATCTGACATGGGCCAAGGACAAGGAAATGGGCTGGCTGCTTGGCAGGAATATGACATTGGCCATGGACAAGGAATCTGACATTAGGCTAGAACGAAGAAGTAATTTCAGGTAGGAATCTAAATCTTAGGCTAGAACAAAAAAGTAATTTCAGATAGAAATCTAAATGCTAGGCTAGAACAAAGAAGTAATTTCAGACAGAAATCTAAATTTTAGGCTACAACAAGGAAATAGGCTTCAGACATGAAAATGACCTTGGGCTAGGACAGGGAAGTTGACTCAGATATTTTGGTCATCTTGATAAGCCCTTAGAAACCTTGATCATGGGAGTGTTCATGTAATTGGGTTTAATGCCTTGCTTATTCTTTGACCATTTGTGTTTATTGTCTTGTTTGTTCCTTAACTATTTCCATCTATTGTATTGCTAGACCTTCAACCTAGAACTGACCTTAATACATGCATATAATCAAAATGCTATAAAAGCATAAAGGAGAGGGGGGATGGGATAGGGGGATCTAGGGAGGGGAAAAGGGGAAAGGGAATGACATCTGAACTGTATATAAATAAAATATTCAATTAAAAAAAAAAGAAAAAGAAAACACAAACTAATAAAATCCTGGGAATGAAAACCCTTGGAAAGGTAAAAGGAAATGCAGAGGAAGGCTTCAGCAACAGAATAAGATAGAAGAAAGAATGTCAGGCATTTAAGATGTGATAGAAGAAGTTTACACATCAAGTAATGTAAATGGTAAATCTAAAAAGTTTCTAACATAAAACATCCAAAAACTTTGGGACACCAAGGAAAGACCAACACTAAAGGTTAATAGGAATAGAAAAATAAAATAAAATCCCCATTTCAACAGCCCAGAAATTATCTTCACCAAAATCATAGAAAAAAATTCCCAAACATAAGTAATATACAAGAAGTTTAGAGACCACCAAATAGAGCAGACCAGAAAAGAAAATCCTATAGCCAAATAATAATCAACACACTCAAGATTTTGAACAAAGAAAGAATATTGAAAGATGCTAGGAAAAAGGTCAAGTAATATATAAAGGCAGACCTATCAGAATTACTCCTAGCCAGATGTATTTTAATCTCTAAGAACTACAGGTGTCAGCCCAGACTACTATATTCACCCAAATATGCACTCACCATAGATTGAGAATACAAAATATTCCATGTCAAAACAAAATTTAAGCAATATCTTTTTTCTCATCCAGACCAATGGAGAATACTAGAAGGAAAGACTCCAACACAAGAATGAATGTTAACTACACCCAAGAAAACGAAGATATAATTTCACTCCACCAAAATGAGAAGAAGCAAATCTCTCTCTCTCTCTCTCTCTCTCTCTCTCTCTCTCCTCTCTCTCTCTCTGTCTCTCCTCTCTCTCTGTCTCTCTCTCTCTCACACACAAACACATACACAGACACAGACACACACACACAACCACCACTAACAATCATTCATTATTCATTAATAATTCTCTACATCAGTGAACTCAATTCCCAAATAAAAAGACATGGGATAGCATAGTAGATGCGAAAACAGGATCCATCATTTTGCTGCAGCAGAAATGTGTCTGAAATTCAAGAAGTATGCAGGACACATCTCTGCCACAAAGATAAAAATTACATCAGTGTAAAGGTCTGGACAAAAGGTTTCCAAGAAAACAGAGAAAAAAAACTAGCTGAAGTTGCAATTATAATATCTAATTATATAGAATTTCTATCAAAAGTAATCAAAAGAGATGGAGAAGAACACTTCACATTTATCAAAAAAATCCACCAAGATGATATCTCAATTCTGAGGATTTATATCACAAATCTATAGGAACCCACACTCAAAAAAACAAATATTAGTTAGGTTTAAACATTGAAATCCACATGTTATTAGTGCGAGACTCTAATACCCTACTCTCACTAACAGCCAGTTCATCAAAAGAGAAAATAAGCATAATGAAACTAACAGACATTGTGAATTGAATGTATTTAACAGATACTGACAGAACATTTTACACGAGCACAAAATAAAATATTTTTTTCTTACCACCTCATGGATACTTCTCCAAAATTGACCATACACTCAGTTGCAAAGCAAGATTTAAATAACCCTGAGTATTAACAGATCAGTATTGATTAAAGCTGGACTTGAAAAACAACAGAAATAACAGAAGTCCTACAAATTCATGGAATCTGAATATCTCTCTAATCAATGAACACTGGGCCAAAGAAGAAATAAAGATAGAACTCAAAGACATTTTTCGAGTTCCATGAAAATGAAAGCATAACGTACCCTACATACCCAAACACAATAAAAGTAGTGCTAAGAAGAAAGTTCATAGCACAAAGCACTTTCATAAATAATTGGAGTGATCAAATAGTAGCAAACTAAAAGCCCACCTAAAAGCTCTAGAAAAGAAGCTAAAACATCCAACAGGAGTAGAAAACAACAACAACAACAAAATTCAGGGCTAAAGTCAATATATTAGAAAAACTGAGAACAATACAAAGAAACAACGAAATCAAGAAATGGTTCTTTGAAAAAAATCAGCAAAATTGAAAAACCTGTAGCCAATCTAAGCAAAAGACAGAGAGAAAATTTCCAAATTAACAAAATCAGAAATGAAAGTTGAGACATAACAACAGACCCTGAGGAAACTCAAAGAATCATTAGGTCTTACTTCAAAAGCATGTAATCTACAATGTTAGAAAAACATAAAGGAAATGGATAATTTCCTGGATAGATTTCACTTACTAAAGATTAATCAAGACTGGCTAAACAATCTTAATATTTCTGTAAACCCTATGGAAATAGAAGCCATCATTAAAGATCTCCCAGTTAAAATTAGCCCAGGGCCAAATGGTTTTAGAACAGAATTCTATAAGACGTTCAAATAAAAGCTAATAATGATAGTTCTTACAGTATTCCATAAAATTGAAACAGAAGGAACATTCTCAACTCATTTTATGAGACCACATTCACCCTGATAACTAAACCACACAAAGTCTCAACAAAGAAAGGTAATTTCTGACTAATTTCCCTATGATTAGAAATATTGATGGAAAAATACTCAATAAAATACTCACTAACTAAATTTAAGAATATGTCTAAAATATAGTCTACCATGATTAAGCATGATTCATTCCAGAGATCTATAGAAAAAACATCAACATAAGCTACCATACAAACAAAAAGAGAGAGAAAGAAAAAAAGTTCATCTCATTAGATGCTGAAAAACACCTTTGACAAAATACAACACACCTACAATTTAAATAGTCCTGGAGAGGACAGAGATACAAGGCACATACCTAAACACAAAAAGGCTTTGTACAGCAAGTCAATAGCCAACATCAATACTAAAGTAGAGAAACTTATAGCAATTCTATTAAATCAGAAGCCAAGGCTGTCCACTCTCTGTATCTTTTCAATATAGGACTTGAAATTCTAGTTAGAGCTATAAGACAACCAAAGGAGATCAAGGGGATACAAATTGGAAAGGAAGAAATCAAAGCAGCTGGTAGTACAAAAATGACCCCCAAAACTCTATCAGAAATCTCATATATGTGATAAACACTTTCAGCAAAGTGGCTGCATATAATATTAACTCAAAGAAAATTAGTAGCCCTCCTTAATACAAAAGGTAAATGGACTGAGAAAGAAAATAGAGAAACAACACCCTTCAAAATAGCCACAAATAATATAAACTATCTTGTGTAATTATCACTGAGCAAGTGAAAGACCTGTATGACAAGAACTTCAAGTCTCTGAAGAAAGAAATTGAAGAAAATATCAGAAGATGGTAATTTGTTCCATGCTTATGGAAAGGTAAGATTGACATAGTGACAATGGCCATTGTACCAAAAAGAGTCTACAGATCCAATGCAATTACCATCAAAATTCTGACATTATGCTTTACAGACCTTGAAAGAGCAATTATTAACTTTATATGGTAAAAAAAAAATCCAGTATGTGTAAAACAATCCTGTACAATAAAAGAACTTGTAAAGGAATCACCATTCATGATTTCAAGTTGTACTACAGATTAATAGTAGTAAACACTGTATGATATTGGTATAGAAACAAACTGGTTGATCAATGGAATTCAGTTGAAGATCCAGAAATGAACACATACTGTCCCTCCCAGACCTGAGCCTCTGAGTGTAATTAACCCCCCTCTCTGGTGTCTTGAGCAAAATTTTGGGAAAAAACAAAACAAAACAGAAAAGTTAGAAAATGTTCATAAAATGCCTAACAGTAGTTTGATTTAGATGAAACTTGGAGAGATTGTAAAAAACAAGCCTCTATTGCTTCTAATACCAATATTCAGCCTTTATATCTGTTTTATCAGTTTTCATATCCTACTTATCTACCACATACAAGAATGTCGGTTCTCTCATTTGACCAATATCACTGATAGATTGGTTTGATACACAAGTATCCCATGTATTTCCTGAGCCCAATAAATGCTTTGATTTCATCAACATAATCATCTTTGAAGTTTTTGGAATAATAGTAGGTTGAGTTTTCTGCACATATTTGATGGGCATGTAAATTCATCTTTTCTGTCAAATTCTGCTAGAAAGAAGTTTTCTCCGATAAACAAGAAGAGAAAACCTATGCTTGTGCTTTCTTCAGTACTATGACCTGGAATGTTCCCTAGCCATTTATCATCCTCATTGAGCAGAATTAACTGTAAGACGTGCAGGGGAGAGGACAAGAAGAGTGAATGGGAATCTCTGGTGGGCAGGGGGAGAGCGGTACCATCTCTACAACATGCCAGACACCTCAGACTCTTTGACATTAACTCTGAGACTCCTAGCAATGGAGAATATGGAGCACGAAGTTGCACCACCCGACCCTGTAACCAGGCAGGACTCCAAGAAGAGGAAATAGGACACCAAATTCACTCAAAGAGCCTTCAACATAAACTTTTTCTTCTGTATAAATACTGCAGGGACAAAGTAGAAACAGGCTGAGAGAAAGGTCAACCAATGACTAGCCCATCATGATGCAGATCCCATGGGCAAGAATCAATCGGCAACACTACTAATGACACTCTGTTATATTTACACACAGGAACCTAGCATAACTGTCCTCTGAGATGCTTCATTCAGCAGCTGACAGAAACAGATGTAGAAACACACAGTCAAACATTAATGGAGCTTAGGGCAGCTTGTGGGAGAGTTGGGGAAAAGACTGAGGAACCAGGAAGGGATATCAACTCCACAAAAGTCCAACAGTGTCAACTAATCTGGAAACTGGAAGACTCCCAAACTAAACCACCACGGGGGATCCTGTTCCTCTTCCTGGGCTGCCTATTCTGGCCTCAGTGAGAGAGGGTATACCTAATCCTGCAGTAAGTTGATGTGCCATGGTGGATTGATACCTAGTGGGGGTTCCTCTTTCATGTCAAAGTAGAAGCAGAAGGAAGAAGAGGGCACAGAGTTATGTTAGGAGGGATTGGGAGAAGAGGGGTGCCTACAATTGGGAGTTAAGTTGAATAAATTAATGACTAAATGGAAAAATTCACATGCCCTATTTTTCAATATTTTTAAGTTACATTTCCATGCCATTCTATGAAGCCAACATGCATGATCTCTAAATGTTTTAAATTTATTATAGATTGAAACAGATTTTCAGTTACCTTTGTGGTTTAATCCTAACCTATAATATAGGAGCAACTTCGCTAACATTCAGTGCTGGTAAAAAGGAAGGAGGAGCGTAATATAAGAACAGAAAATTGAAGCTTTGTGAAAAAGAAAAATAGATTTTAGTTATGTACAGTTATTTTCTGGTGATCTATAATCCCATCCATTGTAAAAAAGGTAAAATGAAATTATACTTAACTTGTCTTTAAGTAAAATGTTAAGTAGAAATAAGTCTTACCTTCTTACTGTCTAAGTTCTCTTTCACAAAAGTCTGTAATTCTAGAGATATAGGAAAAACACTTGGTTTGTTGTTGTCACTGCTGCTGTTGCTGTTACTGTTTTTATGCAAACTAACTTATATGTTTTTTCCTCAAATAATTTAGTTAGGTATTTAATATGATATCTATCTTGTTCAGAGTGTAATAGTTATATGGACTAGTAACCTGCTGAAGCAAATACTTAATAATACTAATAAGAATCTTAGTAATAATAATAGTAAAATTCCAAGCACAAAAAATCAATCATTGAAAGGATTATCATAATCATATTCATAAATACAGTACTACATTAAATTGAAGGAACTTAACGGAAATATTAAAAAGTAAATTAATCACAGAAATCCCCCTAATCATCCTAAATTTGAAGAAAGGAGTATACTTGTTTCAATCTGGAGTTTGTCATGGGACACTGAAAACATAGATTAACTTCTGAAATAGAGGCATACAAGAAAATGAGAAAAGGAATTCAAAGACATACTGATAGATGGGTATCAGAAAATGTCACAATGTATCAGAACCTCAAAGACGGCCAGGGAAGTGAAAAAGATTAAAAGTTAAAAGAAGCAGCATTGAAGAGTATGAAAGACTTCATTTATATCTCTGTCTGGAAGTTGTCATGAGGAATCTGCAGGGCAAAAACCAGTAAGTATCTTCTTCCTGGTTGATTTAGATAGTATATTTGCTTGGCTTTTTCTAATTGCTTTTGTACTAGAATTAGAGGCAAAAAATTGAAAATCTGTCCATTATTAACCACATTCAAGTTGTTCTGGACGCAAGTTGACAAAGAAACTGCTTGGCTTCCTGTGCTGTCTACTTAGCGACTGTGGGTCAGTTCCATGCATACGTAAAACCTGATCATTGTTCACGTACTCAGGATCTGAGAAAGAACCGAAATCAAGTCTATTATGCTTAAATAGTTTTCTTTTCTTTATTTTTTTTTTGGTTTTTTTCGAGACAGGGTTTCTCTGTGTAGCTCGGGCTGTCCTGGAACTCACTCTGTAGACCAGGCTGGCCTCGAACTCAGAAATCCGCCTGCCTCTGCCTCCCAAGTGCTGGGATTAAAGGCGTGCGCCACCACTGCCTGGCCTTAAATAGTTTTCAATCAGTAAGTTACATAAGATTCTCACACATAGTGGATGAAATGCTACTAATCACAGAAAAATAATACAAGTACCAATAGTAGCAAGTCAGCTATCATTGTTGAGAAAGTTTTATATTGAGCATGTTGTTCCTATCTCTTTAGACCTCAGTTGAATGCTATGTTTGTGATTTAGAAAGAAAATTCTAAAGGAATGTATATATTGACTAAAATTTACATCAAATATATAATTTTTACCAGAGTAGACAAATGATATTTGAGCAATGCAACAAGCTAGGTCATTACCTGTGGACCACTATGAGAAATAAGGCACTAAGGTCATTTAACAAATATCTAGACTATATTCACCATGTTAACACTATAACAAACACTGTTTCATAAGATGGCAATTTTTAGAAGAATAAAAAAGAAGTTGGCTTTTACTGTACAGAAGTTAATACAAAGGTTATCTTAATTTTTATCTAGATGCAGAAATCTTCCCTCTAAAGCTGACAATAACATTTTGCTGAAAGTGTATTTTCAACATTTAATGAGACGTCATGCTACTGTAAAGGATGGTATGATTCTCTACTTTAAAGAGAAACTTATAGAAACTCTGCTCTCTATACAAATCAGAAGGACATAAATTTTAATACAAAAATAAAATTGGTCTCAGTACTAAGCTATTAAAATGTTCACTCTTTGAAGTTTGGCTAGAAACGTTCCACATAAAATACATTGTGATAGAAAAAAGTGAAGAAAATACAATTTTCTGGAAGCAGCTACCATATCGTCCCTGTGAGAAAAAAGAAAAAAAAACAAAGCAAAAGACCCTTTCCCTTTAAAGATCACTAAACACAAAAGGGACTGAAGATGAATAGAAAATACATGGTTATATTAAAATTTTGAAGCTATTGAATATAAATAGAAATAACATATTAATATTTTCTGAGCAAACACTTTTCAAAACCTTTCTCTGTGTGTTTTCTGGCCATTTTAGAATGAAGATACTGTAAGTCAATCATGAAAACTATTCAATTAGTCAAATTTCAGAATTAACAGCAGAGGCTTATTTGATAAAATTTAATTCATTATTGAATTAATTTAGAATTTTAAATGAAATAATCTCATGAACCTCATACAGAAGATGTTGTCTCTTCTATTTGACCAACTTGACCTATTTATAACTAGAGGGAATATCAACTCTAGATCTTAACTCAACCAATAAATCATGATAATCAGTCTCCTAAACTCATTCTTCATATGAATCTCATAGTGCTAATATCAAGCAGAAATACTATAGGGTACAATGATGAGTCCTGTATGCAACCTAACATTTTCTAATAGACATATTAAAAACTAAAACCGAACCTATATTTTTAAAGTAATGTTTCACTTATTTATTGTCTTAGCATGTAGTCAAACATAAAAATAGTAAGACACATTACATATTATCTTCTTAATATTTTCTTTTTTATTACTTAAAATTTATTGTTTGACAATTTCCTAAATGTATACAATATATTCTAATTTCCCTCCCATCTACATTCTCTTGTCTCCTCTCACCTGATAACACTCTCTTTCCATGTTCATGTCTTTTTGTTTTGTTTTCTGATTCACTGGCTATAACCAGGGCTGTCTGTGAATGAGGGTGTGGAACCACCCAGTGGAG
Organism: Mastomys natalensis; assembly: GCA_021653895.1. NCBI lineage: Eukaryota > Metazoa > Chordata > Mammalia > Rodentia > Muridae > Mastomys > Mastomys natalensis. The sequence continues at coordinate 578,980 of JAJTUV010001555.1, read as the reverse complement.
ACTGGTAGACTCACCATTAGTTACACATCTGATGATATTGGGTCCATGTCCAGCAGAAACCATCAGCAGTGAATACTTCTATAGAAAGTGGAAACTTATTATTTTATTTTTTTTCAGGTGCAGGTCTCAGTCCACCATTTTGGAGAAGCTAAGGCCAAAACTCATGCAACTAATCACATCATATTCATAGTCAAAAGCAAAACCAGAAATAACTACATGCTTGCTTAATTTCTCCTCTTTTAGAAGGCTCAGAATCCTTTTAACTGTTGTATAAAGTAATAGTTCTTAACTTGCAGGTCACAACCCATTTGGGATTATATACTAGATATTCTTCATATCAGATATTTACTTTATAATTCATAATAGCAAAATTAGAGTTATAAACTAGAAATGAAATAATATTATGGTTGGGTTCACTATAACATAAGGAACTGTATTTAATGGTCACATCATTAGGAAGGTTGAGACTCAATCGCCTAGAGAATGGTAGTCCACAATAAGCTGTGTCTTTCCACATCATTTTGTAAACAAGACAAACCTTCATAGATATGTCACATAGATATGACCATGATTTATAGACACTTTCTTCTCAGATATCTCTAGCTTGCAAGAAGGTGATGAAGCTTACTATCATAACAGTTGTGGCACCATTGCACCTGTGGCACATATTGGCTTGACTGTTTATACTATAGTTTACAAGGTTCACAGATGGTTAACAATTCCTTTCTCTCCCTGCAGTCTACAGTGCAAATTCCAGCATGACTAAAGCTATTCAACAGGGAGGAAGGTCCCAGCTCAGTTCCAATTTGAACGCTTCATAACTTGCAAACACAATGTATAGTGTCTTAAGCCATAGGAACGAGTCATTTATTTCTAGTAGATATTGAAATGAAGTGTTTGACACCCTTGGAACATTTAATTTTGACATTATTTTTTATGTCTTAATAGCTGTGTACCCAATGACACACATTGTAGAGCTGACCTCTCTATCTAGTCATACAAAAATTTGAATAACAAATAAAATAAAAACTTCTTTAGCAAAAGTTAAGACTTAGACCTTTCATAAGTAAATAATGTGACAAAAGAAAAAAAATATTAAATAATTTGATAATACCTTTTTGGTGAAGTGAATCATTACCACAAAACTTCAAGTAAGCTTTTATTTCTTATTTATAATACTTTTATTATTTGATGCTGCAGAAATTCTGCATTTAAAAAAATTATTTTCTTAAACAGATCATCATTATGTATGCTTTTCAAATGTACATGTCTCTGTTCGAGTATGCACATATGAGTGCTGATGCCTGTAGAGGTCACAGGGATAGGATGCACCTGCAGCACAGCGTGGACAGCAAGCTGATGTGAGCTATTTGATGTAACTACTGAGTCACACTCTGTTCTTCTGTGAGAGTATTATGCATTCTTAACCTTGAGCCATCTCTTCAGTACATAGAAAGGTAGCTATTTGACTTCTTATAGTATTCTTGAAAAATATTAAATCTTTATAAATTTCTACAATTAAGTTGCTATCATTCTAAAACAAAATCAGAACAATGTTTAGCAAAAGTATTTTATAAAAAAATACATAAAAATAAAAGACTGTAGATTTCTGAAATAAGGAATGCAATACAATTCCTGTAAAGAAGTTGTGCACAAAGTTAAAATGTCGGAAAATGTGAAGAGATTGAGATCTTCCTGTTTCAGGATAGAATTAATTCACATTTCATCTTTGATGGATATTCAGCTCACCTAACAGTTATTTCTTGTCTAGGGTCTGTCAGATATAACATCCTCATAATAAGTAAAAATCTTAAGGATGTGTTAACAAAATCCTAATTCTTTACCAGAGGAAGGCCTATGAATGTTATCAGATTATACCTGCGGACTTTCTTCCTGTCTGTGTTCCATTTCTCTGCTCTAACCACCAATGTATTATATAATTATCATTGTATATGATTTTGTTCTACGACTGCAAACCTTCATGACAATGTATCCACAGTGGACCATAGAAGTTGGGGTAACTTTCTGCTGTTGCCCATGAGTTGGTCACTTATACTTGACTCTGGAATGAGCTATTTCTTATTCTCTTTGAGGTGAAAGTTGTGCTTTTTTAAAAAAATTTGTTGTGTTCTTATTTAAAAGGGTTATCCTTTAATTTCAATTAGATACATTAAAAGTTTTAGATAGTTGGCAGAAGAAAGTGATCTAAGGATCACTTAAAGTGACCCATATATAAATCTACTTATTAAAGCTGTTCAGTTGTCATTGATACTGCTTTTTAGTGACCTATTGAATTTCGATAAAATATCCAAAATCAATTTTATAATTTTCAGACTAAATTAAATAAGAGAAACTACATACTCTTATGTGAGGTGACTTACTCCTTTCAAATTTGATTATCTAGACTTGATATTGACCAGGCAGTGTGCAGAACTTGTTTTAACCAGACAATAGTTTTATGCATCATTTTATTTCTGCTGAAAGCATTGTTAAACCTATAGAAAACAGACATGAGACATTCTGATACTAAAGATCAAGAGCAGCAGTTATGAGGGAGCATCTAAGTATCTCAGGATAATTCTAACATCCTTGTGGGGTTTTTTTTCATTGCCTTTTATAGTTTTTATATTGGACATCTTTCCATCTTCTCAGTATTTCTAACACCCCAAGATTGACATATACTTTGATTAATATGTCTCCTTCAATTTCTCACCAAGATCCTAACAACGAGTTAAGGCTAGATTTCTGTGCATCCCTGGTTCTTTCTCCCTTTTGCTCTGGCATTATAAGGAATTAACCTTTTCCTGGCTGATTGAGTCAACTTCCAGCACTGCTCAATAAAAGCACTCTAATATGGGATCAAGAACACCACAAAAAGACCTACAGAGTAATCAAACTTGGGTTTATGGTAACTCACAGAAACCGAATTACTAACCAAAGAGCATGTAGTGGCAAGACCTAGAACCTTACACTGATACAACACATGTGCATCTTAGTTTTCATGTGAGTGTCCTAACCATTAGAGCAAGGGCAGTCTCTGACTCTATTGCCTGCTTTTAAATACCGTTCCTATAGCTAGTCTGCCTTGTATAGCCTCAGTGGTAGAGGATGTGCTAAGTCCTGCTATTACTTGTATTATAGATATACCAGCATGGATTGGTACTCATGAAGACTTTCCCTTCTCTTAGAAAAATGGGACTGGTGATAGTGGAGAAATTGTGAGGGTGGAAGAAAAAGGAAGGTGACTGTGATTTGGGCTGTAAAATGAATAAATGAATGAATTAAGTAGGAAAAAAAAGATTCCTCTCTCAACCCTGGCTTGTTAGGTACCTGACACTTCTTAGAGCTTTCAAAGTCCGAAGTGCATAGAAGCTTGAATACTCTTTTATTTATCCCAAGTAGTGACTTCCCAAAAGAGAGCTCACTAGTTGATGACATTGATATATGGGTATCTAGAGGCTGTTGAATGAATGAGTAATATGCTTTCTTTCTTAGTAAGGCCACTCTAAATGATCCTTAGATCACTTTCTTTTGTTAACTATTTAAAACCTCTTATATGCTTTCTAGTTGAAATTAAAGGATAACCTTTTTAAATGCAAAAATGCAAATCTCTCACCTCAAAGAGATTGAGAGATACTTTTTTTCCAAAGTCAAATATAAGTGACCAAAGCACAGGAAAAAAGTAGTTAGTTTACCCAGGTACTGGTTATTAAATAATGAATAAATCAAATTAATAATGGTGATTATTGAATGAATAAGCAGTATTTTTTCTTTCTATCTAGGCTTCATCTCATAATATTTATGAAAAGAGATAGTAAATGAAAAGAAGTATTTATTTTCTCTTAATTGAAACTAACTCCAAAACTTAATATTCATTGGAGTTGTTTTTAGGAAATTCTCTTTCTCTCTCTCTTTCTCTGTCTCTCTCTTTCTCTCTCTGCTTTGTCTCTGTCTCTCTGTCTCTGTCTCTGTGTGTGTGAGTGTCTGTGTGTGTGTATGTGTGTGTGTATGGTTGTGTCTTTGCTCATATTCCAGGGAAGGAAGAAAATAATATATTAAAATGAGATTCACAAGTGTTTTGTTATTAGTTCTGAATTTTTCTTTCTTTGTGTCATTCACTATACTAAGAGGAACTAGTATATCAGATTTGGAGTATATGAACAATTATATTATTTGTTTGACTCAGATATACATAGCTGTACTGTCATTCATCACAATTTCTGTTGGCTAGAAATTAAAAATCTAATTGGAATAAGTGCACATTTCTGCCCAGTCCAAATTCGGAGCACTCACTTCTCTCTTTTAAGATCATTAGTTTCCTACCAGGCCATTGTTTTTATAATAGTTGCAGAAGCATTCCAAGAAACACTAAAGCTGTCTGTATAATCATTGCAAAGAGTGACTGTTTTAGAGCTCCTTATTTGTTCGAAACTAACTAATGATGCTGGACTTTCTCCAGGCAACATACACATTTGGAATATTTATTTTTATTCAGAAAAACAAAACAAGAAAAACCCCATCTCTCTTTTCTTAAAGTAAAGCTGTCTTAGTTCACCTCATGCATGGACTTAATAAACTCTCCACATAAAAGAAGTGTTGATTATTGCTTTGCACAGTGGTAGCAGCCCCATTAGTCTCACTTCATAGCTTGAAATGGTCTTGTGCCAAATTAAAAATGTAGGTCATTCAAAGGACTAATGGAGCTACTTCAGCATGAAGTGATTTCAAGCTTTCCAATATAGAGCAGCATTTCATCTTATTCTATTGTAAATTTTTTGCAATTACGTGTCATTTTTATGAAAGTATTTGTAATTGCTTTGTTAGAAACACATGCCTTGCATGTCCACCAGCTTCTAAAATGCTTAAAGCTGTAATTGCCAGTGCCTGATAAACTACTCAGAATTTTTTCTGTAATGTCATGGATTATTTTAAATTGCACATTATCTCCATGTGCATTCATTGAACAATAATTCTATTATCTCTGAGTATATTCTACTTGAAAAGTAGCAAATAGTCAAGCAATTTAGGAAATCTGTGAATGAAAATTTTATTTTGATTTCAGTAAGGCAAGCCTGGTCAGAGTGACTTACATATTGACCAATTTCATAATAATAAAATATTTCAATCTTCCTTCCCTCAGTTCACTTACATTTTTAGCATTATTGACTGCTAAAATTTTAAATTTCAAATTATATTTTGGTTCATCAATAATACAATTCTATATTTCAAATATCAAATTTTATAAAGATGCATAGAACGAGAAGTACTCCTAGGTTTGTGTTACTGTTGCTTTTCTATATATATTGTTAAATATCCTCTTTATATATAGAAATATCAGTATATTCTTGCATGTACTTATTTATGATTGTAAAGTCTATACATATTTTCATTTTTAACATAAAATTAACATTCCAGATATTTTTTTCTATTTAACAGGTACATTAACTGCCCACATTAATATTTGACTTTGAAAATCTGAATTGAAATCTATAACTGAAGATTTGGATTTTCATTTAAGATTAAATTTGTTTCAGAACTATTGGAAAATAAATTATAAAGATAAAATTTAAAAATTATTTAAATTTAAATATATTTGGAACCTTCACCTCATAGACATTTAGCTAAATTGTGTGAAAATACATAGGATCTGTGTTTTTCTAGAAACAATTTTTGGAATACATTCTACCAATCTCATGAAATATTAGGTGGTTAGTTTGAATATTTTTCTTTGGAGCTAGTATTGACAGACTATTGCCATTCAAGATTAATTAAGTATTTCATCTGAGTGTAATTAATACTCTATTTTCTTATAATACATCCTACTTATTTAATTTGTTATACTTGCATAATTTCATGTATATATAATGTACATATTTACATTTTCCTATATTATCCTATGTCCCTGTAGCTCAAATAAATCTTTTCTTCTTCCCAACAAATTTCCATTCTCTTTTAATACTTTTTAATTTTCTATTGTTTTTCAGATCAACCACATTTAATCAGAGTTGTTTGCTTAGGGGGTGTGTTTTACTTGAGTAAAGTCAATACCGTGGGTGTAGTACTGAGGAAATGTCACTCTCCTGCCTAAGCATGATTGAAATTACATTAAAATTTTCTGGGTAGGAAGATCTCTCTTTTTCTGGATAGTATTACTATCTAGCATCACCATTTAAGATCAGAGATTGAGGATTGTACCTGTTAGTGTAGTTTGAAAATATTATTGAGGTGCTGGAGCGGTGGCTTTCAGATTCACAGAATCAAGTATTCTAAAGGACACAGAATCCAGGGACCTACATAGCTTCTGACAACTGTCTGTAGCTTCAATTCTCTGGAATATAATTAATTCTTTGACACCAGAAACACATGATTCATCTAAATACATGTAGCATGAACAGTTATGCATACATTAAAAAGTTTAAATATTTAAGAAATATTATTGAGTTTCATATATATATGTATATATGTATATACTGTATTTTAGGTTATTTGTAAAGTACTATATTATAAGCTACCTTCCTAGCAGTGAGTTATATGTCAAGTTCTGGAAATTGAACTCAGAACCTCTGGAAGAGAAGCCAGTGTTCTTAACAACTGAGCCAAATCACTAGCCCCCATACAATTTTACATTCCTGGTTTTAGTTTTATGGTCTTTTCTCTTCCTTCTTCTTTTTTTTTTTTTAAATTCTTCCCTCTCTCTAGTTATATTTCATTCCTTTCCTTATTGTTCTGTCTTTTCCATTATCTTTCTTAAATAGATTGCTAATTATTTCTCCCCTCCTCTCCACTTGTTATTTATTCTGAAATGTGACATCACTATGTAGTCCTAGGTGGGCTAAGACTTGATATATAACCAAGCTAGCTTCCCCCTTCAGATCCTTCTAAGCTCCCGTGACTACAGATGTATACAACTTTTTGGGACTCCATTACTTATTTTAATTTCGTATATAAGGCTTTACTTTTATTTTTACATATACCTAACTTGTTTTCACTGTAGAAATAATCTTATTGATGTTGAATGATTATGTTTTTAATAATTATAAATTATGTATCCCAAGTAAAACAACATAAACTATAATTTCTTTCGATATATATATATATAATATATAATTATATATTTCTTCTGGTGTCAAAAATGTTCTTGCTTATATTGAGTCAATTTATTTTCTGGATAATTTAGCTAATTTCAATATCTTGGTCCACAATTAACTGAAAAAATGTTTATTACATGATATTTGTGAATAATAATTATTCCCAAAGGATCCTTGTAAGCAATACTACATACATGGAAAACTATTTACTAATTTTACACTGAATCACATTTATCAGTAGACTCCTGAGCAATACGTACCCTGTAAGTTTCAGGAATTGAAATTCAATATGTCTAATACTAATCCCTCAGTCTGCTCTCCTTTTGAAAATATTTTGTACTATTTTCTACACATCATGATTCATGAACTTCACTATTTCTACCAGTATTTGGAAACCATATCCACTATTACTTCGTTTCTGTGAACTCTGTAATTGTTCTTTCATCAGAGTAGTTAAAAAATGCACTTCTTCTGTGCAGTGAACCTAACCGAGAGTAAACTAGTAATCTTAACTCTAGTGATCTTAACTCAGAGCAACATAATAAATCTCTGACTCAGTGAACCTAATTCAGAGACATGTAGTAACTCTTGTCTCTTTGACTTCTACAGCTATCAAACGTTTGTTTTATTTGCATAACCTCTAGGTCTCATGTACTATTTCTACAATAGGTAGTTTAAATTTTAAAATAGAAGATTCCATGTTAAATTTTGTCCTTCTTAGCTAAATACACAGTTGTGGTTGGTCAGTAGAACTTTATCCAGAATGGTACTCCACATTTCTATTTGGAAGACATCCTATGTCCCAGGAGTAAAGTCATTTTTATTCTTTCATATCATGTAAAATAAATTGCTAGCAATAATGAGGTAGGTGCTAATAAAATTGTTTGCAGTATGATGCTTTAAGCCTATGTTCTGTCTTTCTTTCATGACTATTGTAAAGCATTACATAAGAAAAAGACAATAGAACAAATTTTTTCTACATTGCTACCTGAGATTGTCAATGAAGGCAGACATAATAATTTCCTTCCTGAAAATTTTTCATACAATTTTTATTTTTTTCAGAAAGAGTATCAATGACATCAGAATTTATGCCTCCAATTTAGATATGTGCATGGTGGAATGTTAGTAAGGCCCTCTTTAAAAGGACTTGGGAATTACCAAATGAAACCAAGGAATGTCTTCAAATCATCACATCCTTTTTATTCAAAACCTTTCCATGATTACTATTTATATGCAACAGCTGAAACTGAAGAACACAGTTTTGTTCAGTCAGAAGTTCATAACTTGGACTTCATTACAAGTGTGCACCTGCCTTGCCACAGGCACCACATCCTTTGCAAAAATAGCAATGTTGTATACATAAAAACATCAAAAAGGAACACTCAGAAAAGCTTGCTTTAATAGATTGTTAATGTTTCAGTACTCAGTTTTTAGATGCAATTATATCTAGTCCATGTTTCGTTTCTACATTTTAATATCCACTACTGTTACTTTATAATATTGAAAATGACATTGAGTTGCTAGACTCATAGGCACTTGTACTCTTATAGTTGGAAGTGAAGTTAAGGTTATTGTTATGAGACATTTGAGATAAAGTACTTAATCTAGAAATATTCATATTCTGTATATAATATGATATTATGAAATATACAAACAAAATTTTCTATTGCAAGTCAAGTTTTCAAAGAGTAGAGAAATGCATAAACATTACTCTATCTGTATTATAGATCTATAATATCTATAATATATCTATAATATATAAAGGTATAAAGATCTATATATATTATAGATATAAAATATATTTATCTATCTATATCTATATTATAATATCTAAGAACATAGGCAATATAATGATGACATACAGACTCTCAAACTATCGTCTTTGAATTGAAATCATGTGTTTATTGCTTTGTGCTTTTAAGTATTTACCTCTGTATTAGTGATTTTTCTTATCACTGTGGCAAAATATTTGTCTTGAAATTACTTAAGAAACAAAGAATTTATTTTCCTTACGGTATGGGAGATTCCATTGATTAAGGTAGGGGAGTAAATACAGCTGTCTACTGTCTGTGGCAGCAAGAATGAGAGTGATTCTCACTATTTCATGTTGGCAATCAGGTAGAAGACGAAACTCAAGCCAGAACCACAGTTGGTTTCCTACCTATCCGTAGATCAGTTATTTCAAAGAAGTCTCAACTCCTAAAGATTCTATAGCTTTTCAAAACAGTGCCACTATCTGGCAACCAAGTCTTTAAACTTGTGAATTTTTTAAAAAAATTGCACATCAAAATTATAACTTTCTGCATTTGTCCCTATAAGTTGATGATCTAAAGATATTTGGTCCAATTTCAAATCCTTCCACCACAGTATTAAAATAGTGACATTTCAAAACTCACTTTAAATATGTCTCTTCATTATAATCACCTCTTTGGTTAAGAAAGAAAGAAAGAAAGAAAGAGAGAGAGAGAGAGAGAGAGAGAGAGAGAGAGAGAGAGAGAGAGAGAAGAAAGAAAAACGAAGCACAGGTATGTTTCATGATGTCATAAACAAGAAGAAAGAAATGAAATACTGGGTCAAAACAGTACTAATATCACTTAGTCAACACGCCAAATCTTGTTGCTTCATATCTGATGTATGAGGCTCATGAATGCATTATGAAGCTCTGAATGGACCCAAGGATGTTCATACCACAGTCTTATTTCCTCATAACCATCCTTTTGGGTTGGCTCCACTTGTTGCCTGCTGCTTTGCTCAGCAGATATCTCATACTCCAAGTATCTCTGATTCAATGCATTATCTACTGCCACACAAGCTTCACCCAAACCATTTGATGCACAGACCATCAAATGCTCCACAAAAAGAAGGGGATCATGCCACACATTGTTTGTTCTCAGTGACTTTCTAGAACATTTCCTCAAGCGTCATGAATTTCTGATTCATGCATTCTGCATGCCTGAATATATTAACACTCTCATGAACCATGACTGCAATGGGCAAGTGCTTACATACTTGAATTAGGAAAAACATACATCCTTAGGCTGACATTATGCAGCAAGGGTGTACTGTGGATGTCTTTTCTTTTCAAATAATTGTTTCCAAAATGGGTTTTAGTTTTATAGCCAGGAGTTCCACAAAGTTGGGGTCTTGCCCCTAAGACTCTACTGATTGTCCTAATGCTAAGTGCAATTTTCTGTTAATTGTACTGTTAATGTCTTGAGCAATTACAGTTCCTTTGTCCTTATCCACCTTTTCTCTCCCATCCACAGCTTTAATTGCATTCTTGCTCATTTCATCACAAAGATATACATTGCCTATATCTTTCTTATATTTCTCATGGCAAACAAGCCAGCAAAAGCACTGGGCAATACCCATGACACAGCCAGAATGGATTTTTGTATTGACACTTTCTCTGCCAAAAAATTGGTTTATTACACTGAAATTCAGCTTCATTTACATTTTTAGGATGTAATAATATAACTGCAGTTATAGTTTTCTAGAGTTTCTACAGCCTGAAGCTCCCAACTCTTCAATATTCTCAGAACATACAGAACACAGTGTTTCTAAACACTACAGTGACAAATATCATAGCAATAACCTCACTTCTAGTTCCAGTTTTCTGCTTTCGTTACTTTACATCTTTATGTGACCAGATAGATACCTGACAAGAGCAAACTTCATAGAGGGGACTCTCTTTTTTGTTTGCTTGTTTATGGTGTGAGAGATGCAGTTCCTCATGATAGAGAAGATAGATAGCATAGATAGCATAGATAGCATAGATAGCATAGATAGCATCAAGACTACTTCCAATTATATAGCATTTAGAAACAGAGTTCTTTGCTATATTGACTCAACAGTTCTGAAACTGAGGAAACGGAAACAAGAGATGGGGCTATGCTATAACCCATGAGGCCTTTAACTCATTTGATATAGTAAGGCTCTACTTGCTGAAGTTTCCATGGTCTACTAGGTGGCTGCTACTCCTGCTAATCTCCATTCTCCTACCATTACTACTATTATTACTATTATTACTATTACTACCACTACTACTGCCACTACCACTATGACTACGACTATGACTACTACTACTATTACCGCCACCACCATTACTTATAACTTTAATAAGTTGTCTGCCATTTAGTTCAGTAGTTAGACATAGTATTTTGGGCATGTAATTGTACACTTAAAAATAAACTTTAATGTAATAGTTTTAGATAAGAAGAGAAATCCACAGTATCTTATAAGAAAATGATACCTTACTTTATCCAATGGTATATTTACAACACATTTAAGGTCTCATTAAACTCATTCAATTTAACTAGATTTTTAAGTTTCTAGCATTCAAACAAACTATGATAGACATGTTAAAGTTCTTATAGACAGACAAATTATTTCTTATTGAACAATAATATCTACTGTCCTGTTCAAATTTTTTGGCTTTTGATAATGCTCAACTACCATATTTGTAAATTGGATCTCTTTCTATTGAGAAAATAATTTTTCCACTGAGTATTTCCACTGAGTATAAAGACATTGTGTGAGCACATCATTAGTAACAAAATACCATTAAAAACAACAGCAACAAAAAACCAACAAAAGTAAGATGGGCCAGAGGATCAGAATACTAACTTTAATTCAACCAGAAATTATTTGTTTCTCAAAGTTAATTTTATTTAAGGTTGCATTGAAACATTAGGGTCTAAAATATGTATTATATGCTGAGTACTGTTTAAAGAAGTTAATGAAATATGAGAGATTAATGAGCTAATAATAGGCCTGTTGCTATGGCTCAGCTTGGTTCCCATCCCAAAAGGTAGCTGACAATCATCTATGACTTCATTTTCACACTATCCAGAGCCTATTTTGAACCCAGCGTTTACCAAGCACATATGGGGTGAACATACATACATCAAGGCAACACTCATATACATAAATTAAATATATAAACAAATTAAACATTTTTAAAATGAAAAGAAATGTAATCCAGACACAGTAGTTCACACCTATAATCCCAACACAAGGAAATCTCAGTTAGGAATATAATGATTCAAGTAAGTTTGGACTGTATAATAAAACAATATCTTGAAACAAGAGAACAAAAGAATGGAAGGAAAAAAGTAGAGAAGAAGGAAAGAAGGAAGGAAGAAGGAAGGAAGGAAGGAGGAAGGAGGGAGGAGGGAGGGAGGGAGGGAGGGAGGGAGGGAGGGAGGGAGGGAGGGAAGATCATATTTGGTGTTATGTATGTGGCCTTTCTGAGTTATCCTTTATCTGTGATTGTAGTCTAGTCACATGGTAGAAATTTAGCTAATCTACAAAGCTATGTTTTTATGCTGTAAATATCTTGGTTGAAAAATAAAATATTTTGGTCCTTGCTTGCAGATGAATTGTGTTACAGGCCAAGAAAAATCCATACCTATGCGTTTGCTTTGATTAATTGCTATTCAGTCATAATGCTTTGTCTTTAAAAGTGTTCTACTTAAAATCTAAATCATTACATCGTAATATTTTCACTTACTAAAATTGCATAGTAAAAACTACTTATCACTGTAATACCTTTTATATAATTGTTTTGTTATATGATTATTCTAGCCATATATTATTTTAACACATTTTATTGACAAATATAGAATATCAAAAACTCAGGTGACAGCAGATTCTGGCCTGAATGTAGAGAAAGAAGAATACTCCTCCATTGCTCGCGGGAATGCAAGCTGGTACAACCACTTTGGAAAGCAGACTGGAGGTTCCTCAGAAAATTGGAAATACTCTGTCTGAGGACCCAGCTGTACCACTCCTGAGGATATACCCAAAAGATTCTCTATCATATAACAAGGAGACATGCTCCACTATGTTTATAGCAGCCTTATTTATAATAGCCAGAAGGTGGAAAGAACCCAGATTTCTCACAACTGAGGGATGAATACAGAAAATTTGGTACATTTACACAATGGAGTACTACTGAGCTATTAAAAACAATGACTTTATGAAATTCACAGGCAAATGGATGGAACCAGAAAATGTAATTCTGAGTGAGGTAACCCAGTCAAAAAAAGAACACTCCTGGTATGTACTCACTGATAAGTGGATATTAGCCCAACTCAGAATACCCATGATATAACTCACAGATCATATGAGGCTCAAGAAGAAGGAAGACCAGAGTGGATTCCTCAATCCAACTTAGGAGGCACAACAAAATAATTATGGGAAGTAAAGGGAAGGACAGATCTGGGAGGATGAGAAGGAGGGGAATAAAAGAGGGCACAGGATCAGGTGTAGGAGGAAACAGGGAAAAGTACAGAGAATCAAAAAAGTGAAGAGTGGGGATGGGAAACTGGGGGTAGTCACTAGAAAGTCCCAGATGCCAGGGAAGCAAGAGGTTCCCAGGACCCAATGCGGATGACATTAGCCAAAATACCCAAAACAGGGGACATAGAACCTGGAGAGTCTATATACAGTGGACAGGCACAGTCCCCAGTTGAGGGACGGGACCACCCACCATCTCAAAATTTTTAACCAAGTATCGTCCCTGTCTAGAGAAAATACAGGGACTAAGAGTGGAGCAGAGAATGAAGAAAAGGTTATCCAGAGGCTTACCCACCTGGGATCCATCTCACTGCAGACACCAAATCCAGACACTATTGCTGATGCCAAGAAGTACTTGCTGACAGGAAACTGGTATAGCTGTCCCCTGAGAGGCTCTGCCAGAGCCTGACCAATATAGATGTGGATGCTTGCAGGCATCCATGGAACTGAGCACAGGGACCCAAAGAGAAGAGTTAGGGGAAGGACTGAAGGAACTGACAAGGATTGCAACCACATAGGAAGAACAACAATATCAATTAACTAGAACCCACAGAGCTCCCAGGAACTAAACCACCAACCAAAGAGTACATACATAGGAAGGTACCTCATGGATCCAGCCACAGATGTAGCATAGGATTGCCTTATCTGGCATCAGTGGGAGGGGAGGCCCTAGATCCTGTGGAAGTTTGATGCACCAGCTTAGTGAGATGCTAGGGTGGTGAGGTGAGAGTGGTTAAATGGGTGGAGGAGCACACTCATAGAGACAGGAAGAATGGAATGGGATTGGAGTCTTGCAGAGGGGAAACCTGGAAGGGTAACATTTGAAATGTAAACCAATAACAAATAAAAACAATATTTAAAAAAGGTTTCATGGCTTATTCTTCTCTCAATTTCCTGAATTTTGGGATTACAGGCACTTCTCACCATGCCTAGTGGTGTTATTATTAATTCAATGAAATGCATTAAAATATTTTTATTAGTTTTGTTTAAAAAAACAGTTTCATGAAACCTTCAGTACATGTAGTACTAATGTTCCAATTGGATTAGGTACATAGTTGTCAACTGTAACTTATTAAACCACTTAAAAGTGAGAAAGAATATGACAAAGAGGAGGTTGGACTAAGTCCAGTTCATGCTTGCAGTTTGGTTGGTGGTTCAGACAGACTCTGGGATCCCTGAAAGTTTCATGTTAGTTGACTCTGTTGGTTGTTCTGTGAAATCCTATCCTCAAGGACCCTCAACCCTTTCTACAACTCTTCTACAAGATTTCCAGAGATCCATCAATGTTTGGCTGTGGCTATCTTCATCTGTTTCTGTTAGCTGTTGGGTAGAGCCTCTCAGAAGACTGTTATTCTAGGCTCCTTGCTGGAAATACAGCAGAATATCATTAATAGGTGTCAGGGGTTGGTTCTTGGCTATCAAGTTGGTCTAGTCATTGGTTGACCATTCCCTCAGTATGTTTTATCTTTGCTCCTGAAATTCTAGTAGGTAGGACAAACTTTGAATAGAGGTGACAAGGCTTTTGTGTGTGTGTGTGTGTGTGTGTGTGTGTGTATGTGTTATAATTCAGTCTCCATATATGAAGCAATTATTATTTGTAAGCTCACATTAAAAATAACATTAATCCCTACACATAAAGACTAGTATATGTGTTTAGTTTGAATGTTTAAATGCCAAACTGAAGTATTGTCATTTGTTGTCTTGTGTAGTTAAAATGAAAAAAAAAAAAGTGTGCTTTTCTCAACAGTATAAGGATTATCAAATATATTACTTGAAGAATGTCAATGACCCAAGTGATTCTGACTCTAAATAAGTTCATGTACTCAAAGTGAAGTTCATGATTCTGCCCAGAAAGGAGAACAGAATTATTTAAATAAAACAACAGCTCTGTGGGTAATGGTAGCAGCTACTTTTGTTTGGAGCAAAAGATTTTACAGTAGTAAAACAAATTTAATGGACTAGTTCACTCTGTTTCAATCATGCTGTTAAAGTTTACTATTGAAATGCTTCCTCTGTAGGGAATAACCATCATTTCAGTCTATTTGCAGTCTCTGTCCTACATAGCAGCAGGACATGTTGCCCCCTCAGAAAGACCAAACTGTAACAGTACAGTGGATTTCACACAACAAAATCAGTTATAGTTTTTTAAAGTGCTTTAAAACTTTCTACTATAAGAATGAAATTAAAGACAGATGATGATTAATTTTATATTTAATCCACTCCAATAAGTTCTGAAATAAGGACTTAAACTGTAAAAAAAAAAAAAAAAATTGCAGTCAGGTAAAGCATTAGATATAGCTCCTATTCATTATAGCTCCTATGAATTAACTTTTAGAATTCTTGCCTAATGAGATAAAATCAATTAATATATATTTGTCTGGAAAGTAATTGATCTTTTAACAACAACAGCATTTTGAAATAATTCATTTAAACTTTAATATGTTCTTGTCACATATTCACAAATAAGATAGTCACTGTCTTTCTAACTGTAGAAAATTTTTAATATACATAGATTTTTTTCTCACTTTATTCATGTGAATCTTTTATTTTCCTATCCCTTTTGTATCTTTTCATCTTTTTCTTTATTATCTTTCCTATAATCTCCTTTCATCTTGTTAAAGGCTTACACACATCTCAAACCAATGCATGGAAATGAAATGTAGTACAATGAAATATACCAGCACACACACATTCACACACAGACAGAGGGGGGGGGTGGGAAGAGAGAGAGAGAGAGAGAGAGAGAGAGGAGAGAGAGAGAGAGAGAGTACACACATACAACACACACAAACATGCACACAAGTACAATTACACAAACATATACATACCCCCCACACTCACATACACAAATTTTAGATTAGGATCCTATACAGATAAGACAAGTATTCAAAAATATCAGGTTATCTTATGTTATGTTATGTTATTTATTTATTTACTGTTAACCGTCATTGAGAATACACATAAAGTTTACTTTTAAAGTTAGAAACTAGTTTTAATTTGCATAATATTTATGATATCAGAAACTTTACCCTCCTATCCTGTGAGACATGGTAATATATAGAAACATTTCCAGAGTGAGTATATCACAGTTGAGCAATAGAGAAAGTAGATTTTTATCTACTTATACACAGGAATAAGTGGCAGTTTTCATTTATTCATTTTGAGAGACAAAACTTATACTGTAGATAGAGATAGTGTGAGGAGAATCCAGGGTTTTCACACTAATCTTTTGGAATGCAAATGAATCTCTGTAAGTGCCAGATAAACTCTGCTTCTCCTGAGATTAGGATGCAAACTTATCTCTAAGAACTTTGACCTCACTTTCTCTTGAAATGTAAACACATACCAACAAAGAACTTTCTGGACTTTACTCATTATCCTGCAGTTGTGAAGTGTTTACCCAAGGTTTGCAGTCTGATATCCAGTTTTCAACACTGTTTGTTCTTAAGTCTCCATCTCTGCACAGAAAAAAAAAATGTTTTTTTCTGTGCTCTAGATTTATTACTCATTAGGAAAATTTAAAGAATTATGACAGTGTGATTAATGTGATCCTGATATGCTCAACAGAAATAAAGATGGAGAATGAGCAAATTGTAAAGCCTCAATTCAATGAGCATTTAAAAGTTAATTCATCACTATAAAAGTCACCCAGATCAAGTGCTATGAACTAGAGAAGCCCCTGCCATATTATTTCAATTCAATTAAAAACATTGCCCTGATCCAGTAATCTACTCTATTTTTCATACATTTAGAAATTATATGAAGCAGAATGCACTGGAGATACTGTTTTCTTTTGTGTGTATTACTATTACACAACATTATTTCTGTGAAAATTGTATGAATTGTGCTTTAACAGTGTTTATGGTATCTCATTCTACCTCTTCAATGTTCTGTACTTTATGAGAACTGTAATAATCTTTTAAATCACTCCCAACACACATATATAGGCATACATATTTTATTGTATGCCCAAGGAATATATTTATATATGTTTGTATAGTATGTTAAGAAATAGACTTATGCAGTGTTTATTAAGCATAAGCCAACAGGCTGGCAAGGGATTTGATACTGAATTCTGCACACTGAACTCTTCTCTGGCTGGGAAACTGCTGTTTGTAACTTTCACAGCTTTCCACTGATTGAATGAGTTCACCTCAGTATTAAGACTAATCTACTTTCTGGAAATTTAGCTGACTGTAGATATTAAAAACGGCCTGGTATTGGTACAGAGATAGGCAGGAAGATCAGTGGAATAGAGTTGAAGACCCAGAAATGAACCCACACAACTATGGTCATTTAATCTTTGACAAAGGAGCTAAAACTATCCAGTGGAACAAGGACAGCATTTTCAACAAATGGTGCTGGTTCAACTGGAGGACAACATGCAGAAGAATGCAAATCGATCCTTTCCTATCTCCTTGTACAAAGCTCAAGTCCAAGTGGATAAAGGACCTTCACATAAAACCAGACACACTGAAACTAATAGAAGAGAAAGTGGGGAAGACCCTCGAATACCTAGGCACAGGGGAAAAGTTCCTGAATAGAACACCAATGGCCTATGCTCTAAGATCAAGAATTGACAAATGGGACTTCATAAAATTGCAAAGTTTCTGTAAGGCAAAGGACACTGTCAATAGGACAAAACGGCAACCAACAGATTGGGAAAAGATCTTCACCAATCCCACATCCGATAGAGGACTAATATCCAATATATACAAAGAACTCAAGAAATTAGACTCTAGACAACCAAATAACCCTATTAAAAAATGGAGTAAGGAGCTAAACAAAGAATTCTCAATTGAGGAAATCCGAATGGCCGAGAAGCACCTAAAGAAATGTTCAGCATCCTTGGTCATCAGGGAAATGCAAATCAAAACAACCCTGAGATTCCACTTCACACCAGTCAGAATGGCTAAAATAAAAAACTCAGGTGATAGCAGATGCTGGCGAGGATGTGGAGAAAGAGGAACACTCCTCCATTGTTGGTGGGATTGCAAGATGGTGCAACCACTATGGAAAACAGTCTGGCGGTTCCTCAGAAAATTGGACATATCACTACCTGAGGACCCAGCTGTACCACTCCTGGGTATATATCCAGAAGATGCTCTAACACATAACAAGGAAATATGCTCCACTATGTTTATAGCAGCTTTATTTATAATAGCCAGAAACTGGAAAGAACCCAGATGCCCTTCAACAGAGGAATGGATACAAAAAATGTGGTACATTTATACAATGGAATATTACTCAGCTATTAAAAACAATGAATTTGATAAATTCATATATAAATGGATGGAACTAGAAAATATCATCCTGAGTGAAGTAACCCAATCACAAAAGAACATACATGGTATTCACTCACTGATTATTGGATTTTAGCCCAGAAGCCTAAAATACCCAAGATTCAACTCACAGACCACATAAAGCTCATGAAGAATGATGACCAAATAGGGGAGCCTTCAGTCCTTCTTAGAAGGAGTAACAAAACACTCAAGGGTGCAAATATGGAGACACAGTGCAGGACAGAAACTGAAGGAGGACCGTCTACAGACTATTCCACCTAGATATCCATCCTATGTGCAGTCACCAAAGGTAGAGGTTGATGTGGATGGCAGGATGTACACGCTGACAGGAGCCTGATATAGCTGTCTCCTTAGAGGTCTGCAAGAGTCTGACATACTCAGAGGCAGATGCTCACAGCTAACCATTAAACTGAGCATGGAGTTCCCAATGGAGAAGATAGAGTGAAGGCTGAAGGAGTTGAGAGGATTCGCGACACCATGAGGAAAGCAACAATCCCAACCAACCAGAGCCCCCAGGGTCTAAGCCACCAGCCTGGGAGTGCTTAGGGAGGGACTCAAGGCTCCAGCTATATAGGCAAGGGAGCTATATATAAGTGGGAGAAGAGATCCTTTGACCCATGAAGGCTGGTCGTCGTGGGGGGGGATACTGGAGGGTGGGGAGGTGAGGTACAGGGGAGGGTGGGTGGGGGTACACCAACATGGAGGCGGGAAGAGGGGGGAAGAGATATTAAAATAAAAAAAAAAAAGACTAATCTACTTTCTGGAAATTTAGCTGACTGTAGATATTAAACATGTGCAAAATGATTTCTTCTGAACACCTACACTGTTTTATTAAAATGATGACATTGTAACTTAACTAACATATAATTTTGCATCTCAGGACAGTGGCAAGTACTCCTTCTGAGAAAATAGATGTAAATGTTATGGTTTTAAAGGGAAATGTCCTCAATGGGCTAATTTGTATAGACACTTGGTCCTTAGTAGGTGGTGCCATTTTTGGAGGCTGAGGACCTAGAAAGAAATAATTGAGATTGAGGTACATCATCAGGTGTGCTCTTACAAGGGTTATCACTTATGTTCAGTTTCAGTCTATATGCCATGTTATCCAAGGCTTGTGAATATTATAAATGTGTTTTCTTCTGTCCTTCCTCTGTCTTTTCCTTATTGCTCTTGGTTTGTGAATACATTTTGCTGGCCAGGATATAGAGGGAAATACAACAACTATGTTAGTAATAGTTGTAATGTGTTAGGTAACAACAAAATAATCTCTTAATCATTGAAATCCTTCACCTATCTTATTATTTACCCCATTTCAAAGAAAAACGAAGTCACAAGAGATTTAAATGTTAGCTCTGGTCACATGGCTGTCATGTGAAAGAAGTAATGTTTGAACCCAGAGGTCAAAGAACCTTCATTAGTCACCACTAAGTGATCACATTTTCTGTAATTAAGCTGTTTAACCAGTCTTCGGATTGTTAAGCTAGAAAGTATTATAACTAGCCAAGAGATAGAAAAATAATATTAAACTACATTCTAAAGACGCAATATCAACCTTACTAGGGGTAAGATTTGAGGGTTATTCATTGATGAAACAATTATTCATGAATGACAATTTTAATATTTTACCTAGGCATTTGTAGAATATACTGTGGGGCAATCTTTTCATCATTTAAGAGTGTGCATCTATAAAATAATCATAATGCATGAGAATGTCCAGGTTTATTTATCAAATATTGTCGACAACTTCATAAGTATTGTGCCTTGTAAATGAGAGAGATCTTACAAATGCATGGGAAAATCATATATAAGCCCATGGTTTAGTATGAAGTTCATCTCTTAACTGCCAAACAAACTAAAATTTCAAAGTCCCAACCAACCTCAATTGGACAATATTTAAAAGTAGAACATTTAAGAATCTATTTACATTTAAATAATTCATTAATGTAAACTATAATTAAAGATCTGATATATTATTCTTCTGATTTCCAAGGCTGATGTTTTTAAACATTTTCCTTTCAGATCGTCTTTTCTATATTCTATTGTATGTATACCTTTAACTCATTCCCTTGTATCAAAATTTTTTTGATTCCCTTTTATAAGGATACTTGCAGTATGATGTCATCCATTAATTATATCCTATGTAATGATAAACTTGATGAATTCTGTATAAAGTTTGAATAATTAATACTAATTCTTCATATCTTTTCCAAAAGTTAGTGACTCATTTGTCATTTTATTTTTTGAGAACACTAAATACCCCAAATGACACATAATCAAAGGTGGGAATACATTGTTATTCAAATAGCAACAATCCATGGTAAGTTTGTAGTTTAATTATGTACTGCTTTGATGTTCCTACTGAATTTGAATGCTTATTTGTGCTATAATCTATTAATTACTTCTGTAGGGTGTGGTTCTGATGCTCTGATCTGGAATGAATGCTGAATTTTCTCTTGTGCAGTTGATTATTGATCTATCAATAAAGATGCTAGTGGCTAATGGCTGGGTAGAAGAGGAGGAACTTCCAGGTTCCTGCAAGCAGGCTAGCAGACACAGGAGGAGAAAAAAATATTTGCTATGTTTTGGAGAGAAGAGAGAGAGAGAGAGAGAGAGAGAGAGAGAGAGAGAGAGAGCACCACTAGCCATATATCTCAGGTGGAATTGCCAATGGACACTTTTCTAACTTGGCCTGGCCTGGGGTAGCTAGTGGGAGATAAGAAATGCAGCTAAATTGAGGGCAGATTTAGGATACTGAGCTAGGACTAAAGGTAATTGAGCTACTAAACTGAGGTAGATTTAGAGGTGTTGAGTGGAGAGGGAAGAGACTAGCAATTGAGCTAAAAACACATTAAAAATAAGTTAATGGTGTTTCATCTGCAGATCTGGAGTGGCTCCTGGGTCGCGGCTGGTAGCAGGGTCCACCTGGAGCTTCAAACAAATAGTAGAAACTACATGCTACATAATTCCATGTACTGCCATACTATTTAGATTTTAAGATAATTTCACTTCTAACAGAAAGTGAAAGCCCAGAAACATGTAATATTATAGATGCTCTAAGTTGAGTTTAGTAATGAAAGTAAGGAAATGTTGAATAAAAACTAACAGGCAATTGTAAATATGAAAAGATCCAACACAATGGCTGTTTTCCTTACAACAGAGAAGTGACTCCTTGTAATTTACATCTCTGAAAGTAATATTAAATATCCCTAGTAATATTTTTAATGTGAGAAGATTAGAAATTAATAAACTCCACAGCAGATATTTGCCATAAAAATCATCAAACAACAGTTAAATCTTCCTTCTGGCATCATTAACTACAGCTTAACTCATTCTTCCTTAAAAATTAGTTTTTACTTTTAATTTAACTACAAAATTATACATACAAAAGTCATATAAATATATTGCATTTCATTTACAACAATAAAGATGCAATGATCTCATAATTGGAATATATTTCTTTGCATTATCAAAGACATTCTTTCAAATAATCTAAGAAAAGTTTAGATAAGTAAAATCTAAGTGCTCTGAAACTACAAAGACTATGTTCTTGTACTTAAAGTATACTTTTTATGCATGAGGGAGAGTATACTGGTTATGAGCATACATATATATATGTATATATTTAAACATGTGTCTACATATGCGTAAATATCTAAACTTAAAAATGTCACCATTCTACATTTTTTTTTTTTTTTTACTGTTTAAGTGTTCATGATTTCAGGTCTGATCGTCTTATATTCAACTACCAATTAAGAGACTTATCTGTGGAAGAGGCTGACTCTCATCTGTCACCACTTTGCTGCAGTTCCTTGTACAGAGGTATGATCACAGGAGGCTTCTCTCCTGTATTAGTATGCCTACTGATATTGCCATAGTTTAGAACCTGTTTATCCAGTCATGCCTACGTTTCCAGTTGTGATTTTCTGTGATGATCCTCATTTGCTGTAAAAAGAGTCTTTTGAGATAAGGAGTGGTAGCTACATTTATCTGTGGTATAAACAAAAATTGTAGAATATAGTTATAAAGTATAACGTTCTAGCAAAGTGGTGATAGTTAATTATTTTCTAAGATCTATGACCTTACTTGTTCCAGATAATTGGCTAGATTTCTAGTAGCAATCATGGTTCCTCTCCTCTTGAGTACACCTTAGATCTAATTAGACAGCTGTTAGTTACCACAACCATGTGAGTGCCATTAATTACACCTTTGCACATATCTATCGTTCTAGTTATTTCTGTGGTTCATGAGTGGCACAGCTGAGTAGGTTTGTTAATTGGTGCCTTTCTTTGGCAGCCTGCATTGTATATTCTGTTAATTCTGGTAAGTTAGACCTCAAGAAGGAGGATTTCAGGTTAGAACCAACTTGAATCATATGTGTCTTATCGCTTAACTGTGGGGTACTGTTAACAATAGGGCATATCTGAGAGAGAACCAAGGGCAATAGTCATGTTATACAGTGCTTTAGAAACCACTTGCACTGCTCTAGCCAAATATGCTAAAAGAGAATTTTCTAGTCGGGTTCTGGTGTTTCCTACTTCATTCTTCTTGTAGGTAGCATTATCATCTCCAATGGTGATATAATTTTCTTTAAGGCAGAATGTGTGTGTGTGTGTGTGTGTGTGTGTGTGTGTGTGTGTATGTGTATTTCTAATATCTCTCTCTCTCTCTCTCTATATATATATATATATATATAATATATATATATATATAGATAGATAGATATAGAGATAGATAGATAGATAGATAGATAGATAGATAGATAGAGATAGAGATAGAGATAGAGATAGAGATAGAGATAGAGATATATATCAAGATTCACCCCAATTATTCCATGTTGTATATTCACATCTGAATAATTGGCACTAGGCACTACAGAGATCACACAGTAATTTTCATTCTAAGACTATTCATTTAACTGAGAGTTTCATGATTTCTTTCTCTTTAATGCTGAATAATATCCCATTGTATACACAGGCATTTAAGTTGTTTCGATTTCCTAGCTATCATAAATATGGTGGCAATGAACAATGCAGAACATGTATATGTAGGGTAGGATGTTGAGTCCATTGAGTGGTGTAGCTGTGTTATATGGTAGTCATATATTTCATTTTGAGGATTTTCTATATGCAATTTTTCAACAGGTCCACCAATTTGTATTGTAATATGATTTAGAATATTTGCAGTCATTATCTCTTTCAAAATAGCTTCATTAGCAGCCTTTACAGTACAACATTTGTAGCTGGAGCTACATGTCTGCTAATTTTACAGCGATAATTACTTTTTCCTCAGTGATTTATTTAATTATTTCCTGCTTTTCCCTCATATAATTTTTCTGACCTCTTAACCTCTGTCTTCTGTCACTGAAGTAACTTTAATGCTTTTTTTTTCAGTTTTAGAACAATCAGTTCTTATTTTATCTTATTTTATTATCATTATTTTAAAATTATCTTTAATCTTTTTCTATAGTCCAGTAATTTTCTCTTCCCAGTCTATCCTCTGACAATTCCTCATCATATTCCTCTTCCTCAGTATACAAGAACTCTGAAAAATGTGTTTTTAAAAATAAAAGAGGGGGAACTGTTTCCCCCAGAAGGAGTTTCCTGAAACACTGTCCATCATAGCTTGTTTACTTTGAACTCTCTAAAACTGAAAGTTCATGGCAATCCTGCTGCTGACTGCCTCTGGCATCACTGAGACCACTAAAAACTATGCCATAGCTATGTGGAAGGTCCCTCTTCCCCTTAAATGGAATGGCCCGGACCCAGTTCTCATATGGGGCTGAGGATTGATCTGCCTGTTTCATACCACAGAAGGCACAGCTAAATGGCTGCCAAAAGTTTAATGGAATAAATAGATACCCCCACAAGGCCAGGCCCAACTATAAATAAGATGAATAACAATTGACCTCCCGGGAAGAAAAATCTCCCTGAGAATTCCCTTCTTTTTCCTTTCCAGGTAAAAATGAAACACCCGTGATGTCTGCTGGTAGAAGCTGTAATCCTGATGCTGGCCTCCAGACATATACTACTCAGATCTTTGATGGGCCATTGACAAGGACACCAAACAGCTAGAGATTGACATCACTAATCTGAAGAAATCCCTCGTTTTGATGTCTGAAATGATCTCCAAAAATTGCAAAGGACTTTATCGATTTGATTTACTCTTCTACAGTAGAAAAGACTGTGTACAGCTCTTGACTGTGTACAGTCCTTAAAGAAGAATGTTGCCCTTACATACACAAGACAGGGACTGATAAAGAGAACATGAAAAAGGTCAGAGAAGGCCCAGAGAAAAGACAGAGAGAGAAAGAGAAAGATGAGAGCTGATACAAGGACTGTTTTTCAACCTCTCCATTGTTGTCAACCTCACTTCCTCCCATCTTGGGACTATTAACTGGGTTATTTTGCTGATTCTTTTGGTCCCAGGCCTTAAATAGGCTGACTAACTTTGTGATATAACGGATAGATAATTTGGTAGCAAAACCTATTCAGATATATTATCATAAGTTAGCTATGGAGGACCACGAGACTCAAGATGAGGTTGTTACTCTATCTAGGGTGTTCCCAAAACCCATCTCCACCCAACCTAAAAGAGGGGACTTCAGCCCCTAGACCAAATAGAGAGAGGCTACCCAGAACCCTCTCTGACTGGTGATCTGAATTCTTGCTTAGGCTGCGAGGCTAAACACTGCAAAGGAATATAAATAAAACTTAAAAATATCTATCTGGGTTCCCTGAGGACAAGCCTGACTGCATAGGGGTTGATGTCAAAAGTATCCCCTCTCCAGGAAAAAGACATGGGGATGGGTATGGCCCTCATGCCTCACTGGACAACGACAGGAAAACCGGATCCATTACAAGGTCCCCTTCAATTATTGGAGGTCAGGCCTCTATCCCCGCCTTCGCAAGAATAGAATCGCCAAGGCCCTTCTATACTTAGAGAAGGGAGGAGATGTCAAGAGCAGCCCTGCATATACACTAAAGGCCTAAAATCAGCCATAGGCCTAAAGTCAGCAATAGGCCTGACATACATACATGCTAACACAAAGTCTTGGGTCTCTGTGGAAAAACACTGCAAACAGAAGGCTATAAGCTATTGTAAACAAGCAGCTTCTGTGGAAATTTACCAGACCTAGTAGCCATAGGTCTTATAAATAGGCAGCCTCTGTGGACAGTACCAACTTAGATAAGGACAAGTGAATCATAGGCAGAGCCATAGTGATCTGTCCACTGAACCTACACAGCTGATACCCTGTTCTGAAAGATACCTGTACTCCCCCTGAACACCTATGCTCTGGTGCCATTCCCTTCCTCACATCCTGCCTTTTTGTGTTTATAACCTCTGTGTAAATAAGCAAATTATGATGTGATTTAAATAGCTAAATAAAAAAAAATGAGCTTATCCCCTTCAAACCCTCCAGGCCTCCCTACTTCCTAAGGCTTCATGTATCTCGAGGGTTAGGTGCATCTTCTTTCACCGAGGCCTGACCATGCAGTCCTCTGCTGTATTTGCGTATGGGCGCCTTGTATCAGACAGTGTATGATGCCTGCTTGGTGACTTAGGGTCTCAGAGATCTCAGAGGTCTAAGTTAGTTGAGATTGCTGGTCTTCCTATGGAGTCGCCCTACCTCAAGCTATACTACAGAACAATAGTGACAAAAACTGTATGATATTGTTACAGAGTCAGATAGGTTGATCAATGGAATAGAGTTAAAGACCCTTAAACAAAACTACACAATATTGAACAATTGATCTTTGTCAAAAAAGCCAAAATATACAATGGAAAAAAGAAAGCATCTTCAATAAATGGTGCTAATCTAATTGATAGTTAATATGCAGAAAATGAAAATATATCCATATTTGCCACCTTGCACAAAGCTCTAGTCCAAGTGGATCAAGGAGCTCAACATAAAACCAGATGCACTGAACCTAATAGAAGAGAAAGTGGAAAAAAGCCTTGAACTCATTGGCATGAGGTGTGGGAGGGTGTCCTAAATAGAACACAATGGCTCAGTTTCTAAGATCAGAAATTGATAAATAGAATCTTATGAAACTGAAAAGCTTCTCTAAGGCAACAGACATAGTCAATAGAACAATAAATCACCTATAGATTGGGAAAAATCTAACCTCACATCTGATAGGAGTCTAATATCCAAAATATATGAATAACTCAAGAAGCTATGTTCAAAAAAAAAAAAGTGAATAACCCAAACAAAAGTGGAGTATAGAACTAAACAGAGAATTTACAACAGATGAATCTTGAATGGCCAAGAAGCACTTTAAAAAAATGTTCAAAGTCCTCAGTCATCATGCAAATACAAATCAAAATGACTTTGAGATTCTACCTTACATCTATCAGAATGGCTAAGTTCATAACCTCAGGTGACAGCACGTGTTGGTGAGAATGTGAAGAAAGAGAAGTACTCTTCCATTGCTTGTAGGATTGCAAACTGGTACAACCTTTTTGAATTCTGTCTGGAGGTTCATCAGAAAATTGGAAATAGATCTACTTAAAGATCCAGCTATTGTAATTTTAAAACTTGTTTATCTATGCTATAATCCTGTGCCATTCTGCCAATGTACATGATTATGGTAATTTATTCCTACTTCTGTAGTGAATCTTATGATACTCCATTCTTTAGTCTGTCCAAGAATTATTTAATAATGAAACAAAGTAAATTATATTATTCTCAAAATTTTAAATAAAAATTTCAATAGTATAAATAAATAGATAGATAAATAAATAAATAAATAAATCCCAGCTATACTACTCTTGAGAATATAAGCCAAAGATTCCCACCTATGACACAGAACACATTATCCACTATGTTCATAGTGGCCTTATTTGTGATAGTCGGATGCTGGAAAAAACAGAAATCCCACAATGCAAGACTGGATACAGAAAATGTGGTTCATTTACACAATGAAATACTATTTAGCTATTAAGAATGAAGACATCATGAGTTTTGCAGGCAAATGGTTGAAACTAGAAAATATCATCCTGAGTGAGGCAACTCCGACCCCAAAAGGCATGCATGGTATGTATTCACTAATATGTAGATATTACCCACCAAAAAAGTACTGAGTACCCAAGATACAATCCACAGAATTCAAGAAGGTTAACAAGCTGAAGGGCCCAAGTGAGGATATCTTAATCCCACTTGGGAAGATGAAGAAAGCAATCAAGGTTGTGGGGCAGAGAGAGAAAGGGACCTGGGTGGGGAAGGGGTCAGGGAAGTGAAGAGGGGAGTATGATCAGGTATTTGTTGGGGGAGAGAACAGGAGTGAAGGCCTGAGAGTCAACAGAAAAAATGGAAACCTTGGGAGGTAGGAGGTAGGGGATCCTCCATAATCAATTCTTCTTTAAATCATTCTATTTTTTGTGAAGGAAAATGTTCTTTTAATAAGTAAAGAATTTCTTATATTGAAAATTGACTGTGATATAGAAAAGAACATTTTTTTTCTCAATTAGCAGCTATCTAGACTTTGTTTGGGTGTTTACATACATAGAGAAACATTTTTTATATGAATTATTCATTTCTATAATTAACAAGACAGATTCAGTACAAACTGTCTTGACCATTAGCATTCTTGCAGTTGGAATCAAGTATTAAAATTCTAACTGCAAACTAAACTAAACTT
Source organism: Mastomys natalensis (assembly GCA_021653895.1). Classification (NCBI taxonomy): domain Eukaryota; kingdom Metazoa; phylum Chordata; class Mammalia; order Rodentia; family Muridae; genus Mastomys; species Mastomys natalensis. The sequence goes on along the minus strand of JAJTUV010001555.1, from coordinate 550,648 downwards.
TCTTACTTTATAAATTATGCATGTTAGGAATGACAAAAAAAATAAGTGTTACTTTTCTTATAAAACTGAACTATTTTTTTTTTTTTTTAGTTTGTTCAGACAAACTCTTTCACTTATGTGATCATCCTGCCTCAGCCTGCTGTATTATGGGTTTACAAGAATCATTACACTTGGCAACTGAAGAATTAATAGAGATACCTCAATATTTTTAGAGAAGAATATTTTTAAATGTACATAGTTTTTAGAAATCACTGCGGATCCTGAACCATTCAGGTAAGCTTCCCTTGCCCCACCAATCTTCCTTCATTAAGTCCTCTAGAGAAAGACAAGTTGTCCTGAGAAGACTGCTACCTCAAGCAGACCTCCATTCTCCTGCCACCCTGCTGCCCACCTTCATCTGGCCTTTAAAGAGGAAACAAATAAATTCATTAAAAATATACAGGAAAATATAATTAAATAGGTAAGAGAAAGAAATAAAATTGTCAAGTTGAAATAAAAACAATAAAGAAAACACAAACTGAGGTAATTGTAGAGGTAGAAAACCTAGAGAAGAGAACAGGAACAACTACAGGATATGGGAGAGAGAATCTCAAGGGTAGAAGGTACAATAAAAATACTTCAGTCAATGAAAATATTAAATATCAACAAATCCTGACACAAAACATCCAGTAAATTTGGGATACCATGAAAAGACCTAACCTAAGAATAATAGGAAAAAGAAAATATAAAGAATCCAAGCTCCTAGTCCCAGAAAATATTTTTAACAAAATCAAGGGAGAAACTTTCTCCCAAAAGTAATCAAAAAAGATAAGGAAGGACACTTCGTACTCATCAAAGGAAAAATCTACCAGGATGAACTCTCAATTCTGAACATCTACACTCCAAATGCAAGGGCAACCAAATACATAAAGGAAACTTTACTAAAACTCAAAGCACACATTGCACCTCATACAATAATAGTGGGGGATTTTAACACCCTGCTCTCTCCAATGGACAGATTGTGGAAACAGAAACTAAACAAAGTCACATTGAAATTAACAGAAGTTATGGACCAAATGAATTTAACAGATATCTGTAGAACATTTCATCCTAAAGCAAAAGAATATACCTTTTTCTCAGCACCTCATGGTACCTTCTCCAAAATAGACCATATAATTGGTCACAAAACAGTCCTCAACAGATACAAAAAGATTGAAATAATCTCTTGCATCCTATCAGATCACCACGGATTAAGGCTGGTCTTTAATAATGACAGAACCAAGGGAAAACCCACATGCATATGGAAACTGAACAATGCCCTACTAAATGATGACTTTGTCAAGGAAGAAATAAAGAAAGAAATTAAAGACTTTCTAGAATTTAACAAAAATGAGGAAACATCGTACCAGAACTTGTGGGACTCCATGAAAGCAGTGCTAAGAGGAAAACTCAGAGCTCTAAGTGCCCACAAAAAGAAATTGGAGAGAGCACACATTAACAACTTGACAGCACACCTGAAAGCTCTAGAACAAAAAGAAGCAAATACACCCAAGAGGAGCAGGCATCAGGAAATAATCAAACTCAGGGCTAAAATCAACCGAGTAGAAACAGAAAGAACTATACAAAATATCAACAAAACCAGGAGTTGGTTCTTTGAGAAAATCAACAGGATAGATAAACCCTTAGCCAGATTAACCAGAGGGCACAGAGACAGTATCCAAATTAATAAAATCAGATCTGAAAAGGGAGACATAACAACAGAAACTGAGGAAATTCAAAAAATCATCAGATCCTACTACAAAGTCCTATATTCAACAAAACTGGAAAATCTGGATGAAATGGACAATTTTCTAGACAGATACCAGGTACCAAAGTTAAATGAGGAGCAAATAAACCATCTAAACTTTCTCAATCTAAAGAAATATATGTCTATAAACATACGAGAAGTTTATAGAACACCAATTATACTTGATCCGTAAAGAAAACCCTCCCACCATATAGGAAACAAAACACAGATTCTACAAAACAAAGAAAGAATATCAAAAGTGGCAAGGGAAAAAGGTTAGGTGACATACAAAGGTAAATCTATCATAATTAAATCCAACTTCTCAAGAGAGACTCTAAATAAAATCTAGAAAGGCCTGGAAAGATTCCTTGTAACCATTAAAAACAATGGATGTAAACCTAAATTACTATAACTAGTAATACTCTAAATCATCATTAACGAATAAAACAAGATAGTTTAAGACAAATCCAAATTCAAAGAATATCTATCCACAAATCTTGCCCTATAGAATATATTAGAAGGAAAACTCCAACCAAAGGAGGAGTACTATATCCAAGAAAACACAGGAAATAATTTCATATCAGGAAGACAAAGGAAGCACACACACACACACACACACACACACACCACACCACACCATACCACACCACCATCATCAAAATAACAGAAACAGCGATCACTGTTTATTAATGCTTCTCAACACCAATTGACTCAATTCCCCAGTAAAATGACATGGGCTAAAAGAATGAATGTGAAAACAGGATCCATCATTCTGCTACATACAAGAAACACACCTAAGTAATAGATATTGATCTTATGTGATTGTAAAGGACTGGAAAAAAATTTCTAAATGAACAGACCCAAGAAGCAAGTAAAGTAAAGTAGCCATTCTAATATTTAATGAAATAATGAAATATAAATTCAACCAAACTTTATCAAAAGAGACAGAGAAGGACATTTCATACTTATCAAAGGAAAAATCTACCAAAATAATATCTCAATTCTGAACATCTATGCCCCAAACACAAGGGCACCCACATTTATAAAAGAAACATGGCCTAAGCTTAAAATACACACTGAATACCACCCATTAATAGTGGGAGATTTGAACATCCAGACAAAAAATAAGTAGAGAAATAATTAAGTTAATAGACATTATGAATTAATTATACTTAATAGATATCTATAGATTATTTTACCAAAACACAGAATATACCTTCTAAAAAGCACCTCATGGATCCTTAGCCAAACTTGAGGGTACAGTATGTCACAAAACAAGCATCAATAGATACAAGAAAATTAAAATAATGCCTTTTGTTTTACCAGACAGCGATGGATTAAATATGGACTTCAAAAACAAAAGAAACACCAGAAAGCTTACACACTAGTAGAAATTGAATAACTCTTTACTAAATGATTTGTGGGTCAGTGAAGAAATAAAGAAATAAAAGACTTTCAAGAATTCAATGAAAATGAAGATACAACATACCGAAATCTGTGAAACACAATGAAAGAAATGCTAAGAGGAAAGTTCTTGGCACTAAGTGCCTCCATATAGAAATTAAAAACTTCTCATATCAGCAATTTCAAAGTAGACCTGAGAGTGCTAGGGAAAAAAGATGAAGCACCAAAAGAGGAGTCAAAAACAGTAAATAAGCAAAATTAGGGCTGAAATCAGTTAGAAACGAAGAAAACAATACTAAGAATCAATGAAACCAAGAGCTGGTTCTTTGAGAAAATCAACAAGATAGAAAACCACTTAGTCAACCTAAACAATAAATAGAGAGGCAGTATCCAAATAAACAAAATCAGAAAAGAAAAGGGAGGCATTGGAACACATACTGAGGAAATTTAAAAAAAAAAAAAAAAAAAAAAAAAAAAAAAAAAAACCTCTTACTTCAAAAGCCTGTACTGCAAAAATTGGAAAAGCTGAATGAAATGGTTGATTTTCCAGACAGATACCACTTACCAAAGATAAATCAAGATCAGGTAAATTATTTAAACATCCCTACAACCCCTAAAGAAATAGAAGCAGTCAATAAAATTGTACCAACCAAGAAAAGCACAGGATCAGATGAATTTAGTCCAGAATTCTACTAGACTTTCAAAGAGCTAATATCAAGACTTTTCAAACAAGTCCAGAAAATAGTAACAGAAAGAACTCTGCCAAGTTCATTTTATGGAGCCATAGTCACCCTGATACCTAAACCACACAAAGATACAGTAAAGAAAGAGAAGCTCAGACCAATTTCTCTTAAGAACATTGATGCATAATTGCTCAATAAAATATGAACAAACTGCACCCAGAAACTCATTAAAACATCATCTATCAGATGTTGAAAAGGCCTTGGAGAATATCCAATACCCTTCATGTTAAAAGTGTTAGAGAGATCAGTGATACAAGGCACATACTAAACATAATCAAAGCAATATATGCAAGCCAATAGCCAACATACCTAAATGGAGAGAAACTTAAAACAATTCCACTAAAATCAGGAGCAGGATATGGCTGCCCACTCTATATTTATTTGATATAGTATTTGAATTTCTAGACAGAGCAATAAGATAATTAAAGGAGATCAACCAGATACATCCTGGAAAAGAAGATGTCATATTATCACCATTAATGGATGATATGTTAGTATGCATAATAAACTCCAAAAATTCTACAAAAGAAAGCCTACAGGTGATAAACACCTTCAGCAAATTGGCTACATACAAAATTAACTCAAAGAAATCAGTAGCTCTCCTTTATACAAATGATAAATGGGCCAAAAGACAAATTAGGGAAACAACACTCTTTACATTAGCCATGGATAATATAACAGATCTTTACATAATTCTAACCAAGTAAGCGAAATATCTCTATAAGAAGAATTTCCTATCCCCAAAGAAAGAAATTGAAGAGGATATCAGAAAGTGAAAAGATATCCTATGCTCATCGATAGGTAGGATTAGCATATTAAAAATTGCCATCTTACCAAAAGCAATCTACAGGTACAATACAAAACCCATCAAAATTTCAACACAGTTTTTAAAGACCTTTAAAGAGCAATTACCAACTTCATATGGAAAAAAAAAAATCCTGGACAATCAGAGAACTTCAGGAGTTTTCATCAACGCTGACCTCAACCTGTACTACAGAGCAATAGTGATAAAAACTGCTTAGTATTGGTACGGAAACAGACAGGTTTATCAATGGAATATAATTGAAGACGCGTATGGTTTGGGCCCATGTCCATTCTGCCACTGGGCACAGTAGCTTGAGGAGGCAGAATGCTGAGAGATTGACTGCTCTTATCCCACACAGTCATGGGGCAGATGCTAGACTGTAGAGAAGCAGTGAGGCACCTTTGCAGGGGTGGGAAAGTGCAGTCTGAGATTAGGGAAAGCCAGAGCTGATATTGGGGAGGCCCAGGCCTGAGATGAGGGCAGAGAGGTGGAGTTCTAAGGCTCTTGCACATCAAGGCTATGAGTTGCAGAAGAGCAGAGAATGAAGTCAGTGTCCACAGACTGCATCTAGCCTGGTGCTCGGGGCAAAAAGGAGAGCTCCACCTAGTCCAATATGGTGAGTCCTGGGCTTAATGGGCAGGCTTGGTGGAGGTTGTGGCTGGGAGCACAGAAAGGCCTTCTATGGGAGATTAGGGTTGCAGCTCTGTAGGTGAAGGCATTTTCCTTGGCTCCCCAGAGTGGATTTCAATGAAAAGAAAAGGCCCATGTTTTTAAACAGTTTATAGTCATGGTGAGAAAAGTAAAACCATACCACACTTCTCAGGGTGGACCACAAATTAAATACGTTTTTGCAGGCAGGAATGTCTGGGATAACCTCACAAAACGAATCCAGGAACATATCAAAACAATCATCCATCACGATCAAGTATGTTTCATCCCAGGGATGCAGGGGTGGTTCAATATATGGAAATCAATCAACATAATCCACTATATTAAAAATGTCAAAGAACAAAACAACATGATCATCTCATTAGATGCTGAGAAAGTATTTGACAAAATTCAATAGCCCTTCATGTTAAAAGGTTTGAAAGATCAGGAATTTAAGACCCATACCTAAACATAGGAAAAGCAATATACAGCAAACTAGTAGCCAACATCAAACTAAATTGGGAGAAACTTGAGGCAGTCCCACTAAAATTAGGGACTATACAAGGCTGGACACTCTCTCCCTATCTATAAGAAGTCCTAATCAGAGCAATTAGACAACAAAGGGAGATCAAAGGGATACAAATTAGAAAGAAGTAATTCAAAATTTCACTATTTGCTGATGATATGATAGTATACTTAAATGACAGCAAAAATTCCACCAGAGAACTCTTAAACTTGATAAACAACTTCAGCAAAGTGTCTGTATATAAAATTAACTCAAACAAATCAGTAGCCTTCCTCTATTCATAGGATAAACAGGCTGAGAAAGAAATTAGGGAAACAACACCCTTCCCAATAGTCACAAATAATATAAAATTCCTTGGTGTGAATCTAACCAAGCAAGTGAAAGATCTGTACGACAAGAACTTCGTGTCTCTGAAAAAAGAAATCGAAGAGAATTTCAGAAGATAGAAAGATCTCCCATACTCATAGACTGGCAGGATTAATATAGTAAAAATGGCTGTCTTGATGAAAGTAATCTACAGATTCAATGCAATCCCCATCAAAATTCCAATACAATTCTTCAAAGACATGGGAAGAACAATTCTCAAATTCATCTGGAAAGGCAAACAAAACAAAACAAAACAAAACAGAATAGTGAAAACAATCGTCAACATTAAAAGAACTTCTGGGGTGAATCACCATCCCTAATCTCAAGCTGTATTACAGAGCAATAGTGATAAAATTTGCATGGTATTGGTACAGAGACAGGCAAGTAGATCAATGGAACAGAATTGAAGAGCAAGAAATGAAACCAGACACCTATGGTCACTTGATCTTTGACAAAGAAGCTAAACCCATCATGTGGAAAAAAGACAGCATTTTCAACAAATGGTGCTTGATCAACTGGTGGTCAGCATGTAGAAGAATGCAAATCTATATATTCTTATCTCCTTGTACAAAGCTCAAGTCCAAGTCGATCAAGGACCCTCACATGAAACCAGATACAATGAAACTAACTGAAGAGAAAGTCGGGGAAGAGCCTCAGACATTTGGGGACAGGAGAAAATTTCCTGAACAGAATACCAAAGGCTTATGCTCTAAGATCAACAATAGACAAATGGGACCTCATAAATTTGCCAAGATTCTGTAAGGCAAAGGACACAGTGAGTAGGACAAAATGGCAACCAACAGATTGAAAAAAGATCTTTAACAATCCTACATCTGACAGTGGGATAATATCCAATATATACAAAGAACTCAATAAATTAGACTCTGGAGAATCAAATAACCTTATTAAAAATGGGGTACAGAACTAACCAGAGAATTCTCTGAGAGTCTAACCAGAGAATCTTTAATGGCTGAAAAGAACTTAAAAAATGTTCGACATCCTTCTTCTTCAGTGAAATGCAAATCAAAACAACCCTGAAATTCCAACTCACACCAGTCAGAATGGCTAAGAATAAAAGCTCAGGTGACAGCAGATGCTGGCCTTAATGTGGAGAAAGAGGAATACTCCTCCACTGATGGTGGGATTGCAAGCTGGTACAACCACTCTGGAAATCAGTCTAGTGGTTCCTCAGAAAATTGGACATAGTACTACCTGAGGACCCAGCTATATCACTACTGGGCATATACCCAAAAGATGCTTCAACATATAACAAGGACACATGCTCTACTATGTTCATAGCACACTTATTCATAATAGCACAAGCTGGAAAGAACCCAGATGTCCTTCAATAAAGGAATGAATATAGAAAATGTGGTACATTTACACAATGAAGCTATTAAAACCAATAACTTCATGAAATTCTTAGGCAAATGGATGGAACTAGAAAATTTCATCCTGAGTTAGGTAACCCAGTCACAAAAGAACACATGTGATATACACTCACTGATAAGTGAATTTTAACCCTAAAGCTCAGAATACCCAAGATACAATTCACAAATCACATGAAGCTCAAGAAAAAGGAAATTCAAAGTGTGGATTCTTCAGTCCTTCTTAGAAGGGGAGACAAAATACACACGGGAAGAAATACAGAGACAAAATGTGGAGCAAAGCCCGAAGGAAAGGCCATCCCATATGCAGTCAAAAAACCCAAACACCATTGTGGATGCCAAGAAGTGCTTGCTGACAAGAGCCTGATATAGCTATCTCCTGAGAGGCTCTGCCAGAGCCTGACAAATACAGAGGTGGATACTCGCAGCCAACCATTGGACTGATCACAGAGTCCCCATAGGAGTAGTTAGAGAAAGGACTGAAGGAGCTGAAGGGGTTTGCAATCCCATAGGAAGAACAACATTTTCAACCAACCAGACCCCCCCCCCAGAGTTCCCAGGGACTTAACCACAACCAAAGAGTGCACCTGGGGCGACCAGTGGCTCCATTCACATAAGAGCAGAGAAAGGCCTTGTAGGGCATCAATGGGAGAAGAGGCCCTTGGTCCTATGAAGGTTCTATGCCTCAATGTAGGGGAATGCCAGGGTGGGGATGCAGGATTGGGTAGGTGGGTGGGGTAGGACTCTCATATAAGCAGCAGGAAGAGGGATAGAATATGGTGTTTCAGGAGGGGAAAGCTGGAAAGGGGATAATTTTTGAAATGTAAATAAAGAAAATATCTAATAACTGCTTACAGCCTTGCTTATTGAGGCACTTACTTAATTAAGATTCCCTCTTCACTGATGATTCTAGCTTCTGTCAGTTGACATAAAATAGTTTGTACAATGGTAAAATAAATAAATAAAATAATTAAATAAATGAATAAATATGAACCCCCCCCAATAAAACAGATACTGTCTATCTCATAGAAGCAAAAGTAGAAAATAGTATTGAACACATTGGTACAGAAGACAATTTCCTGAACTGAAAATCAATGGCTCAGACTATAAGACCAAAAATTCATAAATGAGACCTTACAAAACTGAAAGGCTTCTGTAAGGCAAAAGACACAGTCAATAGGACAAAATGGCAGGCTACAGATTTGTAAAGTATCTTCACCAGCCCTAGATTTGACAGAGGGCCAAAATCCAAAATTTATTAAGAACTCAAGAAATTAGATACCAATAATTGAAATAACTCAATTTAAGAAATGGAGCACAGAGCTAAACAGAATTATCCACAGAGAAATCTCAAATGGCCAGCAAGCACTTAAAGAGATGTTCAAAGTCATTAGTCATCAGAGAAATGCAAATCAAAACAATTCTGGAATTCAATCTTACATGCACCAGGATGGCTAAGATAAAAATATCAAGAGATAGCACATGCTGGTGAGGATATACAGCAAGGGGATTAGTCCGAGTGAAAACTTATACAACTACTTTGGAAATAAATTTAGTGGTTTCTCTGAAAACTGTCTCAAGACCCATAAATATCACTCCTGGACATATACCCAAAGATGCAGCATGATCTGATAAAGACAGTTTCTGTACTATGTTCATAGCAGCTTTATTTTCAATAGTTAGAAACTAATATAGTTGTCCCTTAATTGATGAATGGATAAAGTGTGGTATATCTACCTAATGGAATAATTGTCCAGCTATTAAAAACAAAGACATTATGAATTTTGCAGGAAATTTATGATTCTTTACAATATCATCCTGAGTGTGGTAGCTCAGTTGCAAAAGTATATGTATGGAATGTACTCACATTTAAGTGAATATTAGCTTTAAAATGTAGGATACTCGTGCTACAATACACACACACACACACACACACACACACACACACACATACACACACACAGAAGTTCAAATAGAAGGGCTTCACAAGTAAAGATACTTGAATGTCACTTAGAAGGGGGAATAACATAATCATGCGGCAGATAGAGAGAGCGCAATGGGTGAGAGAGGAGATGGCCAGGGGGTGGGGGAAGGTAAGGTTCAGGTATAGTGGAGACAGGAAGGATGGCCAAATGGCCATGAGAATGAACGGAAATCTACAATTCCTAGGGCTGGGAAATAGAGAGCTTCTTTAGGATGAGACAAACCCTGGATAAGTGCATCACTTAGGAATCAATGCTGGTGTCCTTAGTTGTGACTTACAGCATTGGGAATATGGACCTAAAGAGGACACCTCCTGTGGACAGGCAGGAATCGCAGTGGAGTGATAGAGACACCAACTCACCCACAAAACTTTTAACCCAAAATTTATCTTATTTCTAGGAAATACAGAGATGGGGAATGAAGCAAAATACTGAGGAATTGGCCAATCAATAACCAGCCAAACTTGAGACCCATCCCATGGGCAAACACCAATCCCTAACACTATAAATTATACTCTGTTATGCTTGCAGACAGGAGTCAAGCATGCCTATCCTCTGAGAGTCTCCACCTCATAGCTGACTCTAACAGATACAGACAACCACAGCTAAACAGTAAATGAAGCTTACAGACTCACATGGTAGAATAGATGGAAGAATTGTGTCACCAAAGGGAATAGGAACTGCACAGGAAGACCAATTGAGTCAAATAACCTGAACCTATGGGGCTCTCCAAGTTTGAACCAGCAACCAAAGAACATACAGGGCTAGATCTAGCCCTCACCACACATATGTAGTAGATATGCAACTTGGTCTTCATGTGGTTGTTCCTGAAAAACTAGAACAGGGAATGTACTAAAGGCTGTTGTCTGCACATAGGGTATGTTCTTCTAGCTGGCCTGCCTAGTCTGACCTAAGTTGGAGAGGAAGTACCTAGCTTCATAGGGACTTGGTGTTACAAGGTTGTGGGATACCCAGTACAGGAGAACCCACTTACTCAGAGGAAAAGGGGTGGGAGATGGGGGAAAGATTGTAGGAGAGGGTGACTGGGAGGGGGACAAAGAGCAGGATACAAAGTGATTAAGTAATAATATAAAATAAAAATCAAAAAAATAATCTTTAAAACATGAAAACCAATGTTTTCATCAATTGTGTATATTTAATGGATAATAAGTTAGGTTCTATGAGGACATTTGACAATTTCTTTTGATATATAATGGACATTGAGCATATATTCCACTGTAACTCACAACCCTTTTCCTTCTCTTCTCTTCCATTAATCCTTTATTTTTATTCCTTCTACTTTCATGTTATCACATATATAAGTAATTTTACATTTCAGTATTTTAGATTCTTTTAGTAAAAACTAGTACAGTTAAAATGGTAAAAAAAAAAAAACCAACATATGAAAATACAACACATATCACTAAGCTGTTCATAGGACAACCATCTGTAGTAGTTAGATGATATTTCTTTGCTTACTTTAATTTGGTGCATGTGCTTATCGCTATCTGCAGTGGATGTGATATGACATAATCCTTTACTTCATATGTTACTCATCTCCTCTGTCTTGTTTCTTACTCTTGGGCAGCTCTATTCATGTGTTTGCATTATTAAGCTTTGAGACATTTCAAGAACACTGTCCAGTGCAACTCCATGGGAAATGCAATATGTCCAATAGAAATGTTTGTCCATGACTACAGCTGGCAGTTACTGGAATCAGAATAATTATTTATCTAGTCACAGTTTTTTAGGCTTTTTGGTAAGCTCTGCATGAAGATTAAGCACAGCTTGCATACAGAGTTTTAGTTTATCCTTGAAGAAACATGCTACATCTTGAGTTTTTAACACTGCCATATAAATTCCCCTTTGGAAGTATTGTCAGTTACTCCCTGAAGTGTCGAAATAATTGGGCAGAGCTAGCACATGATTTAAAACCTATTTTTGCCAAACAGCTCTGCCTGCAGTACAAATCACATTTTTTTCTTTCTTTTTTTATAGATGCAAGAAAAGGAAAAATAAAACTGTTACAGCATTCTTAATCACCACAAGTCCTCAAAATTTAAATCATGGATTTTCTTTATAAAACCATGTCCAGATAAAGTATTAAAATGACCTTAAGAAAATGACCATTAATCTATTTTCTTAATTATATTTGATGTAAAGTATCTTATTTTGACTTGTAGAGTAGTTTAAGCCTACCAATTTAACAATCATTTCTGCTACCTAATTGCTTTAATTCACAAGAGAAGTTAAGATGAAATAGTAACATACTGTATAGCATACTTAACATTTACTCTGTTGATTCATTGATAAACCTGTACACAGATTATTTCATTTTCTTTTCTAAAAAGAAATCATTGTTCAGACTGATGGCATCAAAACTATTCCACTTCAATTAATTAAATTAGGTTAGAGCATAGACTACGTTAGAAAGTCAAGCATGCGTGTATTCTATTTATTCACTTTACTGAGGAAAACAATTATATGTCAGAGGTCAGGGAGCTTAGAATCTACAGCAATATCAGAATTCAATTGAACATACCCATGATGTCTCCAACATAACTCTTCACAATTTCATTTTTCTTTTTTTTTTTTTAATCCACTATGTTCAGTGTGTGGTCCTTACAAAAAATGGTATGGAGGCATCTTTTAGAATAAGGACAATCTTAGTGACCTCTCCTCTAAAGTGAGAGTATTCTTCCTCCCTTGGATGGGATCTACTTCCTGTTGCTCCTCAACAAGGGATGAGATCTTATATGCCCCTTGCCTGTTCATACCTTATACTGACAGGCATGACTGTGCATAGAACTTTTGCAAATTATCACAGCTGATGTTATTCAAGGGTGTGGCAGTCCCGTCATGGAATAAAATATTCTGAATCACTTTTCCACTACCTCTGACTTTTGAGATGTTCTTTCTCAACTTTCTGTGCGATGTTTCCAGAGCCATGAGATGGCAAGGGAGGGTATTATAGTTGTGTGTATCATAACACAGATAAGCCCTCCATATTTACTTGTTCTGTACACTTTTCTTGTCTTTCAGTCTTGTGTTAACTGTGGCCCATTACAAAAGTAAGCTTCTCTGATGAGGGCTGAGTATTCACTGAAATATGGGTATAAAAATAAATATTCCAGAACTGACCTGAAAACTTTCTTCCTAATAGCTAGCTTTCATAGGTGCTTTGTAAGATGCTGAGTTACACAAATCATTAATAATGTTAGCAATCTATGAACTGCAATATGACCTGGCAGGCAAGATGTTTCCACTGGTAAAATAGAAGCATGAAGGATGTGTGGGGGGTTGTAAGAGAATGCTCATCACTACCACTTTAATCCAACTCAAATGCATTGGCTTGGGAGACCATAAGCACTGGGGGTTGTGGGGGAGGGAGTCATCAGTAATTCTGTTTTTTTACTAAATGGACATGTTGTAAATGTGTGGAGTCATTTACTGGAATAAGGACAACTGACTTCTAAACTTTTATATTAATACATGGAGAATATCTTCAGCCTTGATCAGACAAAGAGAGAAGAGATAAACAGTAATTGATGAACTGCAATCAAGAATTTTCTTTCTTTCTACATGCATCACCACACATACATAAATATTTCATACACATACACACAAAGGGTTAGATATACTAGAAGGGATAGTGACATTTACACAGAAACAAAAATAAAAGAATTTCTACAAACTATAATTGGATAGAAAAATACAGATTATTGAATAAATAATGAAAGAAAAATAATGGAGTATATTTGTGACTTTGATTGAACACAAATATTCTCCATATTTCTCATCCCTGAGTTTGAGCAACCACATGCTAAAAGGTCTCTATGAAGATGTATATTTATATGGCCAGAGATACTTGTCAACTTAAGTGGTGTCTTATTCAGTTCTCAGTCTTTTGAAGGTATATAATTCAATTGACTTATTTATCTATAAAGCTATGAATGCTAAAGCAATCTCTTGTTGGATTTTGTGTATTTCCATACAAGAAAACTAGAACAATTATTTAAAACTTAGTATCAGTTCCCACTACAGAATTCTATGTCTGACATAGCAGGGAGAGCAAAAGATCCCAGAAAATGTTTACCTAGCTCTCAGTGAATCTCAAAATCAAAGATGAAAACATCATAGAAATAATAACTTCATGTACCTTTATAATATTTGTGATGATAAAATATTTACAATAATGCCATGTTTTCCTGAAAATAAAAATTAGATGCCAAGGTAGCATAGAAAATTTAACAAATACTTCATGGAAAATGTTACTTCACTGTATAGCAGGGAAGAAAATGATTTTCTAACTTCAAAGGAAAATGAAAGTGACTATAAATAATTTAAACCTCTATTCAGAAAAGATCATCATTGTGATGGTTTTCTGATAATACAAATGGAAGCTGACAGCTTTCCGAATATGAATACATGAACAGGTGTAAAGTGCAGAAATTGTGTGTAGATAAACAGATATGGCAAACATGCTCAAAGCAACTAAATCTCCCATTTATTTATCTTAGGTTCTCACTTGTGTGTGAGAAAAAAGATCTTGATCATAAAATTCCCAACTACATGAGCATTAGATTGTCTTCTCAATTGCTTGACTATTTACTCACATAATAAGAAATGAGAGAAACACTATTTTTGCACATATATCCAGTACTTATCATAGTTGGACATTCACGTAGCATATTTTTATATTTTGTTCTGCACTAATAAGTGAGAAGTGTAGGTATCAAGGATTCAAACAGAAAGTAAGTCTTCATTTCTTTTGAAATGAACTTGTTCTTCTGCTATATCAAGTTTATTCATGCTAATGCTGCCTAAACTGGACCCCGGACTGCCTGAGTCATTGTAACTACTGATACTAAGAAAAGTGGCTTTGCAGATTCCTTTGAAAATGTTTAACCATGTTTATTGATATTTACAAAGATCTAGAAAGAAAGACAATGAAAGAGAATAAATTACCAGCTCTTGGAGAGAATATCTCTCTGACTCCTACTACCCAAGTAATATCTATTAAACTCATGATTTTGCTAGTCATATATCAGGTGTCAACAAATCTTTTTCAGACTTATTTAGTTTCTTATACAAAAGACAAGTTTAGAGGTTTCTAAAACACTATAGCCCTGGACCACCTAAACAAATGACACAGGTATTGAAATTATATTTTTAAATAAAATGTACCGAAAGTATCAGAGCCAAACAAGGAAGTTATTTTTAATATTTTGAGTAAATTGTTAAAATTTCATCACATTTCCAGTGATTAAAAGGATGTATTAGATATTGATAGGAGCATGAATGTTGTACACGAATGACATAGTACACCTTGGATTTGAACATATCTATAATTGAGATATGACTCGTGACTTCTGGGAACACAGAAGAGGAAATATAAAGTCTAGCTTCATAAAAAGTTAATCAAAATGGTTGAATTCAATGTGACATTAAAGTTTTGAAAACATGACAAAAGGTTTTGACTGATAGAAATCTAATTGTGAAACAAAATTTAAATGACAGTTTAAAGGGAGATAATACAACCTGGAGCTAGTCCTTGGCAAATGAAGACTGTGGTTCATATGTACTGTGTATTTAAGGCATGAGTATATAAGAGGACATGTTGAATATAAATCACAGACCCCTTATTACAGTATACATAAATATTGACTAGTATATAAATATGTGATAAGCCACATTAAAATATCAAAAGTTGTCAGTTGACTTTGCTTCCAGACTATCAAAATATATTAAGAAGTGATTTCTGAAAGCATAATATTGGAGGAACTAGAGATATAAAGTTAGTAGGAACTGTTTTAAGTTATCTTCCATGTATCACATATGCCAAGTGCTTAAGAAGAACACTAATTTCTTGTAAAGCTGATAATACTATGTTAGATAAATAATGAGACAAAAATGAAAGGGTATTATAGAGTATTCAGTAAAATTCCAATAAATTTTGGTGTGATGAAACAGAGTTGGAAATAGCATTTCAGAGTTAAATGAAATGTAAATTCACCTGAGGACACATAGTAAATTAAAATATTGTTATGTTTCAGGTGATGAATTTTTACAATAATTTAAAAAAAGTCTTAGCATTTTCATAAACAGTTTTCTATGCACCATCTTGAGATAAAGGTGCTCAAAAATATTTTTTTCTTTTTTTTTTTAATTTTTATTTTTAATTTTTTTTTCAGCAAATCAAAAAAATTTAAAAAGCATTCAAACAGAATAAAATGAAAAGAAACAAACAAGCAAAATACCAAGGGTCAGATATACAAGAATTCTATAGAGCCTTCAAACAAGCAATACTTTTTGAGTTATGTTTAAAAAATTTCAGAACCACAATAAGCTCCTTCACAAAGCAAATAATATTGAAATACTGAAACCAAGTGTAAACCCAACAAAAATATATAAATTATAGTCCAGTATCCCTCATGAGTATACATACAAAAATTCTCAATGAAGTAGTTGCAAACTGAATACAAGAGATATAAAAAAAGAAAAATATTCCATGAATAACTGAACAACTGTTTTTTTTTTTTTTGTTTTGTTTTGTTTTTTTTTTTTTTTTTTTTTTTTTAGAAGACTGTACTCCATATACAGGCTGCATGTTTTGGGATAGCCCCCACTCCAGATGTTTGAGACCTACATGAAAACCAAGCTGCACATTTACAACATATGTGCAGGGAGGCCTAGGTTCAGGCCATGGAGGTAGATCTGTGTAGACTAGGTATGCTCCACGGTTGGTGATTCAGTCTCTGATAGCTCCAAGGGTTCAGGTTCGTTTACTCTGTTGATCTGATATTTCAACATGCAACAGGGCCACATGCTCCACTATGTTTATAGCGGCCTTATTTATAACAGCCAGAAGCTGGAAAGAACCCAGATGTCCTTCAACAGAAGAATGGATACAGAAAATATGGTACATTTACACAATGGAGTACTACTCAGCCATTAAAAATAATGAGCTCATGAAATTCTTAGACAAATGGATGGAGCTAGAAAATATCATCCTGAGTGAGATGACCCAATCACAAAAGAACACACATGGTATGCACTCACTGATAAGCGGATATTAGCCCCAAAACACACAATACCTAAGATGCAACGCATAAACCTCATGAAACTCAAGAAGAAGGAGGAAGACCAAAGTGAGGGTGCTTTTGTCCTTTTTAGAATGAGTATCAAAAAATTCAACCAGAGCTCCCAGGATCTAAACCTCCAGCCTGAGAACAGACAGGGCAAGCTGTCCTCTGAGAGGCTCTAACCAACAGCTGACTCAGACAGATACAGACATCCAGAGCCAAACAGTGGATGGAGCTTGAGGACTCTTATAGAAGAATAGGCGGAAGGATTGTGGGCCGTAAGGAGATAGGAACTGCACAAAAATATTTTTTTCATCTCTGGAAACCATTATTTTTGTAATTTGTATTATTTGACTATATATGTATATAGAGAGATATCTCTATCTATCTATCTGTCTGTCTGTCTGTCTATCTATCTATCTATTTGCCATTGAACCACATTTTATTTGAACTTACGAGACCAGAACATTTTCATTTCACTGGAACTGTGGATACAACAGTTGCGAGCCACCAAGTATGTGTTGGGAATCAGATTCAAATCCTGCTGGAGGAGCAGTAAGTGAATATGACTGAAAATTTGATTTTAACATTGCAGAAATGTAACTTATGAAAACAACTATCAAATTACTAGTTCATATTATATCCTTATATTAATTGCTTTCTATAAATAATGAAGTCTAATAGATGAAGCCACATAAACACAGAAAGAAACTCAGAATGTCATTGATATTCTTGACCTGCCTTTAATCCTATTCTGGAGATATTAGACATAAATACCCTAATATTTGAATATTTTATCAATTTTCCTAATTTTATCAAATGAAGAGGCCCAGGCAGAGTTCACTGAATCCCACAATGCTCATAGTATATACTGATAACATGCTAAAACCCAAAACCTATTGCTGCCTGTAGGCTTCTCAGGTATTATAGTGAATGACATGTGACAAGTAGGTTAGTAAAACAGTTAGCAAGTAGAAATAGAGACTAAGATGGCCAAATAATAATGAGGACCTTGATATTGCCCTTGCCACATCAAAGGAAACCAACCAACATTTACACAATATAATGGATAAAGTAACTGACACATTGCCACATATATACACTACCAGGAGTCATATGTGTCAAGACTTTCCCGTGTATTTCTTCAATGTCCCAAATATGCTGCATTACTTTCATGTTTACACCAAATAGACACCTAAGAAAGACAAACCAGTCCTCTGAAAACAAACTTCTAACATAAAAATATCACTGTTATCAAAAATTGTCAGTCTTTTCCTTTTTTGTTTTCTGTAATATAAAATCATTCTAATGAGACGTAGATCAAGTCTATGAGGTGAATTAGATACACATTGGATGGATCAATATTTTGTGTATTTTCATTGAACACATGACAAAGTATATACAGATCTGGAACTACTTTAATGAAGTCCAGTATATGGTTAGAATTGCTAATGTTATATTAAAATTATTTAAAATAAATCACTATTTATTTATTAAAAATTAAATATATCTGAGAAAGGATTGTGAACTGTTATTCTTACTCATATATTGTGGGGAAGACTCATTTTTTTCATATATAGATTGTACTTAAGTTATTTGAGAATTAAAAAAAGTGTCATTATCAGTATCCCATTATTAAGGAACGGTGCTCGGTTGATTGTAACTGTTTAATTCAGTATTGTTTATTCCCCAAGTATTTTCTAAATGTGTGTGTGTGTGTGTGTGTGTGTGTGTGAAAGAGACAGAGAGAGAGAGAGAGAGAGAGAGAGAGAGAGAGAGAGAGAGAATAAGACTTCAAATTTTCACAGAGCAAAATATAGCATCAAATGTCAATGTGAGGGAGACATCATTGTGACACAGAAGGCACAAGGTGCCTTTACAAGTAAGAAACAACCTGGCTAGAAATAGAGACAGGCTTTCCTGGCAGAGCCTACAATAATCATTTGTCAAAGAGCTCACAAATGTGTCAGAAGTGAAGGCACATCTGATCACTGAGTGTTTATCAGAGTTGCACATAAGGGGAATAATAATGGCAAAAGAATCATCTGTATGACAGACAAATGCATAATTACAACATAAATAAAGTATGCATTCATATCAAAATACATTAAAACATCAGCTCCAAATACCTTAATGACCCCTTTAGATTTAATATAAAAATATATTTGTATAATAGGATAATCTAAACATATTGCTATATTATAATGTATAAAATGACTACTCCCTTTAATAAAGAGTTTGTGACTATTAGCCTAGTCAAGAGAAAGATTCAATTATTATTTTCCAAATGGAGGAAGGTGAAATTATATTTTTCCCTTCGTGAAATTAACCCATAAGATGAAAAGTAAGAGGATATGAATGATTTTACATAATTTACTTAATTTCCTCTATCTACTTATAAATCATTTAATAAAATTATGATATTATGAAATATTTGGAATATAATGGTGCATTTATCTCTAATATGCTTCATCAAAAACATTTAAATATTTTATTGTCAAATTTGTTTTAAATGTGAATATTCTGTGGCATTCACCTCTCCATGTTGCTTCTTCCCCCATCCACCCTCAGAGAGCCTCATGCAATGCAACTATGTTAGTCAAGATTTCAATGTGTCAGAGAGGAGAAAATGTTGATATGCTGGTTGGTCATCAACCTGCAACTGCAGTATCCTGGGCTCAGAACCAGTTAAGTTCAAACCTCTGTAGTTAACAGAGGTAATGCTAAGCAACTGTGAAAATGTATTTAGAAATACGTATGCAATCTATTGGAATTGAAAAGAGAAAATGAAAATTTCAAGATCTAAACACTAAAAATCAAAGAAGTTACTGACCTTATCCAGACACATTATCATTTTTACTTCATAGCATATTCTGATGATGTATTGTTTAGGATTTACATAGCAAACAATGGTGAATTTTATATGAATAGCAGTCTAGAATATATGCTGCATCACACTGGTAGTTTACCAAAAATCAGGACCATTTCAAAAATGATGAGAGAACTGATGGAAAGAAAAAAAGAAAACAACACATACGTGGAAAGTTACTGTGGAAAACCATATCTAGGTGGTTCAAGAAACAAAATAGAAGAATTATGTCCATAGAGTTAGCAATTCCACATATGAATATTTAAAATAAAAAAAACATGTAGTCTAAATTTTCTACACTCGTATATTCATTGCAAGATCATTTATAAATGTTAAGATATAGCAACATCCTAAGTTGACACTGAAGAAAATTATACAGACAAAATGTACTAGTGTAGTATTCATACATAAAGCTAAAGAGACATTTCCATTTATAAAACAGATGAACTTTAAAAGCATTATGTTGAATGAAAGAAATCAAGCAAGAAAAGGCTTATTAGTTATTAAACCCTATGAGTTCATTATTAAGCGTTGTCTGAAAAAAAACGGAACTTAGCAAGGAGAATGAGGCATTAGAGGTATTGGAAACAAGGAAATTTGGGTTGAAGGTCCAACAGATAAGAAATGGATAAATTCTGAAAATCAAGTATACATCACAGTAATTACATTCAATAATACTGGATTGTATATTTGACATTTTCAAGAGAATAAACTCAAATTCTCTCACTAAACAAATGATGAGTTTATAAAATTTTATATAGGTAGATCAACATGATTATTAAAAATTCACAATATAAATAGTATTTTCTTACTTATACCTTGCTCTCCCTAGGTTAAGTTGTATAGGAAACTGTAGTCTGAAAATAAGAAGTACAAAATAATTTCTAAATGAATATTGTTATATTTTATCAATTTATTATTAATAAAGCTAAATTCCTTATTACAACTAATTTACAAACTAAGCTTTATTGTAAACTTTACAGGTAGGAACATAATATATACATACATGTGTATGTGTACACATGTATAGTTCAGATTCATATGTGCAGTCAGACACTGCATTGGGGTCCTAAAACAGATTACCTACAGATAAATTAATATTCACTGTAGAAAAATATAACAAATATTCAGATATTCTAAAATGTGTTTAACTCCTTTTCCTCAATAAAACAATAAAGTAACCAAGGAAACAAAAACTGACTGACAGATTTGTGAAAAGTTCAACTCTACTGATGTGAACCAACTATAAAATGTATAGCTATATGGACCTAAAACTTCATTCACTAAAAAGTGAGGCATAAGTCAGAATCATAGAATCATCCTGGGAGTCCATCAGCAGCAATGTGAAATGTATATAATGAGCTTTACTGAGCCATTAGGAGGAATGAAATTATGCCATTTTCTGGAAAACAAAATGAAATGGAAAACAGGATATTCATCAGGAAAAATATGT
Source organism: Mastomys natalensis (assembly GCA_021653895.1). NCBI lineage: Eukaryota > Metazoa > Chordata > Mammalia > Rodentia > Muridae > Mastomys > Mastomys natalensis. The sequence goes on along the minus strand of JAJTUV010001555.1, from coordinate 529,614 downwards.
CAGACTGAGTTAGACAATTATGACATGATTTTTTCTCTCAAAAATAAAAGATAGAAAAGTAACAAAAACATGAATGCAAAAGAGAAAAGCAGGGGATATAGAAAGAACAATAGAAAAAGAGGAAATAAATATGAATGACATAGGAGTTGATTATGATCAAAGGACATTGTGTGAAGATGTAAATATCATGAGGAACTTCATATTATTCCTTCATATTATTGATATGCATAAAATAATTTTGTTGTGGAGAATTTTGATGAGTAATATTAATGCTATGGAAATAATAGTCAGTATTTTGCAGTCTCTAGAGACAAGTTATGATTTATGGCTGTTTCATTGGGACAGGTACATCCCTGCAGAAATTTGCACCTTAGGCCCAGTCTTAGAGGCCAATAAACGAAAAGAGCAAGTGAAAAATGTTATAGCTCTCTACTCAAGAACTGCAAATGCGATGAACTTCAAAGAACTGGTGTTATGTTTTTTATCCCAGGAGAGGTGTAGATTCTTGATTGTAATCATAGAGCCTTGTGAAGAGATGTGATAGTATAGAACTACAGAAACACTTTTATCAGTTAGAGCATTCAGTTACTAAGATGAAAAGGAGGAACAAGAACAAGTGGTGCAATAGAAGAGGAGTAGAATCTACACTGCATGTCCTTCTGATTGCCCACTAGAAGAATCAGTGATGCTTCAGGAGAGCAGAGACAAATTTTTGAAGGGACAACTTACAAAGTTGACAATGGAGAAGCTCTACCTTTAAATGAACAAAAAATCTCGACCCTTTAGGAAAAAAGGTCAGATAAGCTAAAACTCCTGGTAAAGCATGGATTCTTATTTCAACTTTCTTTCACATAATAGATATTAACTAGAAAAAAACTGATGAATACATAGAAAGCAGGCTAGCCTTCAAAATAAGTTGTATTATATTAGACTCAAAAAGAGCAACACTAGAAATAAACTTATTGTGGTGATTGTGGAAGAGCTTTCATACAATACAGAATATGCAACTGTGGACTACTAGAAACTTCATGCTCAAGAAAACCTTATAAATGTAGTCATTGTGGGAAAATACTCGAAACTCTTTTAATTGACACGTGATATCACGCATACATATGTGAAAATTTTTTGTGGAAAATCAGATAATTCACATCTAATATTAAACTTGTGAACAAACCCAAACTTAAAGGACACAGTGAAAGTAGTGTTAAGAAGAAAACTCCTAGCTCCAAGTGCTTCCATCAAGAAATTCAAGAGAGGATTCCAGAACAAAAAGAAGTGAATATACCCAAGAGACAACAGGAAATAATCAAACTCATGGCTGATAGCAACCAAGAAAAAACAAAGAGAACTATGCAAGCATTCAACAAAACCAGGAGCTGGTTCTTTGAAAAAATCAACAAGATAGATAAGCCCTTAGCCAGGCTATTCAGAGGGCACAGAGGCAGTATCCAAATGAACAAAATCAGAAGTGAAAAGGGAGGCATAACAATAGAAACTAAAGAAATTTAAAAAAAACTCAGATCCTACTATAAAACTATACTATACTGAACAAAACTGGAAAATCTAGATGAAAAGAATGATTTTCTACACAGATACCAGGAACCAAAATTAAATTAGGATCAGATAAACTATCTAAACAGTTCAGTAACCTCTAAGGAAATAGAAGTAGTCATTAAAAGTCTCCCAACTAATAGAAGCCCAGGACCAGATGTTTTTAGTGCAGTTATATCAGACCTTCAAAGAAGACCTAATATCAATACTTCTCAAACTATTTAACAAAATAAAACAGAAGGAATACTACAAAAGAAGATCAAAGTGATACAAATTGAAATGAAGAAATCAAGATATCAATATTTGCAGATTAGGTGACCCCAAAAATTCTATCAGAGAACTCCTAGATCTGATAAGCATCTTCAGCAAAGTATCTGGTTTAAATTAACTCAAACAAAAGCCTTCTCTACTTAAAGATAAGTGGGCTGAAAAAGTAATAGGGAAATGACATGCTTCACAATAGTCAAAAATGATATAAAATTTCTTGGTGTGACCCTAAAAAATCAAGTGAAAGATCTGTATGACAAGAATTTCAAGTCTCTGAAAAATGAAATTGAAGAAGACTCAAAAGACAGAAGGATCTCCCATGCTCACAGATTGCAGAATTAGTATATGTAAACATGGCCTTCTTGCCTAAAGCAATCAAGATTCAATGTAATCACCATCAGAATCAACTCAATTCTTCATAGAGTTAAAAAGAGCATTTCAAATTCATCTGGAAAACAAAAAACTCAGGATAGTGAAAAACATTCTCAACAATAGAAGAACTTCTAGCAGAATCACCATCCCTGAAACAAGCTGTACTACAGTACAATAGTGATATAAACTTCATGGTATCAATGGAATAGAATTGCAAACCCAAAATGAACTGACACATCTTTGGTCACTTGATCTTTGACAAAGAAGCCAAAACAAATTCCAGTGAAAAAAGCATTTTCAATATTGGTGCTGGTTCAATGCAGTCAGCATGTAAAAGAAGGCAAATTGATACATTCTTACCCTTCTACAAAGCTCAGTCCAAGTGGGTCAAGAAAAAGTGGAAAAAAACTTTGAACAACCATTGGCACAAGGGAATAGTATTCCTGAACAGATCACCAGTGGCTCATAATTTAAGATCAACAATTGGAAAATTGACCTATAAAATTGCAAAGCTTCCATAAGGAAAAGGACTGTCAATAGGCAAAATGACAACCCACAGATTGGGAAAAGATCTTTATCAACTCTACATCTTATAGAGGACTAATACTCAAAATATACAAAGAACTCAAGTAGACTTTGAAGAACCAAATAATCCTATTAAAAATGGGGTACAGAACTAAACAAAGAATTCTCAACTGAGGAATCTCAAAGGCAGAGAAGCACCTAAAGAAATGTTCAAAATCCTTAGTCATCAGGGAAATCCAAATCGAAACAACCCTGAGATTCCACCTCATACCTATCAGAATGTCTAAGATTTAAAACTCAGGGTACAGCAGATGTTGGGGAGGATGTGTTGAAAGAGGAACACCTCTACATTGTTAGTGGGACTACAACTTAGTAAAACAACTTTGGAAATCAATCTGGCAATTCCGGAGAAAATTGAAAGTAGTTTAACCTGAAGATCCAGCTACACAACTACTGGGCATATACCCAAACGAGGCTCCAACATTAACAAGGACACATACTCCACTATTTATATAGCAGCCTTTTTAATAATAGCCAGAATATGGAAATAACCCAGATGTCCCTCAACAGAAGAATGGATACAAAAATTGTGGTACATTTACATAATGGAGTACTATTCAGCTATGAAAAACAATGACTTCATGAAATTTGCAGGCAATGGTTGGAACTAGAATATATCATTCTGAGTGAGGTAACCCAGATACAGAAGAAAACATATGGTATGTACTCTGTGATAAGTGGATATTAGCCACAAAGAAGCTCAGAATAACCACAGTACAACTCACCGATCCTATGAAACCCAAGAAGAAAGAAGACCACAACAAAGTGTGGATGCTACAGTCCTATTCAGAAGGAGGGATAATCTCGGGAAGGAGAGTTGAGTTGGAATTTCGATGGGGATTGCATTGAATCTGTAGATTGCTTTTGACAAGATGGCCATTTTTACTATATTAATCCTGCCAATCCATGAGCATGGGAAATTTTTCTATCATCTGAGATCTTCTTCAATTTCTTTCTTCAGAGACTTGAAATTCTTGTCATACAGATCTTTTACTTGCTTGGTTAGCATCTCACCAAGATATTTTATATTACTTGTGACTATTGTAAAGTGTATCATTTCCCTAATTTCTTTCTTAACCTGTTTATCCTTTGAGTAGAGGAAAGCTACTGATTTGTTTGAGTTCAGCTTAAATCTAGCCACTTTGCTGAAGTTCTTTTTCAAGTTTAGGAGTTCTCTGGTGGACACTTTGGGGGTCACTTAATTATACTATCATATCATCTGCAAATAGTGAAATTTTGACTTCTTCCTTTCCAATTTGTATCTCTTTCACCTTCTTTTGTTGTTTAATTGTTCTGGCTAGGACTTGAGTACTATACTGAGTAGGTAGCAAGAGAGTGGGCAGCCTTGTCTAGTCCCTGATTTTCGTGGGATTGCTTCAAGTTTCTCTCCATTTAGTTTGATATTGGCTACTAATTTGCTGTATATTGCTTTTACTGTGTTTAGGTATGGGCCTTGAATTCCTGATCTTTCCAAGACTTTCAACTTGAAGAACATGAAGAGGTGTCGAATTTTGTCAAATGCCTTCTCACCATCTAGTGAGATGATCATATCATTTTGTTTGTTGAGTTTTTTTATATAGTGGATTGTATTGATGGATTTTCATATATTGGACTATCCCTGCATTCCTGGGATAATGCCTACTTGATCATGGTGTAAGATTGTTTTAATGTTTTCTTGTATTTGGTTTATGAGAATTTTATTGAGTATTTTTGAGGGAGGGGAGGGAAATAAAAGGGCAAGAAGAGGTATTCTAAGGAATAGGTGAGAAGTACAGAGGATCAAGAAATTGAATAGAAACATGTAGCACTGTGAGACAGGGAACTGGGGTAGCCATTAAAAGGACCAGGTCAGGAAGGGAAAGGCTACCAGGACTTAATGGGTATCACTTTAGTAGAAATATCCAACAAAGAGGAGAAGCAATCTTTAGAGACCACCTCCAGTAGATAGGCACAACCCTCAATCAAGGAATGAGGCCACCCATACATCTGAAAACTTTTAACCCAGAAATGGAAAGACAGAGACAAAAAATGGAACAGAGACAGAAGGAAAAGTCTTTGAGACCTCCATACCTTGGGATCCATGACATTTACAGACACCAAACCCATTCTATTGCTGATACAAAGAAGTACTTGCTGGTGGGAGCAGGATATGGCTATTCCCTGAATGGTTCTACCAGCACTTGACCAATACAGATGCAGAAACAGACAACCATAGGACTAAGCCAGGGACCCCAGTGGTAGAGCTAGGGAAGGACTGAAGAAGATGAAGGGGATTGTGACCCCATAAGATGAACAGTATCAATGAACTGCACCACCCAGAGATCACAGGGACTAAACCACCACCAAAGAGTCGAAGGGAGTCAGGACTCCAGATACATATAAAGCAGAGGATGTCCTTATCTGACATCAATGAGAAGGGAAGGAGGCTTGATGCCCCAGAGAATGGGGATGCTAGAGGTTTGAGGCAGGAGTGGATGAATGGGTGGAGTAGTACCCTCATAGAGGCAAAGAGGAAGGGGGAGAGAGGTGATGGGATGGAGTTGTTATGGAAGGGTAACTGGGAAGAGGGATATCATTTGAATTGTAAAAGAATGAATTTATTAATAAAAAAACAAAAGAAAATATCTTAAGTATTAAAAAACCTTAACTACCATATAATTCATGGTCAGAACTTCAATTGGAATGAATACTAAACAGTAGATTATAATAAAAGCAATCATATTCAGACAACAAAAATAAATTTCATCAGAAAAAAGTAACAATGAATTAAATACAACAGGGTATTGAGTGTCCAAAGAATCAGAGAAACAATACTGTTATTTGTTTATTTATGTATTTATCTATTGACTTATTTATTTTTACTCATCCCACAATCGTTCCCTCCACCCTTCTCTCCTTCTCCTCTGAGCATGTGGGGGACCCCTAGGTATCTCCCCACCCTGGCACTTCAAGGCTCTGCAAGGCTAGGCACATCCTTCTCTACTGAGGCCAGACAAGGCAGCCCAGCTAGAAAAATATATACCATATTTTTTGATAGCTCCATCCCCACTGCAATTGTTCAGGACTTAAATGAGGGCCAAATTGCACATCTGCTACATATGTGGTAGGAGACCTAGGTCCAGGCCATGTATGTTCTTTGGTGGTTCAGTTTCTGAGAGCCCCAAGTGTCCTGGTTGGTTGACTCTGTTTATCTTCCTGTGTAGTTCCTATCCCATCCAAGTAACTCAATCCTTCTCCCAGCTGTTCCATAAGAGTCTGCAAGCTCCATCTACTGTTTAGTTGTTGGTCTCTTGATCTGTCTGAATCAGGTGCTGGGTAGACCCTCTCAGAGGACAGTCATGCTAGACTCATGTCTTCAAGCATAACAGAGTATCATTAAGAGTATTGGGGAATTCTAAATGCTGACCAATGTTTCAAAATATTATAACCAGATTATAAGATGACACAGGTCCATGAATAAACCTTTAGTGTAAAGTCAGGGCCACAGTTCATAGGACATCTGAGGTTTCACAAAGCAAACACTTGTAGTCAATTATAGTAGAACAATTTGTAGTGTCTCATGATAGTACATAAAGATTTGGAGTTAAGTTTCTTATATTAACATATGATAACTTATGATGAAGGGAGAAGATTTTGCTACATGTATCAAAAACAAACAAAATTATTCAGAATACATTATTTCCTAAAAAGGGATTATGAGTGTTTGGAAGAAAGAATGCAGCTATATTTACCATTTTCACCACACAGCATTGCTAAAGGTTTACTTTTCTCAGGATATAATGCAATGAGGCTTATCTGCATAATTAGTTTTACTGATGTCTAAATTTTAATAAAATTATGGTTCACAATCTATTCATATATCACACATGTCATATGAACTTTTTATTGTTTATTAGCTTTAAAATTAACACAATAAAGAAAAATTTAATTGAGTAATAACTTGTCACTTATAAATTATTAAAGAAGTCTCTGAACATGAATGTTTACATTTACATATTCAACTCAAACACAAAAAAATGATATCACAGTAAAATAATCTTTACAGTTAAGATTGTTAATAAATATATGCACAGGGAAACAAATGAAAAGACATATATAATTTTATGATAGAATGTTTTTAGGAGAAAGAAAGCATTTGAATTTCTAAAATCTTTTTTGATTTTTTAATATAAGACTCCTAGCACCTTCACAGAGTGAAATTTTTTCATTCCGAATTTATTGTAATTTTATTCAGACATAGCTGTTCATAAAACACTAACTAATAAAATGGGAAATACATTAAGGTGTCATATTCCTGTCCAATGCATGAAAGACAATAGATTAATTTTAGGATTTAGCACAATTTTCCACTGCATAAAATCTCCAAATATTTCAAGTGATTTTCTATTCAGTAGATCAAAACTAAGTGTATCTCTATTATTTAACCTTTCACTGATAATGGTTTTGTAACAAGCCTTACACAGAAATAAAAGTCCCTGTCTTTACTAAATTCATTCAGATTGCTTTCAGAATGTGTATGATTTCATTTCATGTGAGGAAGAAATGAGTAGACTCAGATTTTAAGCTTTTATGAGTTTCAGAGAAATATTTAACATTTTCACATTATTCAATACAATATGAAATATAAGCATAGACTAAAATTTATTGGTGATATAGAAAATATGTTTTGACTTCTATCTATATATCATGAATAAGTTCTAATAAGAATGCTTTGATTAACTCTCCTAGAATTATATTTTATAAGCTTTGTCCATAAATTATAATTTATTACCATACATAAGTATTGTTTTATAAAGAGATTTTTGAATAGGGTATATTACTACCTCTACTGATGTCATTCTAATGATGTCTCAACTAATTTCTGACTAATTAATTTTGCTACAGCCCTGGCATGTCTATGTCAAAAACTTCATACTTTTGAAGAGAAACTAAAATTACTGACTGAGATTCGGAATATATAATTACATCATTAGACTAATAACACATTAGTTAGAATGAGAGTAAATATAACCCAGGCAGTGGTTTGAAAATGTTTCAAAGGTAAGAAATGAAACACAGTTCCCACCTTTATATCTTAATCTACAGTTAGTTTGAAACTTATTAAAAATTAGCCTCAAGTGAAAGATAATGATTCATAGGAAATTGACTTTTCCAATTAATAAATATTAAATATCTTGTTGACACAACAAATATAATTGTCTCATCTTAAGTAACAAAGAACAATATTTATTACATTTATTTATTTAGCAGGTGTCTGCATGTGGGTGCACACATTGCCACAGTGTGCATGTATAAATCAGAGAACCACTCACTATAGTCTGCTTTCTCTTTTGCCATGTGAGACTCAGTACCGAAATCATATTATCAAAGTGAGTGGGAACCACCTTTACACACTGAACAGTCTTGCCATCCCCACATAACAATTTTAAAGAGAAGATAAACCGTTTCTAATATTTGTGCAGCCCTGAACTTAAGGTACTTCCTTGTTTATATGTAAACCATATGCGTATTTAGCTATGGAAGGACATTTTACTTTTGCTACCATTGGAGGCATTGGAGGATTACTTAAATAGTAGGTGTAATTTTTACAGGACATGTTCCAGGAACTAAACAACCCTCAGATGCAACTTTGGTTACTCCTTTTCATGTGATATGGATCCAAAACCTTGACTTTAACCTCAATTATTTATTGCCGCTTTGATCCTAACTTTAAATTACTGTTTTTGGAATTTTTAAAAAGTGATCCATACACAAAAATTGTATTTACAATCTGATAAACATGCATAGATTTAATGTTTTTGAAAAAGGAAAATTAAACTTCAAAGAATGAAGTAATTTGATTTAGAGAGTTATTGAATACTAGAGTTCAGATTAAAAACATATAAGTCTAGTCTAGATTTATTGTTCTTGTTTTATTTTCTACATGAACAGATTTTTCTGACACACCTTTATTCTGAATTATGAGGTTTCTCTAATAGAACTGTTATAGACAAGAAAACTAGGCTACAAGGAAATCAAGTAACTTTTGTAGTTAAGCATCTGCTGAGTGAAGAGATAAACTGATATATATGTTTCTCCACACTTCCTAATAACATCTTGATCACAACAGAATCTATTATGTGCATCTTCATGTCAATGCACATTTAATATTCAGCCATTGCTATATACCTACTTCTACAAATTAAAACTTTTGACCTGGGACAGTTGCTAAAATATACAAGACCTAGCACTCAGTTTCTCAGAACACACACATGTACACACACAGAAAAAAAGAAAGAGAGAGAGAGAGAGAGAGAGAGAGAGAGAGAGAGAGAGAGAGAGAGAGAGGAGAAAGTGGAGACAGAAGGAAGAACAAAGAGACAGAACAGAGACAGAAAGACAAAGGAAGACAGTGATAGACAGACACATACACCCCCACACATAAAATTCTCAATATTTGTAGACTAGAGAAAATAATTGAAAAGTTGCTTTGATTCTATGGAATATTATCACAACTTATAATACTTGTTCACATAATTCAAAAAAAAATTAGAGGCTCAATGATTTATGAACTATGACTCTATATACTTATAACATTATTTCTAACGAATGTAATTTCAGTCCAGTAATTTCTGACTATGTATCATAATCTATAATACATGTACTCTTTATTCAAGCTCAAGTATCCAGTGTAACCTATTATTTTAATGCCAGTACAATTCTCAAATTAAATGTTTAGTTCTATATCATAAGTCAATCTTAATTTAGAATTTATTCAAATTATTTAAAATCATGATCTCAAAGATGAGATTGCACTCCATGTTATTTGAAGCATTTTTCACAGTAGCCAAGAGGAAGAAATACTTGAAATGTATATATATGAATTGGTGGATAATAGAAAAAGATTATTCTTCATTAAAGTATAAAATGTCATATGTTGTAACAATAAAGTTGTAAAACACTGTAATAACTGAAGTAAGCAAAATATGTATCAAATTGATTTTGATTCTAGTTAAAATGGAACACATAATCAACTGGTTCAAAATATCAATAACACAAGGGTATAAAGAACTAGTGTGCCTGTGATAATGTATATAGCTTTAACAAGCTATGCTCACACATTTTATTAAATAATGAATTTTCATGTATGTGTTTTTAATCCAAAGAAAGAAAAGAAGGAAGAAAGAAAAGGTAATTAAAGATGTTAAAATGTTTTAAAGAGAAACCTATATATTTAGAGAAGATTTCTACATTAAATATCAACAACAAAAACCTTGAAATATAGTAATAAAATAAATGCAAACTAACATGTGAAATAACAAATAGAGATTAATTATATTAAAGTAGTGACACATGCTAGAAGCAATCAAAGATGAGCTCATTCTACAAGTTTCCTTTCTAACACTGATATAATTTCTCGGTAACAGTTCTAATTATATATATATATATTTATATATATATATAGTTATATATATAATTATATATATATATATATTCTATATATATAATATATATATATATATATATATATATATATATATATATATATATATATATATAAATTTGTGTCATTTCATGGGAGTGAATTGTAGAGCATAAAGAAAATACTATATAATATATATTAATATATTAAACATAACTTTTCTTTCTCTGATGAAGGAATGAGATGAGTACATTTCTCAAGCTGTGCAAATACACAGATTGCTTGGGCGGAGTCCAGATTATTTCCTTCTCTGTTCTAGTTATTTTGCAGTTTAGGCCTGGAAGCTTCTAGCCTCTGCACAATCTAAACTTTTAAGCTGACTGTTTTAAACTGCTTCTCTCAGGTTCTGACTGAATTTCTCTACTTGCCCTCGAACTAATTCTTGCAATCTTCTAATCTTCTGACTCCTCATTTTCTAGCTTGTTCCTAATTGACCTGCAACCTGTCTCTGTAAAACTGTCCTATAGAATGTAGTTTTTAAAAACTCATGGGCAGTCTCCCAACCCCCATGGCAAGCAGGCGGCCAAGCTGCTCACTCTTCCTAGGCCTTCCAACCTCTGTGCCTGGCTTGCAGAAATCCAGCTACCACTTGCTTAGATCCCCTTAGCCCCATAAAATGACAACACTAAAGGATTGTAATTAACAGCCAGATTTATAATGGTAAACCTCCAACCCCAATATGCCTGCACAAAGAAAACAAACTTCAATTGATATGAATACAAGCTACACATCTAGATTGGACAAATGTGCCCTACATTATTTTATTGCTCATCTATGAAATCTCTAGCTACTTGTGGCTTCTCCAGACTACATGGATCAGCTCCATCTTCTTCTCTTTCTGATTGTATCTTGTCTCTGTCTTCCTTTTTGTCTCTCTCTCCTTCCTCTTTCCCATCTCTAAAATTTTCAGGTCTGCCTCCTCCTTCCATTGCCCAACCACAGGCTCTATCTAGCCTTATCTGTCCAGTTAAGATTTTACCTGATTTCTCCTGAGTATGGGCAACCCACTTGAGGGAGCAGAAAAAAACAAACAGCAATCCACAAAACTGTCCCAGTAAAATCTCTCTCTCTCTCTCTCTCTCTCTCTCTCTCACTCACTCTCTTTTGCCCTTCTCCCTCCCTTCCTTTCTCCTTCCCCTCCCGTTTTCTTTCTCTCTCTCTCTCTCTCTCTCTCTCTCTCTGCTGCTCTCTTAAATTTTCTTTTTCCTGTGGTGTTCTATTAAGTAACCTCTCCTTCCTGATGTTCTCTTGAGAGTTGGGCATATTGTTTCTCTGACCCATACTGTTCAATCCTTTTTTGATTAATCATTTTATCTGTGGCTGAATTAGATATAACTTTCAAACATGGCTGCTTCTGTTTGTGAATGAACTTTTCCTTTAAATCCTGTTGTGGATTAAAGGTGTAAACTAAGTGCATGTCTGTATCCTAGCCAGATCATACAGTATTCTAGGGCATGTTGCATTCTTGAAAAATCATGCAGTTCTAGAATACCTTTTAATGTGATCCCATGCCAGTGAAACCATGTTGCTGGGTTAAAATTGATTATATATATATATTATATATATATATATATATATATGTGTGTGTGTGTGTGTGTGTGTGTGTGTGTGTGTGTATGTGTGTGTGTGTCTGTGTGTTTATGTTTTTGTGTGTGTTTGTGTGTTAATATACTTGCAGGGCTGATGTCAATTTTTGGAAAATTATCTAATTTTATTTATTTATTTATTTATTGATTTATTTATTTATTTATTTTCTGTGGCAATTATGTGTGTATCTCTCTGTGTGTATGTTTAAACTTGACATGTAATACAAAATTTAAATGCATCAAAATTGACATGATTGATGTTTTAGATAAAAGAATATATAGTCTTTGAATGTATGAACTGTAATCATTGTTCTTCTTACTTTTGGACTGTTTTTCCTTGATTATCTCAAATATTATCTCCTTTCCTTTGTGCTTAAGTTCTTTAAAATTCATAAACCGCAATGTATTCATAAACATTTTCTATGGTCATCTCATATACTTAGAATTGCAACCCATAGGAAGAACAACATTATCAACCATCCAGAAACCCCAGAGCTCCCAGGAACTAAACCACAAACCAAAGAGTAAACATGGAGAAGCTCATGGTTACAGCTCCATATGTAGCAGAAAATGGCCTTGTCGGACTTCAATGGGAGGAGAGGCCCTTGGTCCTGTGAAGGCTTGATGCCCAGTGTAAGGGAATACAAAGGCAGAGAGGCCGCAGTAGGTGGGTGAGCACTCTCATAGAAGCAGGAAGAAGGTGGACAGGATGGGGGTTTGTGGAGGGGAAACCGGGAAAGTGTACAACATTTGAAATGCAAATACATAAAATATCCAAAAAAATAATAATAATATGGAAGAATAGAATGTCCTTACTCCTCAGAATAGTGAGTAAAGGCTGCATAACTAATAGATTGGACCAGAAAAGAAATTCCTCCCATCATATAATTGTTGAAACACCAAATGCCCCAAACAGGAAAAGAATATTAAAGTGGTAAGGGAAAAAGGTCAAGTAACCTATAAAGCAGACCTATTAGAATTACAAGAAAATATAAAAGCAGGAAGATTCTGAACAGATGTCATACAAACTCTAAGAGAACATATATGCCAGTCCAGGCTACAAGACCCAGCAAAGCTCTCCATTACTGTAGATGGAGAAACCAAGATATTCTATGACAAAACCAATTTATACAATATCTTTTCACAAATCTAGCCCTAAAAAGGATAATAGATGGAAAATTCCAACACAAGGAGGGAAACTATACCCTAGAAATGCAAGAAATTAATCTTCTTTCAACAAACCCACAAGATGATAGGCGCACAAACATAATTCCAACTCTAACAACAAAAATAACAGGAGGCAACAATCACTAATCCTTAATATATCTTAACATCAATGGACTCAATTCCCAATAAAAAGACTGGATATGAAAACAGGACCCAGAATTTTACAGCATACAGGAAAGGCACCTCAACAACAAAGACAGACAGTACTTCAGAATAAAGGTCTGGAAAACAATTTTCCAAGCAAATAGTCCAAGAAACAAGCTAGTGTAGCCTTTCTAATATTGAATAAAAACAACTTTCATCCAAAAGTTATCAAAAAAGATATGAAAGGACACTTCATACTCATCAAAAGAAAAATCTACCAAGAAGACATTTCTGTTCTGAACATTATGCTCCAAATGCAAGAACACCCACATTCATAAAAGAAACTTAACTAAAGGTCAAAGCTCACATTGCACCTCACACAATAATAGTGGGAGACTTCAACACCCCACTCTCAGCAATGGACATATCATGGAAACAGAAACTAAACTGAGACACAGTGAAACTAATAGAAGTTATGAACTAAGTGGATTTAACATACATCTATAACTCTATCTCGTATCTATCTATCTACTATCTATCTATCTATCTATCTATCTATCTTCTATCTATCTATCTATCTATCTAACTATCTAAACAACATTTCATTCTAAAACAAAAGAACATACCTTCTTCTAATCACATAATGGTACCTTCTCCAAAATTTACTAAAACAGGCCTCAACAGATGTTAGAAAATCGACATAATGCCATGTATCCTATCAGATCACCACAGACTAAATCTGGTGGTCTTCAATAACAACAAAAACAACAGAAAGTCCACATACACATGGAAGCTGAACAATGCTCTACTCAATGATAGCTTGGTCAAGGAAAAAAATAAAAAAATTAAAGTCTTTTTAGAATTCAATGAAAATTAAGGCACAACATGGCCAAACTTATGGGACAAAATCAAAGCAGTGCTAAGAGGAAAACTCATAGCTCTGAGTGCCTCTGAAAAGACACTAAAAAGATCATACACTAGCAGATTAAGAGCACATCTGAAAGCTCTTGAACAAAAAGAAGCAAATACACCCAAGAAGAGTACATGGCATGAAGTAATCAATCTCAAGCCTAAAATCAACTAAGTAGAAATAAAAAGAACTATACAATGAATCAACAAAACCAGGAGTGGGTTCTTTGAGAAAATCAACAAGTTAGATAAACACTTAGCCAGATTAACCAGAGGGCACAGAGACAGTATCCAATTTAACAAAATCAGAAATGAAAATGGAGACATAGTAGAATTTGAGGAAATCCAGAAAATCATCAGATTCTACTACAAAAGCCTATACTCAACAAAACTGGAAAATATGTATGAAATGGAAAATTTTCTAGACAGATACCAAACATCAAAGTTAAAGCAGGCTCAGATAAACCTTCTAAATTGTCTAATAACCCCTAAAGAAATGGAAGCAGTCATTAAAATTCTCCCCACCAAAAAAAAAGCCCAGGACCAGATGGGTTTAGTGCAGAATTCTGTCAGACCCTTAAAGAAGACCTAATACCAATACACTTCAAACTATTCCACAAAACAGAAAGAGAAGGAAACACTACCCAATTCATTCTATGAAGCCACAATTATGCTTATACCTAAACCACACAAAAACCAAACAAAGAAAGAGAACTTCATAGAAGCAGGGGAACTGATGATGGGATGGAAGATTTCCGAGAGGAAACTGGGAAAGATGATAACATTTGAAATGTAAATAAATGAAATATCTAATAAAAATTTTGGAAAATAAATGCTGAGTAATATGTTGCATAAATACACTACAATGTCTTTATCCATTCTTTGAGGGAATCTAGGTTATTTTTTGTTTCTTGCTATTATGAATAAAGCTGTAATGAACATAGTTGAGCAAATGACCTTTTGGTTGAATTGAGTCTTACTTGTGTATTTGCCCAAGAGTGGCATAGTTGGGTCTTGAGGTAGATCAACTACCAATTTCTGAGGAACCATCACTATTGTATTAATAATGGATGTATAAATTTCATTCCCTAAAACAATATAAAAATGTTCCCCGTGCTGAATATTCTTGCCAGCATGAAGTGTCATTTATTTTATTGAACTTAGCCATTTGAAAGGTGTAAGATGGAATCTGAATATAGTTTTGATTTACATTTACATAATGGCTAAGGATGTTGAACATTTAAATGCTTTCCAGCTCTTTGAGATTCTTCTATTGAGAATTTTGTTTAGAGCCATACCCCATTAATTAATTCATTATTTGGTGTTATTTTTGATATCTAGTTTCTTGAACTCTATATATTTGAATATTATTCCTGTTTCACATGTAGAATTGATAACTTTTTTCTATTCTGTAATCTGCTGCTTTGTCCTTAGAGAAGTTTTTCCAGTTTCACGATGTCACATTTGTTAGTTGTTGATATTAAAGTATTCATTATCAGTATTCTGTTTAAAAATCCATCTCTTTATCTCTTAAGCCCCAAGTGGGGTTTCAATGCTACCCCACTCTTTCTTATCTACCAAGTTCAGTGAACATGGTTTTATATTGTTGTATTTGATCCATTTAGACTTGAAGAATATGGAGACTGATAAGCATGAGTCTATTTAGATACTTCTACATGCAACTATCCTGTTTGACCAGGATCAATTGATTAGATATGCAGTTATTTTTTCAGTGTGTATTTCTGGCTTCTTTATCACAAATCAGATATCTATGGTGTGTGGATTTGTGTCAAATTCTTCAGTTTGATTCTACTGATCAACATATCTCTTTTCAAGCAAATACTATATACTTTTTAATTACTGTAGCTATGTAACACAACTTGAAGTCAAGTTCTTTCATTGTTGAATATTGTTTTAGTTATCCTGTGTTTCTTCTAATTTTCAATTTCTCTCTTCAAAGACTTAAATATTTTGTCATACAAATCTTGTAATTGCTTGGTTATAATTACCTTTAAGCATTTTATTTTGGGCTATTGAAAAATGTATTATTTCTATGATTTTTTTCTCAATGTAATAGTCATTTGTATATAAGAGGGCTATCATTTATGTTTGAGTTAATCTTCTATCTAGCTTCTATGATGAAAGAATTTATCAACTGTATGAGTTCCCTGGTGAATTTTTTACAGTTACTTATGTATACTATTATGTCATCTTCAAATAATGTTGATTTGAGTTCTTGCTTACCACTTTTTATCATCTAAATCTTCAAGTACTATACTGAAGAGATATGGAGAGAGTGGTGAGTCTTGTTTGTTCCTGATTCTAGTGGAATTGCTTTAATTTTTTTTTACATTTAATTTTATGTTAGGTATAAGATTGCTGTAAATTGCCTTTATTATATTGAGGTTTATTCCTTTTATCACTAATCTCTCCAATACTTTTGAAGATGAAGGGGTGTTAGATTTTTTTTATCAAAGGCCATTTCTGCATCTAATGAAATGATCATTTTTTTTCACACTCATTTTATATGATAGATTACATTTACAGATCTTGTCCATTGAATCTTTGTGATGAATCTTACTTGATCACAGTAGATGATCTTTCTTGATGTACTCTCATATTCAGTTTGCAACTATTTCATTATTTTTGCATTGTATTCTTAAAGGAAATTGTGCTGTAGTTCCCATCCAATGTTTACTCTTTATTTGGTTTGGGTATCAGAATTATTGTGACCTTATAAAATAAACTGGGCAATTTTCTTTCTTCTACTGTTTGGTGTAATCTGAGGAGTATTGGCATTAACTAGTTTTGGAATTCTAGTAGAAATTTTGTTGTTGTTGTTAAATATGTCTGTCCCTCATTTCTGGTCTGCACCTGCTCCAGGGCAGATCTGCAGGTATGCTCCTCTCTCTCAGCTTCTCAAATCTGTAGGTCTCCTAGAATATCTGCTGCATCAAGGGCAGTGGATAAGGCAACTGTGCAAATAACAGCAACAGTTGGGATCCCTGAGCAGCCCAATGGACATGGTATCTCTTCCCTTAATGTGAATAGCATTTATTTTCAGGTCTGCTCCTGGCCAGTGCAGATCGGAATGTCTGTCCTTCTCTCTCAACACTGCAGAGTCTGCAGGTCTCCTAAGAGATGAGCTGCAGCCAGGGCATCAGCTAGATCACCCACGCAAATAACCACTGCAGCTAGGACTCCAAAGTGCCCAGGGGACTCTGGACACCTACCCTCGGCACGAACCCTATCTCTCCTTTGGTCTGCATCTCCATCTGCCTATCTGCCACTCTCATTACCTCAGAATCTATAGGTCTCACAGGAGGTCTGCTGCAACCAGAGCTACAGAGCTATCAGGAAATCTGTTGCAATCTAGGGACACAGAAGGAAATATCCATAGAGAAAACCCCAGGCCTGTTAACACCCGAAATAACCAGATGGCAAACATAAGATCATAAGCAACAGAAGCACATATACTTTGATACCATCAGAACACAGCACTCCTACCACAGTAAGCCCTAGATACTCCAATATACCTGAAAAGCATGATGCTGACATAAAATCCCATCTTATGAAGATAATGCAGAACTTTAAGCAGAATATCGAAAAGGTGGAATAAATGAGAAAAATGGTTCACGACCCCAAAATGGAAATAGAACTAATATTGAAACCACAAATAGACACAACCTTGAAAATGGAAAACTTAGGAAAGAGATCAGGAGTTACAAATGCACGCATCTCCAACAGGATGCAAGAAATAGAACAGAAAAAAAAAATCTCAAGCAAACAAGATACCTTAAAAGATATTGGCACAATGGTCTAAGAAGAAACTCATAACACAAAATATCCAATAAATCCAGGACACAATGAAAAGACCAAACTTGAGAATAATAGGAATAGAGAGTGAAGATTCCCAGCACAAAGGGCCAGAAAACATCTTCAACAAAATCATAGAAATAAACTTTCCCAACCTACAAAAGAGATGGACATAAAGTACAAGAAACCTACAGATCACCAAATAGATTAGATCAGAAAAGAAAACTCTCTTGTCACATAATAATCAAAACACTAAATGTACAGAACAAATATAGACTACCAAAAGCTGTAAGGGAAAAATAATAAGGAATATATAAAGGTATATCAATAAGAATTACACAAGACTTCTCAAGAGAGATTCTAAAAGTCAGAAGATCCTATACAGATATCATCCATATCTTAAGAAAACACAAATGCTAACCTAGGCTACTATACCGACTATACCAAGTATATATTTCAGTTATTGTAGATGGAGAAAAGAAAATATTCCATGACAAAACATATATATATATATATATATATATATATATATATATATATATATTACACACACACACACACACAACAACAGAGGATTCTAGAAGGACCTCCAACACAAGGAGAATATCTACACCAAAGAGGGGGAGAGGAACCAAGAAATTGTCTCACAACAAACCCAAAGGAGAAAAATCACACACACATGTACACACATATACATACCTCCAACAATAAACATGGCAGGAACTATCAATCATCTGTCTTAATATCTCTCAATATCAATGGACTCAATTCCCCAATAAAAAGACATAAACTAACAGACTGGATACCCAAGCAGGATCCCACATATTAATGTAAACAAGAAACACTTTAATGGCAACAAAGATAAACACTACCTCACAGTAAATGTGTATCAAAAAGTTTTTCCAAGAAAATGGTTCCCAAAAACAATTGGGAGTTGCTAATCTAATATTCAATCAAATAAACTGTCATTTGAAAGTTATCAAATGAGGTGAGGGAAACACTTTATGTTCATCAAAGGAAACATCCACCAAGATGAAATCTCAATTCTGAACATCTATGTCCCAAAGCACAGACACCTACCTTCATAAAAAATAAAACTTTAGTAAAGCTCAAAACACACAATGAAACTCACACAACAATAGTGGGAGACTTCAACATCCTACTTTCACCAATGGACAGGTCATTGAAACCATAACTAAACAAAGAAACAGTGAAACTAATAGAAGTTATGAATCTAATAAATTTAACAGATATATACAGAACATTTCACCCCAAAAGAATATACCTTCTTCTTATCACCTCACAGTACATTCTCCAAAACTGATCATGTAATTGGCCACAAAACAAGCCTCAACAAATAAAAGAAGATGGAATCTGAACAACTCTCTACTAAATAATAATTTTGTCATAGAGAAATAAAAAGAAATTAAAGACTTTCTAGAATTCAATAAAAAAATCATACCAACTTATAGGACACAATGAAAGTAGTGCTAAAAGGAAAATTCATAGCACTAAGTGACTTCCTAAGAAAACTGGAGAGATCCTATGCTAGCATCTTAGCAACACAACTGAAATCCCTAGAACAAAAAGAAGCAAACACTCCCAAAATGAGAAGATAGTAGTAAATAATCAAACAGGGCAGAAATCAACCAATTAGAAAAAAAAAAGAGAGAAAATATATAAAGAATCAACAAAACTAGGAGCTGGTTCTTTGAGAAAATCAACAAGATAGATAAACCCTCAGCCAGCTTAACTAGAGGGCACAGAGACAGTATCCAAATTAATAAAATCAGGAATGAAAAGAGAGACATAACAACAAAAACTGAGTAAATTAAACAATCATCAAATCCTACTACAAAAGCATATAATAAAAAAAAAAAAACTTAGAAAATCGAGATGAAATGGATGACTGTTTAGCTACCACTTACCAACCTTAAATCAGTCCCATATCCCCTAATGAAATATAAAAAGCCATTAAAAACTTACCAACTAAAAAAGCCCAAGGCCAGTTAGAAAGAGAAAAATAGATCCATATTTATCACCTTACACAAAATTCAAGTCCAAATGTATAAAGGACCTCAACATAAAACCAGAAACACTGACTCAAATATAAGAGAAAGTGGGAAACAGCCTCAAATTCTTTAACACAGGTGAAAATTTCCTAAACAGAACTCCAATGACTCAGTTCTAAGATCATAAATTGGTAAAATAAACCTCATTAAACCAAAAAGTTTCTGTAAGGCAAAAGACAGAGTCAGTTGAACAAATTGGCAACCTATAGATGGGAAAAAAAATTCTTCACTAACCTCACAACCCATAGAGGACTAATATTTAAAATATATGAAGAATTCAAGAAGCTAACCTCTAAAAACCAAATAACCCAATAAAAATGGGGTACAGAGCTAAATAGAGAATTTACAACAGAGGTATTTTCAATGGCCAAGAAGCACTTAAAGAAATGTTCAAAGACCTTAGTCATTAGGGAAACACAAATCAAAACAACCCTAATTCTACCTTATACCTACCAGAATAGCTCAGATTACAAACTAGGTGACAGAACATGCTGTGGGTGTGGAGAAAACAGGAATTGCTGGTGGGATTGCAAAATTTACAACCATTCTGGAAATCAATCTAGCAGTTCCTCACATAATTGGAAACAGACATACTTTAAGACCCAGATATACCATTATTGGGCATATACCCAAAAGATACCATACCATAGGGACACATGATCCACAATGTTCATATCAGTCTTTCTTTGTAAAAGCTAGAAGCTGTAAACAACCCAAATGTCCTGCAAGGGAAGAATGGATACAGAAAATGTAGTACATTTACACAGTGGAATACTAATCAGCTATTAAGAACTAGTGTATCATGAGTTTTGCAGGCAAATGGGTGAGACTAGAAAATATTATTCTGAGTGAGGTAACCCAGACAGAAAAGGACAACATGGTATGCATGTCTCCTATAGGAGATAGAAGGAAGAGAAATGGGATAAGGAACTGTGGGAGGGGGCACTGGGAGAGGGGCACTAATAAATACAGAATAACTGTGAGGCAATCCACATAATTTAGTACTTTAATAAGCAGAAAGGACAAATAATGATGCTTTAATTCCATCTAGTAAATGGACGAAAATAAGTAAGGGTAGCAGAGGGAGAGGCTATTTGGGGGGAGAGCAGGGTAAGGGAAGATATGGCGAAAGGACGGGGGAACAGGATCAGGTATTGGAGGGGTCAGGAGAGAATCCAGAGGACCAGCAAAGTGAATGGAAATACGCAGCCTCAGAAGGTGGGAGGTGGGGAGACTCTCTAGAAAGTACCAGAGACCTGGGAGGTTAGAGTCTCTCAGGACTCAAAGGGAGGGACCATAGATGAAATGCCCTACAATGGGCAGAGGGAACTCAAGAGTCTACCTCTAGTACATAGACTGGACTTCAAGTGGAGGGATGGTTTTACCAATTCACAGCCAAAATTTCTGACCCAGAATTGTTCCTGTCTACAAGAACTGCAGGGACAAAAAAATAGAGAAGAGTCTGCGAAAAAGGCAGTGCAGTGACCACTCTAACTGGGAATCCATCTGATGGATAGACAACAAGGCATGGCACTATTACTGATGTTATGATGTTCTTATAGACTGTAGCCTAGAATGACTACCCTTTTAGAGACCCAGCCAGCAGCTGACAGGGACAGAAATAAACACTTACACCTAGCCACTGGATTAAAGTTAAGGACCCCGATGGTTGAATTAGGGGAAGGATGGATGAAGTAGAAGAAGAGGACAACCCCATAGGAAGACTAGCAGTATCAACTAATGCAGAACCCTGGGAGCTCTCAGACATGGAACCACCAACCAGACAACAAACAGGAACTGTTCTGAGGCCCCAGACACATATACAGCAGAGGACTCCCTGGTCTGGCATCAATGGGAGAAAATGGGCCTAATCTTCTAGAGACTAGTGGCCCTGGGAGCGGGGAGGCCTGGTAATGGGGTAGCATCCTCTAGGAGACAGAAGGGAAGAGAAATGGGATAAGGAACTGTGGGAGGGGGCACTGGGAGAGGGGGCAAAGGCTGGATTGTGAAAAAAATAAAATAATAGAGCAGCAGCAACAACAAAAATAACCACAACAAACTCTGTCCCTGGGCCTTTTTCGGGGGTGGAGGGATGGTATTTAGATACTTTTGATGACTGCTTCTATTTGATTGGGGGTTATAAGTTTATTTAAATTATTTGGCTGTTCTTGGTTAAACATTGGTAAGGGGCACCTATCAAGAAAGTTATCCATTTCTTTTAGATTTTCCAATTTAGTGGAGTACAGACTTTTTAAAAAATGTCCTTTGATTCTCAGGATTATCACATTATCTATTTTTATGTTCCTTTTTTGTGGATTTTGTTAATTTGGATATCCTTAAGTATTTTTTAGTTAGGTTGGATAAGTGTTTATCTTGTTGAATTTGTCAAAAAAAAAATCCCTCCATTTTATTGATTTCCTTTTCTTCCTTTTTTTTTTTGCCTTGTTCTCTTAGGTTCTATTTTGTAGTTTCAGCTCTCAGATTTATTATATCCTGTCTTTTGCCAACAGTTTACACTGAGGTAATTTTTGTACTTAATACTGAAGTGTGTTTTTTGAATGGAACAGAGGCTGAATCCTGACTTTGCTTCCATTCTGTTAGTCTGTCTGTTTTTCAGAACTTGAGACCATTCATATTGAAAGATCAATCAAATAAACGTTGCTTCATCTTCTGTTGCTGATGTTGATAGTGGTGGTAGTGATTGTGTGTGTTTGTGGATGTGTGTATGTGTGTGTGTGTGACTGTGTGTGTACCTATGCCTGTATATGTCTACATGTGTGTGTGTGTGTGTGTTTCCCTTCTTTTGGATTTAATGATTTTATTTTATTTCCTGTGTTTGCTTGGGTACAGTTTAACTCCTCATTTTGGAAATTTTCTTCTATCACCTCCTGAAGGGATATCTCTCTAGATAAATATTGTTTAAATTTGAGTTTATCCTTGAATATATTATTTGATCCATATATGGTGATTGCAAATTTTGTAGTGTATAATCATCTGGCCTGGCATCAGTGGTCTGTAAGACTTTGCAGCACATTTGTCCAGACCCTTCTATATTTTATAGTCTCCATTGACAAGACAGGTTAAATTCTAATAGGATTGCCTTTAATATCTTTTTTTTAAGTCATTTTACTTATAGTTTCTTAATATTCTTTCTTTCTTCTGTATATTTAGTGAGTGAACGTTGGTTTCTGATCCAATCTATTTGGAGTTCTGTATGTTTCTTCGACCTTTATATACATCACCTAAAAAGGCTTGGACATTTTTCTTTATGATTTGGTTGAAAAATATTCTTTTCAGTTATGTTTGCTCCCCAGTTAGAGAGTTATGGGCATGTGCCACTGTGCAGGGCTTTGTGTGTGTGTGTGTGTGTGTGTGTGTGTGTGTGTGTGTGTGTGTTTAAAGATGTAAATTCAAAACCACATGAACGTGTGGCTGGTGCTATACTAAATAAGCCTTCTCCTCAGTCATTGTAATAGAATTTGAAAGACCCATGGTAGAATTCAGATCTAATTTTTAATGAAATGATGTGGTGATGCTGATTTATGATATATATTTGGAAAATTTGTTTGTATGCATATGAAGCATATAGCAAATAAAATTTACACCATGCCTATTGAATACATCTCAGTGTGTATTTGAATGGCTAAGTCTTCTGGAGTGGAGAGGACTTCAATATAGGAAAGTAGATGTAAAGATTATTGGATCATTTCCAGCTCAGAGGCCTCTGGATCCTGTACCTGAAGTAGATAGTATCTAACTAGGAGCAGGTTGTACTTATGTATTTTGGAATGTCTGTGTGTTTGCAACAAGAGTTCATTAAAAAAAGAGTCATAAATTATGAAAAACAAATGAAGAATGAGGTGTATACGGAGTTTCTGAGGGGAGGAAGGAGTAGGGGGAATGACGTCCTTGTATAATAATCTCAAAATGAAAAATAAATAATATTTAAAAATTAAAAAAAGAAAAAATATTCTTGACGTTTGAACTGTTATCCTTCTTCATCCTCTATTCCTGTAACTCATAACTTTGATCTTTTCATAGTTTCTCAGATTTCCTGGATGATTTGTGTCTTGACTTTTAAAATTTATCATTTTTGACCAATGTATTCATTTCTTCTATTATATTTTCAACGCCAGACAGTCTTTATTCAAGTCTCTTATATCCTGTTGGTAGAGCTGGCATTTGTGATTTCTGTGTGAAAGCCTAAATTTTCCATTTCTAGAAACCCTTCAGTTTTTGTTTCCATTTTTTATATTTTTCATTTCAGGTCTTGAGGTATTTTATTCATTTCCTTCAATTGTTTGTTTTTTCTTTAAGGGATTAATTCATTTCTTCCTATTATTTGTTTATATTTTTCAGCATTTCTTTAAATGTTTTATCATTTCTATCTTTAAGGGATTCTATCATCTTCATATAGTTTTTTTTAAGGTCTATTTGTTGTGATTCAGCTATTTTGGCATATTAAGGGCTTGATTTAGTAACATAATTGGGCCATGGTGGAGACATATTATCCTAGTTGTTATGGATAGTGATGTGTTTTAAAAAAATAAGAGATAAAGAGAATATGTTCTATGGGTGTGTAGTGAGGTATGGGGGAAGGGATGTCTCAGCGGGGCCCATGCTGAGGCATTTCTTGCCCCTGAGGGACCAGCTACATGACTGTATAGTATAGAATAGAGTTTATTTAGGGCATGAGGAAGGGAGTTAGGAGGGTAGTAGAGGAAGAGAAAGGCAGAGAGAAACAATAGAGAAGTAGAGGCCTGTCATAAGCAAGTGGGGAAAGGGGGCATGGAAGGGGAAAGGGGCAAGAAGACAGAGGCCTCAAGAGATGAAGAGAGAGCAAGAGAAGAGAGAGCAAAAGAAGAGAGAGCAAGAGTTCCAGAGTGCAAAAGAGAGAGCAGGCAACATGCAGTCCCTTTTATAGTTGGCCAGGCCTACCTTGCTGTTGCCAGGTAACTGTGGAGAGGAGCATATCTGGCTGTTGCCATGTAACTGTGGGGGTAGAGTATGCTAACATTCCCCCATTTTGGTTTGACTTAAAAAGAAAAATTAGAAAAATGTGATGGCAAAGCAGGAATAGAGTTGTTGTGATGTCTGGCTACTTCCTGCTGGCATTGGGTTGACATGTCTCTAGGGAACGTAGAGAAGAATGGGTATGGTGGATGTTTATCCAGTCTTAGGAGAGTTGGCTGTTTCCTGCTGTCCAGGGTTTGTGGAGCCATCTGAAGATAGGTCAGAAGAAACATGTGCAGTAGAAGCATCTGTGTGTGTGACAGGAGATAGAGCATCTGGAGGTTGCTTCTCTGGAGTTGTTCTGGATATGCCTGAACTTAACAAAATGTAGGGAGTAAGACTAAGTACGATTGGGAGAAAGAACATTTTTTTTCTTAAGATGTACATTTGAAACCCAGAGGAAATCCACCCTTTGGAATATGTAGTAAGTGGGAACTTTAAGCAGATGTACTTATCTGGTTGAAGTCTATTGGGTCCATTAGTGGTAGATCTGAATGAGTTTCCTGTAGCTTATAAGTTTACAAAAGAGATAACAGCATGAGTTAACAACATCTTTAAGATGAGCCTTTGTTGGATGGTATAGTGAAATGTTTTATTAGAGTTATACAAATTTATAGGAACTCAGATAATATTAGGACAGTGGCATAGTAAGAAGAGGAAATATGAAGCAGTTAATTGATGGAAACTGAGGTTAGGTAATGAGATAACAGATTACATCTGTGAAAGCTTAACTGCCAATGTAGTCAGAAGTCTGAAAAAGAGTAAACAACCGTCTACCAGTTAAATATTTAAAAAATGACAGAGTCCACTAGCCAATAGTTCTTATAGTCTCCATGGTCTCTTCGACAGAGTCAATCTGGCTTTCAAACGCAGAAGATGCAGGACTTTTTCTCTGTGGAATGATACATGTAACATTAGAAATGACTTACCTTGATTTAGCCAAGTCATTTGACTCAGGGCATCCAGTTTTACCCACTGCATTTTTCAGTGATCATATCATCACATCAATCCAGGCATTATCTTCTAAGTTTGTTCATATCTCTGAAACTATCTTGGGTCAAATGTTAGAGGCTTTGGAAATTCTGTCTGTCATAATCTTAATAATATTATTAGGAGACATCTAACAAGATTGAGGGCTGTATTACTTGGGTACAACTGAATAATTTAATGGCAGTTTTAGAAATCTATCAAGACAGGTTAGGAAAGAGTCTTAAGTTACTTTGGCAGGTTGTGTAGGTAGAGAAAAGCACACTTTTGTATTAACAAAGAAACATTTGACTAGGACCAGAATAAGAAATCTGGCAGTAGTCATAAGATCATGGTGATAGAAAATGATTTTGTCTAGGCAGGTTGAGGCCTGTGAAACAAACTGAGCATGCAGACCAAGGGAACAGGCCAAGGGTGGGAGCCTGAATAGGTAAGTGCTTGGGAAACCTTTTTCCATTTATCAGACCACTGGTAGTATGAGTGAAGATCTCTTAAAATAATTATCTAACGGGCACAGAATCCAGAGCATACCTGACTGTTGCAATGTAACTGTGGGGGTGGAGTTTAGACAGAATGCTAATACAGTATTCTTATGTTGGCATCTAGGCATCTAGGTTGGTGATGATTGTAGGTCTAGGTACTGATTTCTAGGTTTGTCTTTGTTGTATGGATGTTTTATTCTGATTTCAATTTCCTTCTGGATGCGTGTGATGGCTGTGTATTGCCTATTTAAGTACCTTCCTGTGGTGTTCACAGCTTTGTGTTGCTGGTTTGAAGCTGGGATGAATATGAATGAAAAAGGGTGGAGGGTCAATACATGTTGGTCCATGGGATCTATAGGAGATGTGTGCAGGGAAGAGAGTAGCCACATTTAGTGTCCTGTTGCAACACTAACAAAGATACTGAGGGACTGGTCAAAGTAACAGGGAAAACAATTTTTTTTTAGAACTTTATAATCTATACAGAAAGTAGATATTTGTCTTGAAGACTTTAGAAAATATGGTTTCAAAATTTCTTAGGGATAAAAGGTAAGAACTTAATAAATTACTACATATTTTGACATTTGTAAGATATATGACTATTTAAAGTTTGTATATATATTTTGAAAATACATAAATTTAGTAGTAATATGAAAAACTCTTTAAAATGTTATAATTTAATAAACACAATGGAAAAAAATCTCACAATATAAACTATTAATTGTTAAACAGGAAATCCCTAAATCATACAACTAACTTGTTCAAAGGAAAATAAGCATTCCAGAATTGAAATAATAAGATAAAGAATATGTGCATATTATAATAAATAGACTTTACACTAAAGACATTAAGGTACAACAAATTTAAAAATTAATTTTGCAAACCAGGATTTCTTCAATTTTATTAAAACTGCATAAACAAAACCATAATGGTCCAAAACATTAGTCAGTAGCAAGAAGTGAACTACTATAAATAATTATACAGTATGCAGAAATATAGGTAGTATCTCACTCTAGATCTGAGATAGAATAACCACAAAGCAAAACAAAAGTCGCAGTATGTCTCTGCTTTCATGTAGAGATCATAACTCTAACTCATGAAGGCAGATTAGTGTAATGAGGCATCAATGGTCAAGTCTAAAATGAAAGTGCCTGGAAGTACCAAGGAAGTGCATTCAACTTGCTAGAGTGTGTAGTATTAGCAAGCAAACATGCATACACATCCAATGATAGAAGACAGAAGCAGCATTTCTTTCTTTTTGGAAGCTATTTCTGTATCCTATCCACTAAGGTTTTAATGTTAAGGATCAGAAGTCTGATTTTCATAGTGAAATGTTATCTTCTAATAATCAAAAGGATAAATTTGTATGATTGTAATAAAACACTTTTAAGAAGTACTTACAGATTCGCCTTCTTTTTATGCACATATTTTAAAAGAACCTACCAGTTGCTTACAGATTTATAATACCTGATATTCCAACCTATTGAAGAACATCAGAAACAATGTATATAAAGATGAATTTTTGTCTAAGTTGGATGCTCCACTCTGTTTCAGAACAGTTTCCTTTTTTACCCTTTATCCACTATTCCATATTAGCATCTAAATTCTAAAATCATATTTCTTTCAAAATGACTGCATTTCTACTATTGTTCCAAACATCCTTCCCACATGTGAGTTATTGGGTGCACATTCTACAGAGATTCTATATTTTTAAATATAACTTTAAACCATACTGCTGATCGAGGATGGAAAAGCTGAAATAAGTATGTCCAGAAATTAAGATTGCTACTGTGACAGAACTGGGGACATCTGACAGCTGTTGTTGTCATATAAAATTCTATTGTGAAATTGTTGCCTACAGGGCCAGATATGTATAAAATGTCAGTATGCCTAGTGTCAGATTCTATGATTCGTTTCTTTTTGTCTTATGTTTGTGTTATCATGATTTTCAAGTTTTATATTAACTTTTCCTTCTTTTTCCACCACTGTGACAGGAGTCATGAGTTTAGTAGAATATTTTATTTATTTCTCATAACTTTTATGTCTGTCTCTCCAGCATTATATTTTAGGAATATATTTCTCAATTATATTTTCTAAGAACAATACAAAGTTTTTGATCTCAGAGAATCATCCCTTTGCATATAATGATATCTTTGAATTACATTAAAAAAACACTGTTGTTAAAATAATTTGCAACAGTAGCTACATATTGAGATTCCAACAGCTCAAATGAGAAGCAGATCTTACAGGAAAATTTTTATGCTGCTATTGGATAGATTCTATTAATTAATTTACTAATTACTTCACATGTTAAAAATTCTTGATCAGATATATAAGAAACATAAACAGTTTGCAGAAAGTCAAAATGAAGGCAGAGGTTACTTTGCACAGACCAACAGACATTCTAGAATATTTTAGAGCTATGTTGTATCAGAGGAAAGGGGACTTGCATTAATTGTTTTACCTATAACAGCCAGCAAATAGGACTCCACAGGTAAGACTATAGTTTAAATGAAGCAGTCAACTGTCTACTGAGGTCCTTTTCCAAAGGATCTGGTAGCTTGAACTGTTTTATGGCAACCATCTTTGATTATCATCTATAAACTGTAAGCTGGAAAGACCACTGCAGTGTACTTATTGGGCACATTTTTTTCTATTAGTACATACATAATATAATAAATTTAGATGCTTCACTAGATGTTTCACTTCACTTACATTTTAAATATATATATATATATATATATATATATATATATATATAGAGAGAGAGAGAGAGAGAGAGAGAGAGAGAGCACTAGTTAAAATCCTAACAAGATGAGTTTCCAATTGTTTATAATGACTTCCATGTCATGCAGATATGAAAAACTGATCTATAGGCTTCTTTCATCATTGCAAAGGATGAGATTATTGATAAATGGTCTTTACTCTATCAGTTATATTATTATTAGATAAGCTAATCAATTGTCCAAAATGAATTACTTGGTTTGCTATGTTATTTAATCCAACTTGCTCTATATAATATTTCTTGACTTTTGTCTAGTAAAAGCCCCAGTTATGACAAGCAAATCATTTTATATAACCCACAATCAAGAGATTATAAATATAATAAGATATTTGAGTCATAGATCTATAATTCTTTGAGAGATTTTTTTACTCACTTTTATTAGTGAGTCAGATAGGAGTAAGGTTTCTTTACATATGAATTTTTCATAATTATAACACTGCCTTGAAAGATGAAACATCTTGATATTTCATTTCTTTATGAAGAAATATGGAGAAAAAGAAAATGTATTATATATTATAACTTATTACAGCATTTTAATATACCAAGAATTTTGAATACAGTAAGGTTTCCACTCTTCATGCCTACTGTCTTAACTAGGGTTTTAAACTAATGAAGAAACACCATGACTATGGCAACTTTTATAAAGAAAAACTTTTAATTGGGGCTAGCTTATCGATTCAGAGTTTTAGTTCATTATCATCATGGTGACAAGCATGGCAACAGGAAGACATGGTGCTGGAGAAGGGGCTGAAAGTTCTACATCTTAATCTTTAGGCAGCAAAGGCGACTGTGTGCCACACTGAGCAAAGCTTGAGCATAAAATAGTTCAGAGCCTGTCTCTACAGTGCCGTACATCCTCCAACAAGGCCATACATCCTAGTAGTGCCACTGCCTATGGCCAAGCATTCAAATACTTGAGTCCAAGGATGATGGCATCCCTATTCAAATTGTCCCACCAACATAGAAATATAAGCATCTATGACATAAGCTGTTTGAGTCATTATACTAGAACCTAAAACAAACACAATTTTTTTTGAAATGTAGCTGTATTTTACATACATAAACTCTACAATTGTAGTGACCACTAAATGTGCTACCAGTGAATTTGTCCTAAAATCATTTTATCACATTAACTTTGGACTTTCTGTAAAACTGAATGTGTGCAGTAGTTTTTCCATCTGAGTTACAATTAGAAAATTTGCTTAAAAGATTTCTTAATTTTTGAATAGTGCTTTGACAGGTCTAAAAGTGTTCATTACATTCATGTTCTAGGAATCATTAGAATCTCAACGAGGAAATAATAATAAAATTGAGCATTTCTATTTACTAAATATCTATTCTTTCCCAAACCATACATGAGCAAACGTACAATATGACCACAAATCATATATTCATGAAGGTTTTTTCAACTCAATATTTTGTCAGCAGTGGTTTCTTCTCACATTAAAGCCTACTTGTATTGTCAAAGGTTCCCATGAGCGTCAGCATTATAGTCTACAGGACAAAGTAAAGAGCAGACAAATGTCATATATTTACATCTAAAGAGATATTCTAACAACAATCGAATAAAATGACATAACAGAGAAAACAAGTCCAGTTCTAATTATATAATAATCATTGATGTTACTGCTTGATGGCTCGTAGAAGAATAAGGGATATGTTATAAAATACAAGGTGCATATTGTGCTAATTTTATGTTGAATTTTTTTTCTACTGTAGGTCATTATTAATCATTTTTGATCCACATGTACATCCTTTAAAATCTTTTTTTATTTTGTTTTATGTTTACGAATATTTTGTCTAAATGTATGTATGTCATGAAACATGTTCATGTCTAGTGTCAACATGTATCAGAAGAGGTCATCATATCCCTTGTCGCAGAAGTTACATGTGCTTATAAACAACAATGTGGGTTATGGGAACTGAACCAAGGCTGCTATAAGAGTATCAAATGCACAGAACCAGTGAGCTAACTCTCCAACCCCCAAATATACATTCTGAACTTTGATACATCACAACCATTTTTAGCCATAGTTTAGAAACTAATAGGAGACATAACAGTGAAATAAGTGGAAGGTTATTGCTATATATTGTTAATACATTAAAATAATATTTTCAAAACTAGACACATTAAAAATACAATATTAACGCTCATATAGTATAAATAAATTAAAATCACTAATGAGTTCTAAAAGTATCATCTATACAATCCTTTGTGTTCTGTCAATACTGTATTTTCAATTTTTAACAATTTTCTTTTTAAAATATTTTTATAATATTTGTGTATTTTTTATTTATTCAGTTTAACTACAAGTATTTCCTAGTAAATATACTGAGTTGAGTTTTTTGTTACAAAGGAATATATTATATTACATTGTGTGTGTGTGTGTGTGTGTGTGTACATAGTTACACATATGTATATGCATACTTTTAAAATTAAAAGTTGTATCTCCTGTCCCCCTTTCTGATTAATCCTTTCCTTGTGTCACAATTGCTCCTTTAAAAAATTTTTGTATATATATATATGTGTGTGTGTGTGTGTGTGTGCATGTGTGTATACCTACATGTATGTGTATATAATTAAAACCTCTTTTACTTAATTGTTAAGATGAAGCTTTAAAATAGAAACTTGGTTATTGTTAAGATCACAAAGAAAATGAAGTATGAAAAGTGCCTATCTATATATCTATTTATCTATCTAGTTTTCTTTCTCTCTTTTTCTTTCATTTGTCTTTCTTTCTATCAACCTATCTATGAACAATATATGCCTAAATATAAAAAAAAATTATAGTCTACTTAGTGTTATTTGTATATATGATTTTATGGATGTCAATTTGTTTAGTGTTTGATAAACAATACACAGTTCACCCTTGTCAAATACTGTATCCCTGAGTCTCAGCATTCCTTAGTTGCATGTAGATCATTGTTTATGTATAGAGCCCTATGAGAGTTGTTCCTTCCATAACAGCATATGTATTGTTGTTGAACCCCTTCACATTTTGTTTAGAAAGCCATATAATTGAAGTATTATTAACCTTCCATAGGAATTCTAGGAAATACAATTACACGAGTTATTTAAAGGTCCTATGAATCTTAAAACTTTTCTGGCCCTTTTTCTTGATGTTCCCTGAGCCTTACATGTGGGAATTTTGTAGTAAATGTATAGATTGAGGTTGGTATACCTAAAACCAATTTCATGTCTATTTTTTGAACAGCCATTGTTGTTTGTAATAATCTTCATTTGTTCAAAAGAGTATCTTTATTAGTGATGACTTACATAAATGCAAATATTTAGAATACATCCATATTATGTTGGCTTAATAAAACCGATGTAATATGTTCTTCCCTAAGAACTATGATCTCACTATCACTGGGTAGTTGGCAAATTTTTCAATACTTGGGTAGTTAGCCAGTTTTCAAGTACTAAGCATGTTTTATTTTCCTTAAAGTGGAGTTAATAATTTGGAATTGTAAGAGTCAGTAAAACAGGGGATAGAGGTAAAATAACACCAAGAATGTCTGCAAAATCATAATGAATCACATTACTATTAAACAAAATAAAAATGTGATTACATACAATACATAAAAGTCTATACATATAAGTCTATACATATAGTTTTTATATTCATATATATATGTTATAGCACTTGGACTGACAATGGTCTCCAATAGAGACTTAGACATAAAAACCCCCAAAAACTGAATATGAGAAAACTTCTTTCAAATTGTTGGTTAGAAGGGCCCAAGAGACCTTCACACTATATGCTATTATTGCTGTTCTTGTCTCCCCTTGGTAGTAGAAGTTAAATCCCTATTGATAAAGACACCATGCATATTGAACACAAAACTCAGAATGTTAGAAATGGATATGGTTTGAAAGTCTTTCTGTGGATTAGCTTTTATAGTACCAGAGGTTGCCATTTAAGCTTCTAGAGAAGGGAGCAAATGGTCACACTAGGTGTATTGTTTAAATACCACAAAAATGACCAGCATAACATTTTAATTCTAATGATGCAATTATGGCACACATACCTCAGTAGTAACCAACAGCTATCTAAAGTATCATTCAAAATTTATGTTTATGTGATTCATTGTCCAAAAAATATTTTATATTAATATAACTAGGCTTTCATTTTGTAAATTTATCACAATTTAGAAACATCCATCAATCTTTGACTTAAAAGTTGTTTTCAGTTTTAAAGCTAAATGTATCTTGTGTATTAGTTGTTATTTTGCATTTCTGTGTGTACTAAATAATTGCTAGCCACAAAAGTATAGATGTTTTATTTTTATGTAATTTATAAGAGTTATAACAAAATAAGTCTCAAAAATATTACTAGTATAATAATATAAATAATTATTATTTATTCATACTTTATATAGTTTTATATTTGTCCATGGAAAGAACAATTTAATGGATTGTTTATTGACCTAATTAGTGGACATAGAGTGCTTTAATAGAACCATGAACTATGGATGTATTTTTTCTTTTGGAATCTTTATGGGTTGTATTTAACATTATTTTTATAAAACTTCACAACTTAATGAATAAATAAACCAGGAATTAATGGTCACAAAATATGAACAGTTTACATGATGTTTTATCATTATAATGTAAGTGCTTTGAGAAATGTAATATTCTTATACTCATGTCCATCTGACAGCTTGATTTATCTCTGTGTTCTTTGTTCTTTGATACATAGACATTTTAATGACTTTTATTCTCTTACTAGACAGTAGCTGATTCTTAAGTATATAAAACAATGAAGGTGTTAAGGTCTATTTAAACAAATAAATGTACATACTTCCCTCAAATATTTTAAAAACAACCAGGGAAGAGACATGAAAATAACTAGCCAAGATACAAGATGAAATAGTGTTCCAGAGAAGTAATCAGAATCTAGAAGAATGCTAATGGATATACTTACTTTAATGGAAAAGGAACAGGTTAACTGATATTTGTTGAGAATTTAAATGGTAAATTATACTTTGTTCTCCTAGGAAAGATTATTCTCTACACAGATTTCTGCAGCATATAAGTAATCCTATACTTCCATAGAAGACAAACTACATTAAATTTTCATATTTTAAAAAAAAAATTCAATAGTGGAGAGAATCACCCAGTGTCATATAATTTTAAGATAATGACTCCTATTAAATTCAGCTTCACTCCACTGTGTATTCACTCTGTAAGAGTTCTTGTCTCAGCAGGTAGTTTACTATACCTTACTGGACTACATGTCCTGGACAAAGACTTGTTCTTTTATGGATCACTGAGAGAAAAAAATTAGTTCATGTATTGGCCTTACAAATTTGTCTCAAACTCAAGAAAACTTTGGCTTGCAAATAAGAATTAATATCATCAACTTTTCTGATAGAGAATTCTACACATGAGCACATCACTTTCACTATAATCATTCATAATTAAATAAAACACACTTTTTTAAACTTGATGTTCTAATTCAAAACATTCTTCAATTGCAAATCAGGAGCCTTGGGTTCACTTTTCATTTTTTAATAATGAGTACTGCAAACTTGAAAAAGACCTTTAACTTTTCTTGACATAAATTTCTTCATTATTAAAATAATGTTAGCTTGTGATTTAAAAGAATCCAGGGTCTGTGTCTAAAACTTCTTTTGTTTTATTTCCTTGTCAAATCCTAGATGGAATATAAATTTGGAATTATTTCCCTAGATATGAGACATGAATTTAGCTGTTGGAAAATCTCATGTTCAGTTGTCATAGCATCAACCATTAAGTGCATTCATAGAGTGTATTATTTCCTAAGAACTTTTATTCTCTTCCAGAGATAACTCTATTCTACAAGTTTCTGTCTTCCATTTCTATTCTATGCATTGTTAAGATTCAAGCACAAATTCAAATGTTAGTGAATTTTTTAAAGTTATAATTATAGGCTTTATTTGTCTTTTAAATACAGCCACATAATTGCTATTCAGGTCTTATTCTGTATTGAATGCAGGTGGGATGCAATATAAAATGGAGCTTTTGAGAACAAAGAAAAGAAAAGTTGTTCAAATCACAGCTGTAATTGCTAGGTGCAGGT
This sequence comes from Mastomys natalensis, assembly GCA_021653895.1. Classification (NCBI taxonomy): domain Eukaryota; kingdom Metazoa; phylum Chordata; class Mammalia; order Rodentia; family Muridae; genus Mastomys; species Mastomys natalensis. The sequence continues at coordinate 494,354 of JAJTUV010001555.1, read as the reverse complement.
GTAGAGAAAACTAATCTTCTAGTCACTGTATTCATTCATCATATTTTGAGTAGAAAATTGTAGTTTTTCTAATTAAAAAATGTTGTCACATTAATTTCTCAGAGTACTTGATTGGTTGAATACCACACACTTCTATTTTTATGTAGAAATTCTGTTTGTAGGTTACTTTCCAGAAGATACTGAGATGGTAGTTTGTTTTTCTTTTTGTCTTTGTTGATGTATATATGTTTTAAAAAGAAAAGAACAATAATATACAATTCTTTCTGGCTTGTCAACTCAAGGATGAAATGTTTTAATAATTTATGTTGGAACTTCATTCAATGTGTGTTAAACATATTCATAGGTCTCCTCAATTCCTTCCAGAGTCAACTCTTTTTCTATTCATAATTAATGTTGGTTTTCCTTTTCTTTCTTTTGCTCTTTACCTTTTCTTCCTGTTTTTTTTTTTTTCATTTTTTTTTAAATAACTCCAGTTCAGTTTGTGCTGTTCATGTAATCTTGGATACAGGGCCTTAAGCAGAAGCACAGTGATCCAGTAGTAGGTAAAGTTTCCTTTTCCAGAAGCTATAGAGTATCAAATCTCCTTAGCTAGGGTAGGACTTGGTACTCACCACCCCTATTCCTGCTATAATTTTTGCCTAGCTTCAGTTTTTGAACATATATTGAGCATACTGTCACAATCGTTGTGGGTTTATATGTGCAAAATACAAGTTTCCTGCTATGACTGGAAGGCACTGTTTACATGTAATTATCTCTCACCTCTGGTATACACTTCCACTTTTTCTGTTCTCATTTGCCTTTCTTCTGTTCTCTATTCCTCAAAGATCTCTGCCCTCTGGATGCAAGTATGTGATATAGGTGTCGCCTTTAGGCCTGAACATTGGTCAGTATTTTATTATCTGTAACTGAACCTTTTGTGAGTCTCTGTATTATGTACCATCTAAAGCAAATAAAAGTGTCTCTGATGGTTAAAAAATGCATCAATCTATGGATATATGGTTTTATTTTTGATACTGTATTTTATTATATTTTCCTTCATTTTTTTTTGAGGGGGTTGTTTTGTTTGTTTGTTTGCTTTTTATTTTTAATTTTTTAATTTTTTTTTCCAATATGTTTTTAAACCATTTTAATTGTATGCAAGTATTAAAGTCAGTTCTAGGTTGAGGAACTATTGAAATCAATATGGCTCAGAGGTTAAGAACACTGGCTGCTCTTCCAGAGGTTCTGTGTTCAATTCCCTGCAACTATATGGTGGCTTAGAACTGTCTATAATTTTTCCCTTTCTTACTTCAATCACTCCCGTGTATATCTACTGGGTCCGCTTCAAAATAATGACCTTTTTTTCATAATTATTATCACATATTTCTATAGACATAGAGATATCAGAAATTTGATATCACATGTGGTTTCCTATTAGATTGCATATAGACAGACAGATATAAAGATAGATAGATAGATAGATAGATAGATAGATAGATAGATAGATAGATAGATATGCAGGGATGATTCAGTATTAGAAAATCCATCAACATAACCCACTATGTAAACAAACTTAAAGGAAACATCACATGATCACCTCATTCGATGCTGAGAAAGTCTTCCACACAATCCAACATGACTCGATGTTAAAAGTCTTGGAGAGATCAGGGATTCAAGGCACATATCAAAACACAATAAAGGCATTATATAGCAAGCCAGTATCCAACATCAAATTAAATGGACAGAAACTTGAGATAATAGCACTAAAATCAAGGACAAGGCAATGCTGCCCACTATCTCTCTATCTATTCAACATAGTACTTGAAGTTTTACCTACAGCAATAAGAGAACAAAATGACTTCAAAGGGATCTAAATTGTAAAAGAAGAAGTAGACTTATCACTATTCATGGATGATATGATAGTATACATCATTAACCTTCAAAATTCTTTGAAATAAACAACAGAGGGCAGATAGAAGCTGTAGAGACCATATCTAGTGGATAGGCATGGCTCCTGGTTGAGGGATGGGGCCATCCACCCACCTCAAAAATATTAATTCAGAATTCCTCCTGTGAAAAGGAAATGCATAGACAAAGACTTGAGCAGAGACTGAAGGAAAGGCCATCCAGAGACTGCCCCACCTAGGGTTCTATCCCAGCTGAAGACACCTAATCCAGACACTATTTCTAATGTCAAGAAGTATTTACTAACTGAAGCCTAGTATAGCTGTCCCCTGAGAGGATCTGCTAGAGCCTGACCAATACAAATGCTGATGTATGCAGCCAAACATCAGACTGAGCACGGGGACCCAAATGGAAAAGTTAGGTCAAGGGCTGTAGTACTGTAGAAGTTAAATCAAGAACTGAAGGGGTTTGTAACCCCATAAGAAGAACAACAGTATCAATTAACCAGATCTCCCAAAGTTCCCAGGGACTAAACCACCAACAAGATAGTACACATGGAGGGAGGAATCCATGGCTCCAGCTGGATATGGATTAGAGGATTGTTTTATCGGCATCACTGCATAAGGTGGAGGGATTCCCAAGGGAAGAATCACTGCCTCAGAGGCAAAAAGTAGGGGGAATGGGTAAAGGACCCTGGGAGTGGGTACTGGAAGCGTAGGGTAGCATTTAGAATGTAAATAAATAAACAAACAAACAAATAAATAAGAAGTTAATAAAAAAAATAAAACATAAAACAAAACAGAAAAGCCAACCTTTGTCCTAGCTAGTTGTCTCTGGTTTCCTATTTCTTTAAGATTTGATATCAGTACGTTTCACATTCTTAGCATTTTCCTGTTTTATAGTGCTCAGAACATTTTCTTATAACCCTTAGACTTTTGCATGTCTTGGCATATAATCAGAAACTTGTATATTCTTTGACTTTGACTCTGGGTGTGATAATATGGTCCTGAACCAAGTTTTTTTTTTTTTTTTTTTTTTTTTTAGAAGATGGATCCTCAACAGGCAGCTTGTAAGGGAGATACTGTTAAAAATCTAGCATGATAAAGTCAATCCCATTTGTTTCTCTGGTGTCTGGGACTCACCAGTGGGCTATCTCCAGTTCCTCATCTCCCCCACTACCTATTTTCATTTGATTTCCTGATTCTCTGTACCTGTCTCAAGTCTATTACAGATTCTGATATGGCCACCCTTATTTTTTCCTCCTCCTTACTCCCACCCTTGTCTTCCTCTCATTCAATCTCCTACAATTATCTTATTCTCACACCTCCCCTCCCCCATTGTATGACTGAAAAATTCACTCCCTGATCTTCCTTCCTTCTACATTCCTTATGGTTTGTAGGCTGTATCATATGCATTGTGAGCTTTTGGGTTAGTATCCATTTATTAGTGCGTACATACCGTGTGAGTTCTTTTGTGTCTGTTTACCTCACTCGGGATTATATTTTCAAGTTCCCTGCATTTGCCTGTGAATTTCATGAAGTCATTGTTTTTAATCACTGTGTACTACTCCATTCTGTATATGAATCACATTTTCTGTATCCATTCTTCTGTTGAAGGACATCTAGGTCATTTCTGGCTATTATAAATAAGGCTGCTATGAACATAGTGGAGCATGTGTCCTTGTAATATGATGGACCTTCTTTTGGGTATATGCCTAGTACTGGTACACCTGAGTCCACAGGTAATCCTATGTTCAATTTTCTGAGGAACCACCAGACTGATTTCCAGAGTGGTTGTACCAACTTGCAATCCCACCAACAATGGATGGATATTCCTCTTTCTCCACATCCTCTCTAATATCTGCTGTCACCTGAGTTTTTGGTCTTAACCATTCTGACTGTTGTGAGGTGGAATTTCAGGGTTGTTTTGATTTGTATTTCCATGATGAGTAAGGATATTGAACATTTCTATAGGTGCTTTGTGGCCATTTGAGTTTCTTAACTTGAGAATTCTTTGTTTAGCTATGTACCCCATTTTTAATAGAGTTATTTGATTTTCTGGAGTCTAACTTTTTGAGTTCTTTGTATATTTTGGATATTAGCCTTTTATTGGATGTAGGGCTGGTAAATATCTTTTTTCTAATCTGTGGGTTGCCGTTTTGTCCTATTCATAATGTCTTTTACTTTACAAAAGCTTTTCAATTTTATGAGGTCTCATTTGACAATTCATAAGCCATTGTTATTCTGTTCAGGAAGTTTTCCCCTATGCCCAAGTACTTGAGGCTCTTCCCCACTTTCTCTTCTATTAGATTCAGTGTACCTGGTTTTATGTGGAGGTCCTTGATCCACTTGTACTTGAGCTATGTGTAAGAGATAGGTGTGGATCAAAATTGTGTTCTTCTACATGCAGACTACCAACTGAACGAGCACCATTTGTTGAAAATGGTGTCCTTTTCCACTGAATGGTTTTAGCTTATTTTTCAAACATCAAGTGATCATAGGTGTGTAGTCTTCAATTCTATTCCATTGATTTACTTGCCTGTTTCTGTACCAATACCATGCAGTTTTTTATCACTGTTGCTCTATAGTATAGCTTGAGGTCAGGGATGGTGATTCCCCCAGAAGTTTTTTTATTGTTGGGAACAGTTTTTGGTATCCTAGGTTTTTTGTAATTCCAAATGAATTTGACAATTGCTCTTTCTAAGACTATGAAGAATTAAGATGGAGAAGCAGGAAATAGAACCTACAGAGACCACCTCCAGTGATAGTCATGGCCCCTGGTTAAGGGATAGAGCCACCCACCCATCTCAAAGTATTTTTAACCCAGAAATGATTCTGTTTATAGAAGAACAGGGACAAAAAAATTCAACAGAAACTGAAGGAAGGGCCAACTGGAAAATGACCTCACCTGAGAGGTATCATGTCTGCAGATATCAAACCCAATACTGCTGCTGTGGTCAAGAACAGGAACCAAGTATGGCAGTTCCTGGGAGGTCCAGTCAGCAACTGACCAATGCTGAGATGGATGCTTGGAGACAACCATCAGGAAGAACTCAGGGAACCTGGTGGGGGAGCTGGTGGAAGGACTGGACAAGCAGAGGGGAATTGCAACCCCATTGGAAGAACAACATAGACCTGGCCACCCAGTTCTCCCAGAGAGTAGACCCACCAACTAAAGAGTGTACCTAAAGGGATCTTTGTCTCCAGATACATATGTAGCAGAGGATGGCCTTGCTCAACAACAATGAAGGGGAGTTTTGATCCTCCAGAATAGGGGCATGCTGGAACAGTGGGGTGGGAGATTGTGGGTGGGTAGGGTGCACTCTCATACAGGCAAATGGGTGGAGGAAGGGTGGGATTAGGAGGTGGCGAGGGGTAACCAGAATGTAGGATATCATGAGATGGAGGTTGGTTGAGGGGATAACCAGAGAGTGGGATATCATTTGAGATGTAAACGAATGGAATGATTAATAAAAATTAAAAAATAAATAAATAAAATAAATTTTCCATGATAAAAATGGAAAACTCTACAGAAACAAACTATACCATGCTCAGAACCAGTGTATGTGTCCTGCTTTTGGTGCCTAAGGGCAGTGTTACTTATTTGACAAAACATAGAACATAAATCTTCTTACTGGTTAAACCAGTTGGGGTCTAGGATGGTTTGAAATTAAGGAAGCTAACCCCTATCCACAGGGTAGCAAAGTTAGTTTAGATTTCAAGATTAATTTTTTTTATCATATTAGTTATTTGAGACCTGACTGAAGTTGGCCTTACTAAGATAAATGCCATAGGGTACTTCATGGATTAAGAAATGTGTGTGTGTGTGTGTGTGTGTGTGTGTTTACATTTATCAATCACTTTATATTTATCTATGTATCTATTATATAAAAGAACATTACATATATGCACATATATACATGTGTATTTATCTAGACATATACATATATATGTATATATACAGGCTTGATGGCTAAGACAGATAATCTAGCCTGATTATGGGAACTACCAAAATTAAGTTAATATTCAAGATTAAATCTTTTGGGTCAAATTAGTGCTTCAAGACCTAACTGAAGTTGCCCTTACTAAGAGCAACTGCTATTTCATCCCAAGTAGAGGCCTTACTATTTGATTTTGTGCTGTGGGAGAGTGAATAAATCTCAGGTGATGCAGGTACCACCATTCTTTCTCTTAAGGTATATTTGTTATCTGTTTAATACATAAAATTGCCGTTTATTTTCATTTTCTTTGTGTTTGGTTGTTTGTTTGATTTGGTTTCATTTATATATTTTCTGTGTTTTGTGCTGGATATGTGGCTCAAGGCATACTCATGTATAGAAGTTAGAAAAAATTTTTAATAGTCAGATTTTGGTTCTTTCCTTCTAAGCACACAGTATAGGAATAAAAATCACATTGCCATCTTGGATGTAAGCATCTTTACCTTATGAACATCTTACCAGCCCACTTTTCTTAGTTTTAGTCAACATTTATTTACACATGGATACTTATTCACAACTAAGCTTGGCAGAGAAATAGGAACTTGAACATCCTATCCTACCATCTTGCTGATGTTTATCTCTTAAATAGTTAATACATTTGCAGCTCAAGTATTTTGTTTACATTTTATTCTACATTATTTTAAAATAAATTAGAAATCTCCCACTTGGTGCATCTATCCAAACTCTATTAACACGTGGTAATTGTTCTTACTTTCAATGTTATTATATAAAAGGAAGTAAATTTTGGGGGGATTTAGAAAATACTAACCCTAAAACTTTATTAAACATTTATTGATTTGTTAGTCATTAATTTCTTTAACTGGATAATTCTTAAGGTAGTTCTAATGTGGAGTTCAGTTTGACAGCTCTTAAACCAATGAATCTGGCCAAAAAAAAAACTCTATCAAGTATTATCAGTATACTTAGACTGTGCTAATTATCTGCAAAAGCTCTAAAACCTAAGTAAAATTTATGTTTTCCTATAAAGGTACACATTTTCCAAAATTTAGATGCCTGTTGTATTGTCATGGAATGCTTACTACTTAATTATTCCTGGATCTTCAAAGAATCTTGAAGGACTCTAAGAACATTTATTATTAATTTGTGATACTTTGAAATTTTGAAGATTGTAATACTCAACAACAAGGCAATTTGAGCAATGTAATTATAGACATAACTTAATGAGTTGATTAATTAATATGCATAGACATTGCACAAAGCCACTAAATATAGTGATGTTAAATGAGACATTAAATCTATTTCAAAGTAGATGTTGTTTTCCATCTTAAAACACAAATCTTCATCATTTTAATATAGAATTAATTTATATAACTATTTCCATTAGCAGTAATTTTCCATCTTACCAATCTTGCAACAAATTAACACGGTTTCTTGTACATAATTATTAGTGGTTAGCTTTGATATTCTTCATACTTAAAGAGGTTATTAATATAAATATTTTATTATAAAATTCAAATTTAACACCATAAATTAATTTATAAACTATGCATGTATAGTTTTACATATAACAATAATAGAACCAGGTTTTAAGAAGCAATGGCTGATAAGTTAAACTATATTGAATATTTACCTGAAAAGAAATACCTGAGGAAATTTACATATAACTGGGCCAAAGTAATATTTGATATATACTATTTACACATTTGCCTTATAACTTCACTGATTTTATTCATAAGTACTATAATATTATGAACTGTATTCACCTGCATCTCTCTTTCTTGATACTATATTTAACAGTTCCAGAAATGAGAGATATCAATAGAAATTTTTTACAACAGATCCAAATCTTAGTAATTATTGTATATGAGCACACTTTAAACTTCCTGAGTGAATATTGAATTATTACCATGGTTCTGCTTCTTGACACAACAGTGTAATTATACTGACTTTACTATCTTATGATAAATAACCAAAACATACAACACAATACAGAGGATATTTTTTTATGCATGTTTCCGTTGGAATCATGGTTTTTTTTTTGTTTTTGTTTTTGAAAGAAGTAGAACACATTGTTAAAAGACTTTCATCTTTTATTGTTTTATAGGTGTTGATGTGTAAGCCAAATGAACAGTGCTGTTACAGATATGAGCAAATTCATAATAGAAACTCAAAAGTGCTGGATTTCTTTATTGTTGTCTACATTTTTCCTGGAAAAGAGAGAGCTATACAGGAAGAACTATATAAAATTTGTTTGTCATTACTCCTATGAAAATATGTGAATATGGCTCTATTATTTATACAGTATATTATAATTATATAATTTAATATAATAAAAATGTCCATCTTGCCAAAAGCAATAAACAGATATGAAAATGCCCATCAAAATTCCAAGATGATTGTTCACAGACATAAAATCCCATGATAACTAAAGCAATCCTGAATAATAAGAGAATGGCAGGTGGTATCATCCCAGATTTCAAGTTATACCACCAAGATATAGTAATAAAAATCACATGGTACTGGCCTGAGAGCAGACATGTTTATCAATGTAATTTAACTGAGGATTCTGGTATAAGTCTACACATTTATAAATATCAGATTGTTTATTATAAAGGATCCAGAAATATAGACTGGAAGAAAGACAGCATCTACAATAAATGGTGCGAGACTGGATATTTTTCATAGAAGAATGTAAATAGATTCAGTCATCATCTGGTAGAAAATGGATCAATGTCCTCAGTATTTGGCAAATACATATAATGCATACCACTTTCAATACAATATAAAACAGAGTGTTTTCAACAAGAGCATATACAGCTTAAATTATAAGTTTATTGTCACATAAAGCAGAATTCAATAGAAAAATGAAATCAATATTTAAAACAAAGCAAAACTCAATAAATGAGTATTTTAGGAAAAAAGAATTATTTTCTGATGAAATTGTGGCCCATTAGGCAGCCTTGAAATATTCTTAACTGCAGTTTCCTTAATACATAATTGATAAGTAGTAAAATACAAAATGTAAAATAAAATACCTATGGACTTATTTTTATCATTATCTTTTCATCTTAAATATTATTTGATTTTAAAATATAATTTACTTCATAACAAGAAATCAATCTGAAAATGAAAATCCTGGAGTACAGTTTCTTTTCCTTTCTTTTAGAACAAATTTTGTTAACTCAGAGGCCCTAAGCAAAGCAATGGCTACAATGGATGACGTAGGGGACTCAAAGCTGAATTGCTTTTCTTTTGTTTATATCTTCAGGCTAGCCTGAAAGGAGCCATAAGTTGGCATGCTTTTTTTGTCCCTCAACATCTTGGAGTTAGCTGCAGGATGCTAGTAAATATCAAATAATAAAAATATGTGCATCTTTGTATTCAAAAAGGAACACTTAAATATGTATGGGGGAAATGATAACCTTAGGCTTGGTGTCCCTGCCAAGTGCTCCAGCACTGCCAGGTTCCCAAGGGCTAATTTCCACATACTGCATTTACACATGGTGGTTAAGTGTTACCTAGGTGGCTGCTGCATATTTAGATCAAGTTTCAGCAAAATTAATTGTCAGTACACAGAAGATAGAGGCTGTGGAGAATTCCTCTGTGAGCACGGTAGCTCAACATGGAAACTGTATTTTAGAGAAATAATATTAAAATATGCAGTGAAACTCAGAATGAATCCTAAAGGGAGAAAGAAAATAAAACTGTTAACAACAAATCCTTGAAAAACATGAGTTCTCCATATTTCTCAAACTACGTTTTTCCTTAAACAAACATATTGTTCTCGTGGCTGACTAAATTGGTAAGAACTGACATAATAGCAAAATAATGGTAAGACCGTTCAGAATGATTTCTCAGTGCATGTAGCTTATAGCAGCAATTAGAGAACAAAGCGAAGATCCTAGTTTCAGATTTTGATGCGTTCCAGATGACAACAAATTAAAATTATATAAATGAGCAAAGACAGCACGACACTGTGTAGTGAGCCCTTTTTACACTGCTCAGACTTTTGAAAATTTTCAATTGTATTTTGCGTAATACGGCACAATTAATGTTTTATAATGACACAATTTGAGCTAGTTTTTGTACATTCAAAGTCTCAGGTTGCCTCATCAATTACTGCATACTCTTTCTTCACCAATCTTTCCTCATCCAAATGAAGCAAAATTCTTTTATATTTTCTTAATAACTTCCCTACCTATACATCACTTCTGTTTCCTAAATTTCTTGAATCTTTTCTTATATGTCACTTGGTATTTTTTAAAGTATACTGAATTGTGTGTCAAATGATATTAATAAAAACTCAAATCATACATTTTTAAAGGTATACTAATAAATAGTGATGTTTCTACTGTTTAGCAGTTATTAAACTAATACCCAAAGTGACAAATTATGAGATAAAAGGCTATAGGTTTAGTTTCAAGGTGTGCAACAGGATGAAGTTTAGGACAAAAGGGATCAAAAGACAGGCAAGACTTTTCGTATAAATATTGCAGTGTTCAGCGGAAGTGATGAGGGAACCTGAGACATTCCAAGAAACTATGTTTCCCATTTACTGCTCTTTGCCACTGTGTGGCTGTATAAGCATAGGGCATTTGGGAATCATTCGGTTTCTAACACTGTGTCGATCTTGATTCATAAGTTGGTTTAGTGTGATTAATGGACCACTTATGCATTGTAAAGTTATTAAAAATATTGTTGTTTAAGAGTTAGACATCTTGGAACACTTGGATCTTAGAAGTCTTATCAATACCTTCTCCTTAAAAAGAAGAGGAGGAGGAGGAAGGAAGGAAGAGTAGGAGGAGAAAGAGGAAGGGAAAGAGGGGGAGGGAGAGAGGAAGGGAAGGAGGGGGAGGGAGAGAGGAAGGAGAAGGGGAAGGGAAGGGGAAGGGGAAGGGGAAGGGAAGGGAAGGAAGAGAAGAAGAAAGAGAGAAGAAGAGAGAAGAGAGAGAAGAGAGAAGAAGAAGAAGAAGAAGAAGAAGAAAGATAGTAACAGCCAGAGGATATGGAAGACACCAAGGAAATAGGGCCCTACATACACATCAATACCAAAAGAGGCATGAACTCTCAGAGACTGTGGCAAGATTCAAAAGTATTGCATACATCTGTGGCAGATGGGGTCCAAGTACTAAAGAGAAAATACAGACATAAGCTCAAATCCATAACCGAGAAGCTATATGCGATTGGCAGACACTTCCAAATGAAAAATTAGTTCTCTCAATAAGAATCTCATTAGTGATGTAAACCACTCTTAATGTCAGGCCATGAAGTAAGTACCCAATAAATGAACTCAATGCTATTCTTAAAGGTCTTAAAAATTATTTTGATTAGCTTTTTGTCTCATAATGCTTTGCCTGGGCTATATTTTCTTAACCTATAAGGCTTTTGCTTATATTTTATAGTGGATTTCTGTGTATTGCAATCTCTCTCTCTCTCTCTCTCTCTCTCTCTCTCTCTCTCTCTCTCTCTCTCTCTCCCCCTCTGTGTGTGTATGTATGTGTGTGTATATATATATATATAATATATTATATATATATATATTATACATAAATACATACATATATATGTGTGGTGTGTGTGTGTATTTGTGTGTGTGTGTGTTTATGATTTTCTTTGCCTACTTTCTTTTTCTTTTTGTGTTTTCTTTTATATCCCAGTGTTGAAGTAATTATTTAAAACAGCCTCAGGTCAAGCCTACTATCTAAGCTGCAGCGACTCTGCCTAGCTCAGCCACCATGTTTCCTGGCCAGAGGCCATGTGCATGCTACAGCTAGAAATGGCCAGACAGAAACACCAGCCCTGCCACCCATGAGAAGTAACCCTGGGAGATGGCTCTGCCAATCTTCCAGGCTGTCTCCACAAGACTGGGCATTGCCCAGACCATCCTGCCATCCACATGGGCCAGGTAGAAAAAATGAGACTCTAATGCTTAAAGATTAATCAAACGCTTTATATGTTTGGTAATGCTCAATAACAATATGCCCATACAAAGAGAGTTGTTTCCCAATTAGCTAACCTAAATAAAAGTAGTTACCCGCACTGCTCTCCATACCTGCATGGCTTTCCATCTTCCTACATCTCTCCTCTCCTAACTCCTCCTCTTTCTTTTCCTCTCCCTACTTCTCTTCCTCCTCTCCTTACTCCTCCCACCTTAGCTCCTCCTACATCTCAGTTTGTTTGCTTGTATTTTTTCTTATTTCATTATTTTTTCTGTACTAAATTTTTAGAAGACTTCCAAAAGAGAGATAGAGCAAGAAAAGAAATGAACTGATGTGACTAGAGAGGTGGGTAGGATCTAGGGGGTAGTAAAGAGTGGATCAAACCATATTAGAATATGTAATGTGAAAAATATCTATTTTCAGTAAATAAGAAATACTATTGTTTGTTTGACTGACACAATTTTAAGTCTAATATAAATAATAAAAGCCTACTTTTGTTCCATAGTGTACTCATCATTTCAGAAGTTAAATATTCAAATTCTTCCTATTGTTGAATTATCCTTATATTTCATAAATCATAAAATTAAAAAATAAAGGTGTATTAAACATTTTATCAAGTATTAAATTGGACATTATCTTCGTCATAAGATGCATAGATCTGAGAATACATATGCCAACATATAGGTTTACAGATGTACTTTTGTAATAGCTACCTTTCTGTTGCTTTGACAAAATTCCAGTTTATTTGGGTTTATAGTTCCAGAGAGACAAAGTGTTGATCATGATGGAGAAGGCTGGCAAAAAGCAGCAGGCTTGTAGGTTGGACCAGGATGCTGAGAGCTTATGTCCTTTACCATAAATATGAAAATATGAAAAAGAGGAGAACAGAAACAATAAAGCACTGGATACAGCATACAGCTTTCTGGTTGGCTAGAAAGGTAATTTGAAAGAGTTGAAAAATACTATCAGTTTTCAAAAGTGACTGCAAAAGTTTGCATTCTTGGAAAAGGCATCAGTGTATGAAAATACAGACAGAGAAAATAAATTTGAATACACATATAATTTCTAAAATAATTACTCATGGTAATTTGGATTGTAAAATATATTAAATTATAAAGTCACACCTCTCATATCTCTAATGTAATATATTTTCATGCCTTTTAGTTGTTCCTGAAAGCAAGTTGGAGAGTGATAGATGCAGGCATTTGATTACAATTACATGTATAAATGCAAAATTAATTAATCTGATGCATGTTATGATAGGGTAAAATTATACATATATATATATATATATATATATGGAGAGAGAGCATATATAAATGTGTATGCATATATAATTCTTAAATCATTTTATGTCAATAAAAACCAAGCAGGAGTGCTCTTTATGTACTTTAGGCAAGTAAGTTTTCTATCATGGGCATATATTGGTGTGTATTAACAATTTGGGAAAAAAATTTACCATGCACAGCATAGGATACTGTGAAGGTTTTTAAGGTGTTCCTAACATATGAGATTAGTTTTTATTCTTTTGATCTAGAAAATAGAAATGATAATGTTTTGTAATTACTGTGTGAATTGAGTCTTTAATAATATGTTTATTAAATACTTAGAACATTTCATTGCACATTGGAACCATAATAAAAGCTGATTTTCAATCTGTAGGATGATTTTACTTTCCTATAGATTTATTACTGTCAAAGCGCAGGGAGCTAGATGAGAAGGGAAGGAAGTTCAAACTCATAAAACATGAAGGTTAGGGATGTATGGCTTAAATTAAAGAAACCAGGAACACAGATGTTCCAAGGGTGAATTATAATTAGCAGCTGGCATTTGTACAGAGTATTGACATAGATTTATTTGAGCATATCGTGTGTAAAACCTTGATGCTTAAAAGAAAGTTTAAAGTACTGTAAAAGTACTGTAAATAGATATTGAAAAATTCCTACACACTGATATATACCCTGAAACATATTATGAACAGGAAAGAATATGAATATTTTACATAATAATATTTAAAGAGGATGCTGAAAATTATTTTTAAAAGTACCAAATTAGGATAACTATACTCATAACATGTGTATATAATACCGACATATATAGATGCATATACACCACCATGTATTATACATATATATATATTAATGTAACTATATGTATACAGAATCCACTAATATCTGTAATAAAATAAATATTTTTCTCATTTATTTGTCTTATAAGCAACTGAAATAAATTTATACCCTTGATTAAATTGCTTTCTGTATACAATATTTAACTTGAGTAGCTTTAGTTAATTAACAACCCTAATAAAATGAGTTCTTAAATTTACATATATATATGTACACGTATTAAATTTATATGTGAGCAAATAGGATATTATGTATCAATCATATATAATATAATTTAGAAGTGTATGTTAGCATTTTAATAAGAAATTTCATTACCATTTCAAAATATTTGTATAAAGTATTGAGCAAACCTTTTACTATGGTATTGTGTTGTTTATTCCAACTTTCTTTTAGGAACTGTTTCATTTTTTAATTTGTAGAAAAACATACCATAAAATTCTCTCTCCATGTTTATTATTTGTATAAAGAAATACAACACAATTTGAATTTAGCGAGATATCAAATTTCCCAATTCTGACATCATTATTTTCCAAATGTAATAATTAAGACTAAACCTTATAAAGAATAGTTTTCTTCCAGCCATATCTTTTCAGGATACTTTACTTGTAGAGAATTTTCTCCCTGGCTGATGGAGAAAATGCTAGATATATTATTGGACAATTTCTTAGTCCCTGAAAATTTTATCTATGTCATATTAATTTAAAATGACTGATGTCAATTTCCTTACTCCAAGGTTCCTAAATAATTAAATGTCAACTTTAGTTTCAAATTCTTTTCCACATAAGAAAGCAGTAACTACCTACCCGTTCAAACAATACTACCTGGAATATATATATATATGTGTGTGTGTGTGTGTGTGTGTGTGTGTGTGTGTGTGTGTGTGTGTGTGTGTATCTGTATGTGTATATGTATGTATATGTATAATGTATATATATTTGACTTTCTTGAAATTAAAATATAATTTCTTCTGAAAAAGGATAATACAATAGGCTTCCTAACATGAAAGAGGGAATCTCATGAAGCCTTAACCCTAACAAAGAACTACATTCCACCACAGAACACTAAAAGTGAGAGAAGGAGTCTGCATGGATTTTCATTCTGTCTCCTCATCATTCACATGACCTCCATGCTTAGATCCATACAGCACCTACTTGGTATCTTTCCTTTGCATCTATTAACCATTACCATTTTGAAATCTTTAGCGTGTATAACATCATTACGGGATATACACAAACAAATTCTGAGGTAATAGCCTGAAAATATAATCTATGAGAAAAAGCATGTATATATGTTTAGATGTTTCAGATAGGAAACGTGTTATTTATACTTAGTCTATAGTTCTAAGCCATTGAAGTTGGAGAATTTTAGGAAATAGAGTGGAACATATAATAAAAATATTGTCTACAATATTGTGTACATTATATTCTTTCAAATGATTGTCATCATGTGTTTTATACAGGTCTTTCATGAACAAAATCATGTTGGATACCTGTCTAATATATTATGGATTGGGTTTGTAGCTTTTCTGATGAAGAACTGTAGCTTTTATTTAACCCTTTCTTCCACATATATACAAAGATTATTCTAAGAGATTTCATACTTTTATTGTGGGGCAATAGGATATTCATACTTTTATTGTCGGTAACATTTTAAAATTTTCTAAAATATAATGTGTAGATTAAAAAGCGAAAGATTGCTTTAGATTTGTACGAGAACTAAGAAGGTAGTTCCCATATACAAAGACCCATATAATAAGTAGATTCATCCATACTGATATTACATTTAGAGTTGTATATTTGTGACTAGATTAACTGTTAATTAAGTATTATTTCTATAATATCATTCCCTGTAGTCTATTTCACTCATAATTTCTTAAATATCACCCAACATCTTTTCTCTTCTAAGATATAGTCTTGTTTTGCCAATTCATGGTTTTATAAAATAACCTGTTACAGTGTTCAATTTTCAATATTCTTATGTGAGTCTTTTAAAATACCTGTAATATTCCCAACATTAAAGAAGAATTTAGAAGTGGGGGAAAATAGGTTCATGGCTTGCCCTGAAGAGATGAATGAAATATCCTTTACCTTCACAACATTTGTAATTCTTCTACAGGAAAGATTGTTTTCTTATCATTTCTTTGGGCATTTTTGAGAGGTTTGTTTTATTATTAATAACATATCTATGCATGTTACTGTGTCTGTGTATGTGCACATACATACATCTGTTATATGGTATGTGTATATGCAAATGTAAGTCACTGGAGAGTTTTAAAGTTTGTCAGGTCCAGTGGAACTGGATTTACACCTGGTTGTGAACCTCTTCATATGAGAGCTGGCATATTCTTTTACTACCAGAAATATTCTTTTTCTATTATTTTTCTTTCATAAGAACAGTATGTACTCTTATCTACTGACCAACTCTCCATCCCAACACAGTCTTTTATTGCCTTAAATCGACTCACCAGTATACCATTAAGTTAGCTATTACCTGTTATAGTTCTTGATTTTATTACTGTTTTGAAAACTCTTGGTTATCATTATTTCTTTTTCCCAGTTAGAATGCTATACATTTGACATAGACGACATTCACATTTTCTTTTAGTGTACTTGCAGTGAGAATAGAAGTAAAACAGGTAAGAATGAATAAGAGGTTGCTGGAACCACAACTTTAGAACATATGAAAGTCTTCCCTTTACTGTTTGTGTGTGGACATGCACATGTGCACTCAGAGCATCATAAAGAACAAGTGTCTTTAAAGCTGAGGTCAACAGAGCTCAAAGATACTCTAATCTCTTCATGTTAGCAAACATATGCTTTATATTATTTCCGAGACTACCAAAGTGGAAAAGAATTAAAAGCTGTTAGAAAACTCAGTGACTGTAAACCTGACTGTGAGGTACTGTTCACACAAAACTAGCAATGAAAACCGCCTAATCCTCTGATTTTCTCTTTACTTCCTATAAGCTTTGATTGTGTACTGAATGCAAGGTTGTTCTTTTAAAAGACCTTCAAGTCTCATATGCTAAACTTATAAATAGGAAGCAATGGACTCAAATTTATAATGTAAGTTCATCACTTTATTCTTGACCAGGATGAATTCGATATGAGGATATAAGACAGAATTTAAATGTATCTAACTGTGATTGTAATTCAAACAATTCCATTTCACTTTAGTTTTCACTATGAACTTTTAAAATATACCCGTTAAATACTCAATTATGCTGTTCTTCATAGTTAGAAACTAAATAATGTTCTGTGTTGGTTCTTTGGATGTGTCTTGGGAATGAGAATAGACCATGATCTTATAATAGTATTTTTTGTCATAATTTTAAACAGAGAAACTTGTTAAAGAATTAAAGTTGTTTTCACACATCACTACTTAAATAAAATATTTATGTGAATCATTTTAATTCCTTTATCCATGTTCTTCACAAAGAAGTGTTACCCACAGACAATATAGTCCAATACTTTTTTTAGAAAATATTCTAAAATGTCTATAAATATACAGAAAACAAACAGTAAAGAGTAGAGTATAAAAATTTTAGCGTATTACCAGACTACAGCTAAGGTGTGAGAATCAATAAAAGGCAAAGGGAGAAAGAAAGGCAAGCAACATGATAAGAAATTTAGAATTTATTTTAAAATGACAAAACCTCTCATTTTCATATTTTAAATGGGAGTATTCATCAATTCAAAATATTTACTTGGAGGATGTTCACTTACATTTTACCCAATCATCAGACATGGCAAGTAGGAAGAACATCAGAAAATATTAATTTAAGTACTCTAATCTAAATTCATAAAGTGAAATTTGTTCAAAAAGAGTTTCAACTGGTTTAGGATACTGAATTAAATTATGTAATAAGCTTTTATCCATCAGAACTACTATATAAATCATCTAGATAGAGTGTAGATTGATGCAACAAGCAATTTTGCCCTTAGTTAATTTGATGAGTCATGGATTTACTGAACCAGTCACAAATTACCAGACTACAGCTAAGGTGTGAGAATCAATAAGGCAAAGGGAGAAAGAAAGGCAAGCAACATGATAATAAACAGGATAGAAATGAATGACTTTCTTCAGAGCATCTGTTTGGAGATATCATGCTGGTTGAAGAAAAATTAAATTAGACTCAAATGTAAGTGTGACATATTTTAGAATATGAACTGTCACTCTGTAGACAGGCTTATGTTACTTGAATTTAGTGCAGTTTCATTTTTTTCTAAACTCAAAGAGGATTTCACAAAATATCTTTCCTCATTACGAACCGTAACTGAGTTTTGAAAGTTAAAAAGAAATTGTTTATTAGTGTGTATATATTTGTTGTCTTGTAATGAGAAATTTTCTTATTAATGAAAGGATTGGTTGTTATATTTTTCCCATGATTCGAAGAATGTGAGATTTAAAATGAATTTATATTATTGTATGTATTTCAACTGTCTTCGTACTAAGGAATTAAGAGTAGAAAATTACTTGTTTTCAATATAAATATAAATATCAGTCATTTCAATAATTATTTGAAAAATTAAAGATTCTCATGCTAGTCATGTACAAAGTCCGTGATATATAGAGGACTCAATCATTACTTTGATACTATTAACTGAATATGCATAACCTTTGATTCACATCTAAATCTCATAAAGAATATAGCTAATATGGTACACTAAAATCATTCATTATCACTCAAAGAAAAAGTTATAATGTTCTTAATCCTCTTAATTTATAGTTCCAAAAGTTATGTTTTATAAAATACTAAGTAAATTATTTCATAAATATCAACTGTTAAACAAGTTGCTTATCTATTTGTCAAAATTCATTAGTAATTGGAGAGTTCTTCTTTATAATGTTGTTCCATGATTTGTATAATTTATCAGGTGATGACCAGGTTTTTTTATGAGAAAAGAAATGGACAAATTATTAAGATCCTTTAATTTAGATTTCTGTGTTTTTTTTATAAAGTTTACCTACATCTCTACTGATGGATATATTTGCTATAATGTATAGGTTTCTTTCAATTTTGCAAAATGTTTAGAGGATCTGTGTATATGTAACAGTTATAAGCACATTGAGCTTATTTCAAGAGTTTCACAGGTATCTCAACCTAAGATCATGTTAATGTTGATTAATAAGCAGGTATGTCATAATTTAGATTTATTAGCTTATTGTATAAAAACAAATCATATTTGTGTGTGTGTGTGTGTGTGTGTATGTGTAAGAATAAAGCATTAAGTATAACAATTGCTAAAATGTAATAACATTTCAAAAATATCTGATGAAACTTTCAAAGACAGCTTTTCTCTTTTTTTTTTCTTTTTTGTTGGCAGTAATGGAAGTATGTATTCCCAGTGAAAATCTGGTGATGGCTGGACTGGGAACTCATATATCTAATTAATAAATGTAAATTACATTGCTTTAAAATCACATGTTCTGTTATACTTCCTTCAAACATCTGAACAAGTGCATATTGAGGACACAGACACAACGGAACACTGAGTACCAGTAATAAGGATCAAAAACTAAAAAATAATCCCTTCACAGATAAACTCATCTTAAACCAATTTTACTTACAATCTGTGAGTAAACAGATGGAGCTGGCATACTGCCTTCAAAGTCAAGAAATTCATAGTTGTTAGAGCTGATGAAGTGGAAAGGAAAAAACATACCATGGCCAATGTAGTCCTGTGAAGAATTTCTTTTATTTCCACTTCAATAATGACCCAGATCACCATGAGAAAGTCTCCTACTAAGTGTAATTCTTATTATGATATATGATGTAAAGAAGAGCCATGTCACAGACTGCAAATATGACTGTATTACTGATTTAACACTTGCAACATTTATCTTTCTTGACTTCACTAACTTTCTTTATAAATCCAGACAAGCAGACTAAAATATTGACAGATTAGTTCACACTGTTTAGCACTATTGATATATTAATACATTAATGTTAGTTATCACTTCAAACTGACACTTCCATTAAGAAGTGTGTTCTTGGGTTTTAAAATAAACAACAAGGAAATTTGGTTCAGAATATGAGAGTAAAATTAACAATTCTTCTTTTGGCTTTCTGGATGTATAATCAGGCATTATTCTTTTAAACCAATTATTAACAATGTACTTCTAGAGATTGGCCTGAATCTCATCTTCTTTCCAGTCTGTTACTCCACACAGGGTAGGCCGGGTACCTGCCCCTCTCTCATGCCCACAGCCTCCTTGTCTCCCAAGAGTTCTGCTGTAAAAAGGGACACATGTGAGACATCTGCCCCAATACCTGCCCCAGCTGGGATTCCTACAGAGCCCAGCCGATGCAGGACTTATATACACTGCCAGAACCCCAGTCTTTCCTTCAGTCTGCAACTCTGCCTGGGACAGATGAGGTGCACATCCCCCTCTCTGACATCCCACAGCCCGCCTGTCTCTCAGAAGGTCTGTTGTAACCAGTAACACATGAATCAAGATTTTCTGTCTTGCAAATAAGGATGAAGATTTTTCCAATGAATTTACATATTTGACTTAAATTTTTCATTAACAAGTCATTCATTATATGTAAGGATCAGAGGAAATTTAATAATAAAACAATCACAATTGCATTTCCATGTTTCATGTTACTAGTACAAGTAGTTATTTTACTACGAGAAATATAATTCAGAGTAAAAGATTATAATAAATTTGTCTTTTCTAAACTGATGATTTAATTCTCATTCTATTCTTACAAACTCGTGAATGAGGAACTAGGAAGGAATCCATATGAGTCAACATTTTAGGACATAGTAGTAGAATTTGAAGAGATACTATCACTACTTTCTGTCTCGTGTCTGTATGTACTAATGAGAATCTGCGAGATGGAACAGGTCAAGTTCTCCTACAATAGAATAAAATGTAATTTTCTCCTCTGAAATTTGCTTATCATTTCCGACTGGCAAGATACTGGGGAGTCTATACCCTTCCTAGATAGATAATGAATATCTTGTGGTAACAAGGGTTTTTGAAGTCATATCAATTTATATAATATGATATTTTTAATGAATGACTCAACCTTATAGTCAAATTCACTGCTCTGGAATACTTTAGACATGCTTCCTGAAATAATGGTCCAAGCACAATATCTATATGGTACAACCAGTTGACACATAATGCTGTGAAGGAATAATAAGCTTCAGCATTTTGCAAAGTATCTTAGAAACCTAATATTTTCCAAACCAGCCAGCCATTAACAAATCTGCATGCTGTGAATTTAGTGAGGCAGCAGCTTTGGGCTGAGATTAATTCCTAAGCCTATCTCAACTACCATGCCTCTATGATTACATACTAGACAGCTAGAAGATGAGACTTTGAATGTTGAATAGGAGATATATTATGTTTGTTAACAGTTTCTTTTTTCATTTATCCATTATACCCTGGATATATTTGGTGGAATATAACCATCCAATGAGGGAAAGCCATATAGATTTCCCAGGAAAGATTGCTTTTGGGATTACCTAAACCCTAATTCAGTAGTAGAGCTTTTAGAAATCCCTCTGTTCATTAATACTCTCTCTGGTTTCAATTATCTATGTAACATTTCTTCTTGTTCAAAGCTAAGTATCATCTTAACTTGATCTTTGGAATAAGTCATACTCAAATGAGTAAGTCTGTGTCCTGATCACTTCTCAACATATCAGTGTAGAATATTCATATTAGTCAGTTCTGTGCTGAAGACCACCAAGAGACTCTCCAAAGACACTTCTGGGTAAGAATTATACTGCCTATTCTAAACTCATGTAGTAACAAAATTACTTTCGCCCATGATTAGGATCAGTTAATCTGCCAGAATGGAAATGACTTATATTGTTAGTGTTAGTTTTCCTGTTAGTGGATGACCAAGAACGAAAGAGTAGATAGGCCAGCATATATGTTCCCTAGTCATTCTCTGTAAATATTTCATTTTAAACAATTACTTATTTTATATTTGTCCAATTTCACCAATTTCTGCTACTATATAGATTTTGAACATCTATTAGAGTTAGTCTATTCTTCCAAACGTAATAATGTTGGAATCAAAGATTAAGGTACAATAGGGATATCATGTAGTTTCTGAGTCATTACTTTCCATGAAGTTTAGCAAGTAATCATGCATAGATGGTATAATGCATGCAAATAAATAAATTTAGTCTAAAATACAAACAAATCAAATGACAAAAAGGACAGGTTCATCCCTTCAGATTCAAAAAAGGCCTTTTATAAAACCCAACACCCATTTATAATAAGTTCCTAGAGAGGATAAGAATAAAGGGGCATATTTCAACATAATGGAGTCCAAAGGGGAGAGAATCTCAAAGGATTGTAACCAAAATCAAGAATATGGAAAATCAAGAATATGGTAGATTTTTCACAATGCAGGTTTTAAAACAAATATGAAATTTGCAAGCAATTGGATGGTTCTACCCTCCCCCCTCCCCCCTCCAAAAAAAAATCTTCCTGAGTAAGGTAACCCAAACCCAGAAAAACATAGTATGCACTCACTTATCAGTAGTTATTTGTTAAGCAAAGAGTAATCATACTACAATCCACAGACTCAGAGAGACTAAATAATGAGGGCTTAGGGAGCAGGGGACATGGATCTCCCTGGAAAGGGGAATTTCATTAGATTTAGCTGGTGGATTGTGGGCAGGTGGGAATGGGAATAGGATTAGGTGGGGATGAGAGTTGAAGGGAGAGAGTACAGGGAGAGAAAAACGGGAATTCAGGAGCACTGAGGGCATGTGGAAACCTAGTACAGTGGAAACACCCTGAAATCTGAGAGTGACTAGAGCACGGACTTCTAGTAATGGAGGATACAGGAGTTTGAACACTACAACTTTTCTAACTAGACGTGGCTTCAAGTGTTGGGAATGAGACACCAACCCAGACACAAAACCTTCAACCTACATTTGTCCTTCTTGCAAGATGTGCTGGG
This sequence comes from Mastomys natalensis, assembly GCA_021653895.1. Lineage (NCBI taxonomy): Eukaryota > Metazoa > Chordata > Mammalia > Rodentia > Muridae > Mastomys > Mastomys natalensis. The sequence continues at coordinate 471,509 of JAJTUV010001555.1, read as the reverse complement.
CGAGTGGTGGCACAAAACTTGTGGGAGTGGCCAACCAATGACTCGTCTAATTTGAGGCCCATTCCACCAGAGGGAGCCAGTGACTGACTTTGTCTGGATGACCAGGAACCAGAGACTAGATAGGCCAGAGAGACCTAGGGTAGAACCAAAGAATATAATCAGGAAAAAAATATCAACTATAAAATCCCTACTGGTGTTCTGCTATGCTCATAGATCAGTGCCTTGTCTAGTCATCAACAGAGAATGTGCATCCAACAATGGAGCAGATCTTGAGACCTGTAGCCAAATATGAATAAACTCAAGATTGGAAGTCTCTATCAGGTTCCTCCTCTTGGAGCTCTATGAATCTTGCTACGGATGGAGACTGCGACGGGTAGTGAGAGCCATAGGTTTCAAGGACACCTTGATAGCAGTGTGTACAGACTCAATTGAATAGGACTCATGGGGGCTTATCGAAACTGAAGTGGCAATTGCAGAGCTTGCATGGGTCTTTTCTAGGTCTTCTGAATATATGTTATGGGTGTTGGCCTGCAGTTTGGGGTGAGACTTCTGACAGTGGGAGTGTGGTGTCTGATTATTTTTCCTGCTCTCGGGACCCTTTTCCTCCTACTGTTTTACATAGATTAGATGTGAGGATTTGTGCCTGGTCTTATTGCATCTTACTGTGCCTTGTTTGGGTGATGTCACTCAGAGGCCTGCTCTTTTCCTAGGTGAGACAGGAGGTGGGGTGTAGATCTAAGGGAGAGTGTATATGCTAGGAAAATGTGAGGAGTGGAGGGAGGGAAAGCTGTATGTGGATCTCTTGATGGGAGAAGTGTAAAAAAAATTTTTTTAAAAATCAGGAACAAAAGAAGTTGTCTATACCCTTTATAAGTTTTCAATATAGTAATAGAAGTATTTACTAGTGAAGGAGATCAAGAAGATATTAAAGAATGGAAGAAGTAAAAGAAATTTTACTTACAGATGATATGAGTTTATATATATATGTGACCCTAAAATAATACTGGGAGTCTGTTTACAACTAAGCAAAGTTTCAGCATACCAAACTAATACTTAAAATCAGTAATATTGTTACATAAAGGAGAATAGGCCAGAGAAAGAAATCAAGCATGCAATAACTTTTTTAACACAAATAACTCAAAAACTATCATATGGTAAGTTTAATTAAGCAGCAGAAAGACTTATGGGATAAAAAGTTTAGGTCATTGAAGAAAGAAATTGAAGAATGTATCAGAAAATGGAAAGATCTCCCATATTCATGGATCACTAGAATTAATATAGTAAAAAATGGTCATCCTAGGAAAAAAATAATCCACAGATTCAGTTCAATCCCTATCAGCATTCCAACACAAAAATTTAAAGGACAATTTTGATCTTCATATGTAAATACAGAAAACACAGAATATATAAAATGATACTAATTTTTAACAAAGCAAACAAAGTTATATGCATTGACAAAGTTTAACTAAATTGAATTGTTAAATCACAGGAGAAAAGAACCTCAATTGTGCATCTCTTGTTACTAAGTGAAGTTCCTCATGCCAAGACTGGGTTTTATCTAATTGAGTTGTTGGCTAAAGCAGTCTCATGGGAACCTTGCAACAACTCAAGCCATTTCCATGGCTATTGTTTATTCTCCACAAACTGACAACAAATCCCCATTGCTGAAGACAATACCTGCATAGCTTGTTAAACACACAAAGTAGAATTGGTGCCTAAATAGAGTCTTCGCCCATGCTTACTAGGGTTCATAATAATAGAAGGTACTCTGTATGCTACCAGAGAATTAAAGTAAACACTAGTTTAGGTACAGACATTTTGATAGTAATGATAACCTTCCTGATAGATGCATTATTGTAATAGGGCACAAGGCTTGTGAAATATCCAATCAATATCTTCTTCTATTTAAGGTCTACTCCTGTGAGATGAAACCTGTTCCTAACATACTCATGCTGACAAGAACTTGAGACAAGACAGGTTAGAGATCTAGAGGAGAACCCTATACTACTGTTCAGGAAACTTTGCCCTTAAATTACTTCTAACAGCAAGGTTCTATACTAATGTTTGTCAACCTATGGGTTGCAAACATTGTGGGGGTTTGCATATGAGATATTAAAATTACATTTCATAAAAGTAATTGTATAAATACATAATATAAAATGCAATTATTAAATAGCAATGAAATCATTTTATGGTTGAGGTCACCACAAGACCCCACATGACCACATGAGGAAAGTCTGTTGAAGGGAAGCAGGATAGAAAAAGTTCAGTACCACTGTATCAGTGTCTTTCTCAACCATCCGCAGAGAAATTACTTTCTGCATCAAATGGGAGCCAATACACTGACCCATAACTGGACAATGTTCAGAGAGTTAGAGACCTTAGAAACATCCCTAAATGGAATGGTACCATCTCTTAAAAAGAAGATGCAGAGAGATTGTCAAAGCTAGAGGGAATGGAGAACAGAAGGCCTTTTGGATATAATAGGACAGATGCATATATTATTAACTTACAATGGCAGTGGCAGCCTACAAAGACCCTATCTGCAACACAGAAGATGTCTCCATTGGATAACTTCTTGTAAATGACAACATAGTTCTCTCTAATAGAGTCTCATTGGTCATGCCCAGCATTAGATACGTAAAAACAAACAAATTTAACATATTTATTTCATTTTCCAAAAATTCAACAGGTTATTTGCATGTATATAATTGCTTTAAACATGGGCTTTTACAGGATTCCTACATGTACAAGTGTGTCTCTGTGCCTACATGTATTTCTCCTGCCTTTCTTGATTTTTTCTTCCCTTTATGTGTCATTTTGGTCCTATCCTGCTCAATTGCTTCCGTTTCATCTTATGGTATTTTGCTTTGGTGCTCTTCTTTAATGCCTGTTTGTTTTTAACAAGAGGGAGAAATGTTGTGGATTTGGATGGTAGAGAAAAGAATTGTAAGAAAGGAAAGATTAATCAGAACATATTGCACAAAATTAATTTTTAGAGAAAACAACATACTCCAAGAGGAAAACAAATTTAAACAACTATGCACAAATCCAGCCCTATAGAATATATTTGAAGGAAAACTCCAGCCCAAGGAGATTAACTCCACATAATAAAACACAGGAACTAACTAATTCTACACCAGTGAATACCAAATAAGAGAAACAAGTACAAACATGCACACAAACTCCATGAACGTAAATATAACATGAATAAAGAAAGATTAGTCATTTAATATCTTCAACATCAGTGGACTCAATTCTCAAATAAAAGGACACAGCCTGACAGTATGGATACATAAACAAGGTCTATCATTCTGCTCTATAAAAGAAACATACCTCAGCAACAAAAATAGAAATTACCTCTGAATAAAGGTCTGATTTATTTTCAAAGAAAACAGACCCAAGAACCAAGCTGCAGTAGCCATTCTAGTATCTAATAAATCTTCAACCAAAATAGAAATTAAAATATTGAAGACTTTGTGCTCGGTCCTGAAAATATTTATTTCTTATATCCAAGGATACTTTTTAATCATTCTGTCCTAGAAAAACAGATTTTAAAAGTAAGAAAGCAACCACAAGGGGGAGGGAGGGTGGAGCTGGGAGGGAAAAGGGGATAGAGGGGAGAGTAGAACATGATCTGATATTGGGTGGGGGAAAAGGTCTGAAGCCCTGAGGGCCAGCAGAAGGAATCGAAACTGGCAATCTTGGGAGGTAGCAGGTTAATAAAACATGTATATAGTCATAAATTTGAGTAAACTTTGTACACAATAGCTATAGAATAATATATACTAGAATTATACATTAGAATGTAAAAGATCTATACATACTTTTATGAAGGTAAGTTGACCCCACCTCTAAATGCCCCCTCTATAATTTATTGAGTTGTCTTCTATCTTATAATCAATATATAAGGAAACAAACGTTTTTCAAAGTTACTCCTATGAGTACCACATAGCAGTTTACTGTCCTCAACTTTCTTTTTTCCTCTTTTATTCTTTATGTATTTTGTGAGTGTTGAATCAACCTGTTCTTCATCTGGCATGAATTATGTCATATTTTATTCAGTCTTTGTAGCCTTTGCTTTTCATTTTTGGCTTCTGATAATTGACAATGATGGTCTTTATTTTTTTCACTTGTTTCATTGTGATGGCTCTTGTTAATATTTAGACAAAGAAATTTCGGCTTCCAGGTTCTGAGGAGTTTTAAATTTAATCTAAATTAGTTCAATTTACATCAGTATGTTTTCTATTAATATAATTTAGCTCCGCAAACTATTTACATAATTTAATGTGCCCCCCTAAAAAAGAACCTCCTATTGTCCTCCAAAAAGAACCAACACATTAAGCTGTTGAAAATTTTGAGTGTTTGGGAAATAGTATCTTCAAATATTTTATCCTCATTTTCTTTTTTTTTTCTTTTTTTTTTTAATTTAGGAAATTTATATATTCATAATTATGAATTATAAAATCATCAATTTGTTTACATAGCATTACTACAAGAGAGTACATAGACATTGATCAGCAGGAGAGCTGCCCAATAGGGTGAGCTACTGCCCAGGAATCATTAAACTATGTAATAATGACAGGAAAGGCAGATCAACAATTCTCAATCCTGAGATGAGATTTCTGAAGGCCCTGCAGTTCACAGTTTAACCATAGCAGCCATGAAAAATGAAGATCATCTCCAGAGAAATCACCTTCTTGTCTTTAGTCTTTCCTAGATGGTTCCTGACCATATATCAAGAATATTTATACATGTTGCTAAGGATATACTTGAATTCTTTCAATAGTATTACATTTGATCCCCCAGCTCCAATTGTATTCAAATTGCTTGCCAAGATTCTAATTTGAAGTGAATGAAGACATTACTTTATCTGTATTACAGTCCTTTTGCTTTCTTTAAAGTTGGCATGATGTCAGTGTTAGTGTTATGATAGGAGACAAGGGATAATGACAAAAATGTGCATAGAAGTTATTTATCAATGTAAGTGAATCAATAAAATTGACCCATTAAAAGGCATTTTCCCAGTAATTAGAGTGCTAGTTGCAGATTATTTTCCATTTTTTATATATTTTTATTATGGAATCAAATCATATCTCAATTTTGAATGATACAACATCATTGTTTATATATTTATTTATATATAATATCTGTCTCTGTCTCCCTGTTTGTTTTTGTCTCTTTCTCTCTCTGTGTGTTTCTCTCTGTCTCTCTGTCTCTCTGTCTCTGTGTCTCTGTGTCTCTCTGTCTCTCTCTCTCTCATATATATATATGACCTAGGCTCTGTGCATATAATGTTATGGTTGTGTAGGTTGGTATTCTTGCAGGACTCCTAAAAGTAGAAGCAAGGGCTCTCTTTGACTCTTTTGCCTGCTTTTTGACACCAATCTCCTCCTACTAGGTTGCCTAACCGAGTCTTCTTTTTTTTTGTTTGTTTTGTTTGTTTGTTTTTGTTTGTTTGTTTTTTTTCTTTTTTTTTAATTTTATTTTTTTGCTTATTCACTTTATAACCCTTCCCAGTCACCCCCTCCCACAATCCTTCCCCATCTCTTGTTTTCTGAGTACCCCCTCCTCCTGCATCCCCCACCCTGCCACTTTAAGTCTCTGAGAGGCTAGGTGCTTCCTCTCCCATTGAGGCCAGATGAGGCACCCAGCTAGAAGACCATACTCCATATACAGGCTGCATGTTTTGGGATAGCCCCCGCTCCAGATGTTTGAGACCTGCATGAAAACCAAGCTGCACATTTACAACATATGTGCAGGGAGGCCTAGGTCCAGCCCATGTAGGTAGATCTGTGTAAACTAGGTATGCTCCACGGTTGGTGATTCAGTCTCTGAGAGCTCCAAGGGTTCAGGTTCGTTTACTCTGTTGATCTTCCTGTGCAGTTCCTATCTCCTTAGGGCCCACAATCCTTCTGCCTATTCTTCTATAAGAGTCCTCAAGCTCCATCCACTGTTTGGCTCTGGATGTCTGTATCTGTCTGAGTCAGCTGCTGGTTAGGGCCTCTCAGAGGACAGCTTGCCCCTGTCTGTTCTCAGGCTGGAGGTTTAGATCCTGGAAGCTCTGGTTGAATCTTTTGATACTCATTCTAAAGAGGACAAAAGCACCCTCACTTTGGTCTTCCTCCTTCTTCTTGAGTTTCATGAGGTTTATGCGTTGCATCTTAGGTATTGTGTGTTTTGGGGCTAATATCCGCTTATCAGTGAGTGCATACCATGTGTGTTCTTTTGTGATTGGGTCATCTCACTCAGGATCATATTTTCTAGCTCCATCCATTTGTCTAAGAATTTCATGAGCTCATTATTTTTAATGGCTGAGTAGTACTCCATTGTGTAAATGTACCACATTTTCTGTATCCATTCTTCTGTTGAAGGACATCTGGGTTCTTTCCAGCTTCTGGCTATTATAAATAAGGCCACTATAAACATAGTGGAGCATGTGGCCCTGTTGTATGTTGAAATATCCTCTGGGTATATACCCAGGAGGGGTATAGCTGGGTCCTCAGGTAACAGTATGTTCAATTTTCTGAGGTATCGCCAGACTGCTTTCCATAGTGGTTGTACCAGCTTGCAATCCCACCAACAATGGAGGAGTGTTCCTCTTTCTCCACATCCTCGCCAACATCTGCTGTCACCTGTGTTTTGGATCTTAGCCAATCTGACTGGTGTGAGGTGGAATCTCAGTGTTGTTTTCATTTGCATTTCCCTGATGACTAGGGATGCTGAACACTCAATTCCCCAATAAAAAGACATAGACTAACAGACTGGATATGCAAACAGGATCCGACATTTTGCTGCATACAGGAAACCCACCTCAGTGACAAGGACAGACACTACCTTAGAGTAAAAGGCTGGAAAACAATTTTTCAAGCAAATGGTCCTAGGAAACAAGCTGGAGTAGCCATTCTAATATCGAATAAAATTGACTTTCAACTTAAAGATACAAAAAAGGATAAGGAAGGTCATTTCATATTTGTCAAAGGAAAAGTCAACCAACATGAACTCTCAATTCTGAACATCTATGCACCAAATGCAAGAGCACCCACTATCATAAAAGAAGCCTTACTAAAGCTCAAAGCACATATTGCACCTCACACAATAATTGTGGGAGACTTCAATACCCCACTCTCAGCACTGGACAGATCAGGGAAACGGAAACTAGACAGAAGTACAGTGAAACTAACAGAAGTTTTAAACCAAATGGACTTAACAGATATCTATAGAACATTTCACCCAAAAACAAAAGAATATACCTTTTTCTCTGCACCTCATGGTACCTTCTCCAAAATAGACCATATAATTGGTCACAAGACAGGCCTCAACAGATATAAAAAAATGGAAATAATCCCATGCATCCTATCAGATCACCATGGTCTAAAGCTGGTCTTCAATAACAACAAAGACAATGGAAAGCCCACACTCACATGGAAACTGAACAATACTCTACTCGTTGATAATGGGGTCAGGGAAGAAATAAAGAAAGGAATTAAAGACTTTTTAGAATTTAATGAAAATGAAGACACATTATCCTCATTTTCTATTCTTCACTTTCTCTGTAGTTCCCAAGCTAGAAAATTCTCATGTATCATCTGCCACCATCTAACAAATGCACAGAGTTTTTAATTGCTTTTCAGTTTTGTTGTTGCTTTCCACTAGGTAAAAGGCAATTTTTCACAAAGTCAAGCTTAAGAAATATTCTCTTTTGGTTTGTTTTTATGTTTGATTGGTTTGTTTGTTGTTGTTTTTGCAAAGAATGTTTTGCTTTGATTGGCTTCAGTTTGCTTTGGAATGCCTGGAATGCATTATTTATTTTTCCTTTTTCTTTTCCTGTCTTTTTTTTTTTTTTTTTTTTTTTTTGCCAGTGTTTTATATAGAGGAAATTGAAGCTGTTAGTTTCCTTTAGTGGTACTTCTTTTGGACAATTTTCTTAAGATGTACATGCTGACAGGAGCCTGATATAGCTGTCTCCTTAGAAGTCTGCAAGAGTCTGACATACTCAGAGGCAGATGCTCACAGATAACCATCAAACTGATCATGGGATTCCCAATGGAGAAGATAGAGTGAAGGCTGAAGGAGTTGAAAGGATTCACAACACCATGAGAAAAGCAACAATACCAACCAACCAGAGCCCCCAGGGTCTAAACCACCAGCCTGGGAGCGCTTAGGGAGGGACCCATGGCTCCAGCTATATATGCAAGGGAGCTATATATAAGTGGGAGAAGAGATCCTTGGTTCCATGAAAGCTGGACGTCGTGGGGGGGTGGTATTCGAGGGTGGGGAGGTGAGATACAGGGGAGGGTGGAAGGGGGTACACCAAAGTGGAGGCAGGAGGAAGGGGGAAGGGATAGTGAGTTCCTGGGAGGGAGGGGGACAAATGGGGTAAGTGGAAAACATCTGAAATGTAAATAAAATTTCCAATAAAAAAAAAGATTGATAGTATTATTTTTGATCCTTTTTCATCCAGTTTTTATTTCTGTCTTTTCAGGGTTCATGACGTTCCAACTTTTCGTTTCTTGTGATGGTAAATTGCAGTTTTTCCAAGTGTACCTTTAGTAAAAATTGGTGTTTTTCAACTAAACTTGTTGAAGGAAGGGGAACTTGCTTGTGCAAGTTCACATGTTATCTTTCTTACACTCATTTTATGAAAATTGTCGTATTTTCTTAATTTCCTATATTTGCTTTCATACTACTTCGCAGATTTGTTGTTGTTTTATGCTGGGAATATTACAATATGGTTATAGTATCTCCTGAACAAATAAAGAAGCTATATATTCTTCTTTGCATCTTAATTTGTTAGCTAAGAAAAGAAGCAGAATGATATATTAGTGTCATAATTAACCGGGAATTAGCAATCCACTGATAGTCATGCCATAGAAATTTTGAACAAGTGAAAGAAACACTTTTCTGGGCACATTGAGCTATTGAATGAAATGGGAAGCTACCTTAAATTAGTAGAAAATTTACTGATGTAAAATGAGCTATTTTAGACTAAGTGTCAAAGCATTTCAGAGCCTGTGAACAAAAGTCATGGTGAATTCTAAAGCTACTATATAATTTTGTGTATACAAGTACAGAATGATTGATAATCAGGCTGTCAGTGTAGTTCAGAGTAACGGTAGCAGTGGTAGAAATGGACATAGTTATGAGAAAGATGATAGCACATTAGTGGTGCAGCAGGATCAGGCTGGAAGTCACTGATGATGATACAGAAAGTAAAAGAAAACGGCTCATAATGGTGATGCTAAAATCTGAAAAAAAAAAAAAAAGTCAAACTAAACTGGATAGCACATCGTTGAAGAGAATGTCAATAACTCATGTTCTGTCGATGGGAAAGATGTCCTCTAAGAGTCAATTGAATCTTACTTTGACCTTAATTTACTAATGTTAAGTGACCACCTGAATTTCATTTAACTGATTTGACATGGTCTTTAAGGCAAGATTTGGTTAAGTTGAACTAAGATTCCTATTACTTTTAGAGTATATTTAAAATTGTTATCATAACATATGCCCATGATATTTGTTCATATTTACTTTATAATTTCCATAGTGATAGAACATACCTTCTCATTTAAAAACCAAGGATTGTACATTTAAAATTTCTGTGTTCGTTGAAATTGTAATTAGAGAGGTGATCATTCAGAAAGCATGAGATTGTTTCAACTACTTCAGTTACTCAAAATGGGTCATTGTTTTCTATTAAATAAAACAAATTCCAATCTAAGCACATTTAACACTATATTGATAAAGAATATAGTTTTGATATCCTTAATACCAATACTTTCTACCCTTGTCCAAACCATTATTCTCTTATCTTCTATCCAGAAACCCAATAAAGGTCAGAGTCTCTAACTTTGGTCCATACATCTATGAATTTTGTGGCATTAACACATATAAAACATTACATGTGCTTAGACATAAAATTCTTATAATGCAATACTAAAGGAAATGAAGCCAAGAGGCGAGTCTCATAAAACCACCAAGGAATCATGAATCTTGGGATTCATGATTTGAGGATGATTGTCTATGTTCCTAGTATTTTATTTCTGGTGTAACAAGTCTTTTTCTCTCCCCTTTTCTATTTTGTTTGTTTCTCTCTATTGTTTTGTCTACTTAAAATAATTATACTACCTATTCTGATGATCTTAGAAATTATGCCAGAAATTACTCTAAAAAGGGATTATTCTTACAGGATTGTTTTCCTGGTTTACTTAAATTTCATCTCTGTTTCACTGAAAGCACAGAATCAACTACTGACCTTAAATGAAGCCTACTTTGGAAATGAAAAATATGTATAAAAAATTACTGCTAGCAGCTTAATAAATCATTCCTGATGGATGCTGGGTGAATATTTCTGAAATCAATGAAAATGAAATTAGTTTAGAGATGAGGGCAAATTTTAATTCCATTTTAATCTGGTAACCTATAAGGGAGACAGAGTTTAGCAATCTTAATAGTAAGTCAGCTCCTGTAACTCACAGATCATGCAGTACTTTGGCTAAACTGTCATGTATCTTGTATTGACTAACGTTTAAAAACAGGTCTTAGATTGTTCAACTTAACATCAGCAGTGAAAAGATGGTCTGTAAGTCCAGTAAGCTTCTTCTGCGAGTATTCTGTTTCCAATTAGCATGGTGGGAGAACATGATGTTGAGGCACACTGAAAAATTTAAAATCATGTTTGAACACATAAAATGAAACAAATACAACTAAAAAAGAATCTCAAGTGAGCATGAAAATCTGAACTTTGAATTAATTTTCATATTGGAAAGGCAATGTCTGTCCACCTCCCTTAGTTGACCTTCCTCCCTTGTCTCTGTTATCTGATGTTTGTATTGTCAATGTACTATTTCATCAATATTTTATCTTATCTTGTGTACAAAGCCAATATACTATTTTACCAGTATTATTAGTTTATGACAAAAGAATTTTAAGCAGAAAAAAACAGATGAAATAGTCCCTTTTATTCTGAAAAGGAAGAACATTATTTCAGATCAGCGACTTGTAGGGAAACACCAGAAGCTTTCCCATTAATTCTGTGGCTTTTTTCCTGATAGCATCCAAAATAAATTAAATCCAGGGGCTGATCTTCAGCTCACATCAAACTCCTTACTTTGCAGGATTTAAATGACTTCAAATATGTCCCTTGGGTTCATCTCAATTGAATTAATAGCCAGGTCCCTACAAAATAATCTCTGGAAGGGCAGCACAATCTTCCTTGGCGGAATGGTTTCTTTGACAAATTTCTGCCTCAGGGACTTCTTCTCAAGCTCAATGTGCATATAAAACACACAGACATCTTTAACAGATTTTTAGACTCCAATCCTTAAGTCTCAGAGAGTCTATTGGCAAGAAGTAAGTTTCAGATTCTATTGGCTTGAAGTAAGGAAAACCCAGCACTCTGTATTTAAAAACCCATCTCAGAGGATTCAAAGGTGAGAGTAGCTCTCTGTTGATTCTGCCAGTTGCCTGTGCAACTTCTCATAAAATTCTCTCAAAGAATTTTTTTTCCTTTTTAATGTTCATCATTCTTCACAAGCAAACATTGATGAACTTAAGAACTCGGCAAATTATTTTATAAAAAGATTTATTTATCTTATATGTGTATTTTGACTACGTGCCTGAAACTATTAGAGGTCAGAAGAGATTATTCCATCCCTAGGAACCTGATGTTCCAGAAATTGCAAGCTGCCGTTTGGGTGCTGAGAATAAAACCAGGATCCTCTGCAATAGCAACGAGTGCTATTAACTAGTGAAACATCACTGCAGTCCTCATAGTTTATTTTTTAACTTCACTAATCTCATACAATGTTATATTCTAAAGACAGGTGAAGACTGCCAAAAGTAGGAGGATTTGTCTTTGCCAGGGATGAGTCCCTGCTTGGTTATCTGATACTGTGGTCAGATTGGAAATAATACACTCAGAAGTAACAGTAAAGAGATCTTGATTTCACTGTTCTACATGTAAAACATCCAGTTTTAACATCATTTGTTGAAGATGTTCTTTTCTCTCTTATGTATTTTTGGTGTCTGTCAAATATCAGATGACTTCACTTGAATGCACACATTTTTGTTTGGTCTCCTATTTTGTTTCATTCAAGAACCAAGTCTAATTTTATGTTAGTGTGGTGGGTTGTTACTATGCAGCTCTAATATCCCATGAACCCTGAAAGCCTTCTAATAATTTTTTCTTGCCCTCTAACCCTGCACATGATTGCTTTGGCAATACTGGGCATTTTCTGGTTCATATGAATTTTTGGGTGTTATTTTCCTTGTTTTTTTCCCTGTAATTTCTGTCTTTTGTCTTGCTACTCTGGCCTGGGGTTCAAGTCTAATATTTAAATGTAGTGGGGATAGTCAACATTTCTTCATATCTGATTTTTATGTGATTTCTTCAAAATTTTATTTATTTAGGATGCTACTGCTTGTGAGTTTGGCACACATAGTCTATGCCATATGCAGGTAGGTTCCCTCTTGTCCTACTCTAGCTAAGATTTTTATTATGGAGTCTTTTTGGAGTTTTCCAAAGTCATTCTATGCACCTCTTGATATGATCATGTGATTTTTTTTCATTTTTATATTCATTTATATTACATCTGCTGACTTACATATGTTGAACTATCCCTGCAACTCTGGATGAAGCTAACTTAATTATGGTAGGTGATCATTTCTATATGCTTGTTTCAAATATCTTATTGGAAATTTTTGCATATATATTTCCTGGGGATTTTGGCCTGTAATGTTCTTGTTCTGTTGTGTCTTTACCTGATTTTGTATTACCTACTTTGTTAAAAGATTTTAGAAGTGGTTCTTCTTTTAAATAAATCCTCTAAATAAATAAATAAAAATGCATTTACCATTTGTTTCACTTGTGGGTTTCAAGCCAAGATTTAAACAATAATTACTAAGTCCCTTACCACAGCAATTCTGAAGCATGCATACAAATGTGGTAACAGTAAATTGTTCCTAAACCTATGCAAAGAGCAGTTTTCTTTTCCAAGTGTCTACTACATGTCTACTTTACTACAGCTAAAGGTTTTTGGCACAGGCATTTTATGAACAATATACCATATTTTTGCTTCTGCTTCATTTTTTCAAACAATTGTGTGTTTCTTTCAGAGAACAAAGATGCTTTTCAAAGACTCTGTAAAGATGCTCTTATGGAGGATCATGCTGTACAGCATATTAGAAACAGGTACATCAATCATATGTGGAATTTCAATATAGCACAAAAAAGGACTATTATACATGGGGTTTACAATTTTTTTTCTTTTTGCTGTTTTACATTTTTCATTCTTCTTTCATACAATCCAACCTCATCTCCCCTCCCACCTCCTTTCTTCCTCAGATCTAATACTTCTCTGCTTTCCTTCAGAAAAAGGCAGGCCTCCAATTAATATCAACTGAGCAGTCCATGCTTGTCTTTCTGGTCTCAGTTGCCTCACTCAGAATGATTTTTTTTCTAGATCCATCCATTTGTGTAAAAATTTCATGATATTGTTGTTTTTAATGGCTGAGTAATACTCCATTATGTAAATGAAGCATGTTTACCTTATCCATTTTGTGTTCAGAGACAGCTATGTTGTTTCTAGTTTCTGACTATTACAAATAAATGTAATAAATAAATGGGTTTCAAGCCATTTATTTATTGTCCTTGTGATAGGGTAGAACATATTTTGGGTACATGCCCGGAGTGGCATATAGCTGGGTCTTGAGGTAGACCAATTCTTAATTTTCTGAGGAACTGCCATATTTCCAAAGTAGCTGTACAATTTGCACTCCCACCAGCAATGGAGTGGTGTTTCCTTGATTAACATCCCCTGCATGCTTAGTCACTTGTGGGTTTATTTCTTTTTAAAAAATATTTGTATTTTTAAATTTTTATTAATCATTCCATTCATTTACATCTCAAATGATATCCCATATCCCAGTTACCACCTCTCCCACCCCATCCCATAATATCACACTTCCTGGTTGCTCCTCTGCCACCTCTCCATCCCACATCTGCCCTCCTCCCTCCTTTTTGCCTATATGAGAATGTTCCCTCATCCACCCAAACTTTCCCTCCCCACTGTTCCAGTATCATTCTACTCTAGGGCATCAAACTTCCCCTCTCCTTGCTGTCAGACAAGACCATCCTCTGCTACATGTGAATCTGGACTCAAAAATTCCTTTCAGAACATTACTTGGCTGGTGGTCCATTTTCTGGGAGTACTGGATGGTCAGGCCAACCTACTGTTGTTCTTACACTGGAGTTGCAGTTTCTTTCTTTCTTTGTTTTCTGTTTTTTTTTTAATTGGATATTTTATTTACATTTCAGATGTTATTCCTTTCTCCATTTCTCCCCCACCCAGAAACCCCTATTCCATTCCCCCACCTCCTACTTCTATGGGGATGTGCCCTCACCCACCAACCGACTCACACCTCCCTATCCTCGAATTCCGCCAAATGGGGTATTCAGCCTTCACTGATCAAGGATCTCTTCTCCCACCTATACCTGACTAAACCATCCTCCCTTACATATACAGCTGGAGCCATGGGTACTTCCCCATGTGCTCCCAAGCTGATGGTTTTGACCCTGAGAGCTCTGGTTGGTTGGTATTGTTACTCCCCAATGGGGATGCGAACTCTTTAAGCTCCTTCAGTCTTCTCTCTAACTCCTTCATTGGGAACCCCTTGGTCAGTTCAATGATTAGCTGTGAGCATCCACCTCTGCATATATCAGGCTGTGGCAGACCTCTAAGGAGACAGCTATATCAGGCTCCTGTCAGCATGTACTTCCTGGCATCCACATCAGCATCTACCTTTGGATACTGCATATAGGATGGATACCCAGGTGGAACAGTCTCCAGATGGTGCCTCCTTCAGTTTCTGTCTCACATTTTATCTCCATATTTGCTCCATAAGTATTTTGTTACTCCTTCTAAGGACGAAAGCACCCACAGGAGATTCATGTAGTCTCTGAGTCGTATCTTGGGTATTGCTAGCTTTTGGGCAAATATCCAATTATCAGTGAGTGCATACCATGTGTGTTCTTTTGTCATTGCATTACCTCACTCAGGATGATATTTGCCAGTTTTCATCCATTTGCCTAAAATTTCATAAATTCATTGTTTAATAGCTGAGTAATACTCCATTGTGTAAATGTACCACATTTTCTGTATCCATTCCTCTGTTAAAGGACATCTGGGTTCCTTCCAGCTTCTGGCTATTATAAATAAAGTTGCTATGAATGTAGTGGAGCATATGTCCTTCTTATATGTTGAAGAATCTTCTGGGTATATCCCCAGGAGTGGTATAGCTCGGTACTCAGGTAATGTTATGTCCAATTTTCTGAGGAACCACCAGACTGATTTCCAGAGTGTTTGTACCAGTTTGCAATCCCACCAACTATGGAGGAGTGTTCCTCTTTCTCCAAAATTTGCTTCTATATATTGGGAGCTAAGGTTTAGAGATGGTATCAGGTTTAGAGAGCAGGGCTGAATGTCCACAGAAGGAAGGAAAGAAGTGTGTTTCTCCGGAGTTTCTTAGTTTTCTGGCAATGGGCCAGAGAGTGAAGACAAGCCTCAACAGTGACAACAGGTGGTCTCCTACATGTTAAAGGTTTGACTGATGGATCATTTTTGGAGGAGAGGAGGAGAGGAGGAGAGGAGGAGAGGAGGAAGGAGGAGAGGAGGAGAGGAGGAGAGGAGGAGAGGAGGAGAGGAGGAGAGGAGGAGAGGAGGAGAGGAGGAGGAGAGGTGAAAATCTTCAGCTAGACTATTTGTTTACTTGGCCTGCTAAGCAGGTCTATTGTCAGGCGTATTAGTTAGGGTTTTACTGCCGTGGACAGACACCACCACCAAGGGAACTCTTATGAGGACAACATTTAATTGAGGCTGACATGCAGTTTCAGAGGTTCTATTCATTACCATCAAGAAGGGAGCATGGGAGCTTCTATGCTGGCATGGTGCAGGAGGAGCTGAGAGAATCTACATCTTCATCTGAAGGCCTCTAGGAGAAGAATAGCTCTCATGTTTTTAGGATGAGCATTTTAAAGCCATGCCCACAGTGACACACTTGCTCCAACAAGGCCATAACTTCAAATAGTGCCAATGCCTGTGCCAGGCATATTCAAACTACCACACCAAAGAATGCCTGCTGGTCTTCTGGAGGGTAAGACAAAAAAAAGTGTGAGAAACAAAATTGGAGGGGAAGGTCTAAGTGATCCATTGGATAAAGTGCAGAGAGAAAAAGGGAGCCACAGCAGGTGGTCCATTACAGTTCTAGAGATGAAACTTTTTAATTGGATTTGGAAAAAGGATGAAGAGTTGAATTTCAGCCATTAGCATATCTGCTTCCCTGGCCAAAGTGGCCTGGGCATTCTCAATGAAAGCCTGCTAGATTTGAGGGCTGGTATAAAGCCATGAGTTATGTGCTGGGGAAGAGTGTCTGCAGGTAAAGAGATGAGTGAAGTGCAGAAGGTAGTTATGTAAGATGATCTGCTGTGGAGCTGATGTTGAGAGTATAGAATCAGATTTGGAGGACCAGAATGAGTAAAGATCTGTAGTTAGTTTGTTTTTATCTCCTGTGTAGCTGACATGTTTTCAGAAAAGCACATATCACATTTTTTAAAGGTATGTGTCCTTTTAATGTCTAGTACATCATTTGAATTATCATTTTGATGGCATTACACGTATAAGAAACTTCTTTATTTTTCTCTTGGGTTTCATTACTCCTCAGGGGTGAGGAATATATTAAATATAGAAAAATATTGATTTTTGTCACTGACATCAAAATTTATTATACATGTGTTAGTGTACTTATAAAAAGAAAATATTAGCATTATATAATTTTACATGTTTGTGATTTTAATGAGATGCCATGAAAGTTATCATCTCATTATCAAAATCCAAGGAAACTTTGTCTCTTTGCATTCAGTATTTTCATTCAATAATTATTCTTTAGATTTAGATTTTCAAATAACAATTTGTTTAGTTTGACCTTTGAATTAGGGGATATATTTAGTATATTAGTACATGGGTTTTTACATTATTATTTCTATTAGATAACAGTGAAAGCAATGTCTACTTTCTGAAGAATTTGAGAGTGTGTTAACTAGGTCCATAGCATTCACCAGGTCCAGAACCTACTTATTTTTCATGATTTAGTACTTGAATCTTTTGACTAGACTCCCTTCCCTCACCATCCCAATCCAACTATGATTCTATTTTGTTATGGTTGTTTCTAAAAGTTTTCTTGATTTTTTTTCTTCTTTAATAATACATATAAAACTTTAACTGGTAGATATTGATTATACATATTTATGATGATCTGCAGTGTGACAGAGACTATAATTGTATATATCCATATGTGTTTGTATGTGTATGTCTATATGTATGTAAGTAATTCAGGCATATATTATTCATTTTATAATATTACAAAATACTTTTTCTAACGATTTATACACACAAAATGCTTTGGTAACAGCCAAAATTATTCTCCGATGTTACAAAACAGAATCATTGCCTCCTATTCAACTGCACAATTGCATTTGTTAACTATTTTCTTTACCTTCCCTACCAGTGCTGTATTTAAAGGCTGTGGAAGTAATGCTTTTTTTTTTATGTTCTACTTTTATCAGAGAGAAGTATTGGCTTCTGAGCAAAAGTCAGAATGCTTATTTATCTTTCTGCTGTTGGCTTGTTCAGTGAAGTGAATTTAGTGACCTTACATGTTTAAAAGTCAGCAAATGAAATCAGTAGTGTTCTCTCATTCTCAGCATTTGTGGGCAGCAATGAGTCCCTAAATCCATCACAGTTCAGAATCAATAGAGCCTTCTCTAATAGAGATTGAGAGTATATTTTGTCTATATTACAAACATGAAGATTTAGAAGGCAGTTTGATGTTACATCAAATTAGGTGAAAGATATTCACCCTTCCGTTTTTTGCTAAACTAATCATGTATAGATTCAAAATGAACTATTTATCTATGATATGGTGTTGGTTTAATTATGAGACCTAAGGAAGATGAAAATCTTTGTGCATCTCTGCTGGGTGCTAAAGAGTATATGACTTTATTCTTAGCAGTTGAGAGGCTGAGGCAAGTATATTTCTGAGTTCAAGGCCAGCCTGGTTAGGACAAACAGAACTATAGGGAGGAACCTTGTCTAAAGAGAAAAGAAATAAATAAAAAGAAAAGAGATATTTGCAAATAATAGTGTATTAATTTACTGGTAAAATGGTCATTTGAAAAAACTACATTATTGGATCTATATTATGAAAACATCACCTTCAAAGACTGGCTATATAACAGCATAGTTAAAATGCCTTCTATGCAGGTATGAAAAGTTCCATTTTATTCCCATCCCATTTGTAAGACCTGGGCACTGTCAGGCACACTTGTAATCTCTGTACTTGGTAATGAAAGAGACAGATGGTTACTGGAGTTATATCCTGTCTAGTTGTTAAAGTTTATGCCAGGTAGCTTCAGAAATTCTCTCTCAAATAGTATGGAAAGTAAAATAGGTAGACAGCTGAAGTCAACCTCTGCCTGCAAAATATGCATATAGATGCAAAATCACAAATGTGTACACACACACACACATCACCTTCATATATATAAAACAGTCTTCATGTATGTCATTTCAGATCTTAGGCAACAGAATCCAAATAAAATTCAAAATAATATAACTATAAAATCATAAGTATTATTATGTATTTTCATGTTATAAGTACTGACAGTAGTTTGTTCTATGATAATTTTATATACCATTCATGTAAAATATAATGTTCACATGATAAATTATTTTCCATTTCTAGATTACTTATAATACTCTCCTGAATGTGCTTCTTCTGCAAGTCCTGGGTGTTCTCAACAATTAATATTACTTACTGTATTTTCAAATATAGAAATTTACTTTTAAATTTTGATTCTTTTGAATATAATATTTCCTCTAGAAATATGTGTATTTATAGGGCATATGCTAAAAAACAAAATATTCCCCTTGACAAATTTTTACTTAAACAATATTTGTAACAGAATCTCCTAAAGCATTACTGTTCACTAGAAGACCAGAAATTTTTCTTTTATATGTTCTGCAAGTTTTTGTTCCTCACCATTCTGTGGAATCTTCTTCCCTTTTCTATTTTGACAGTCTGTTGAACTGTGACTGAGTAGAATTACTGTGCATAAGCCTTTTAAATCCAAGATTTTGTCACTTGTAGATAGCATTGTCTACCTGATCATCTTTGTTCTCCATACTTTAATGATGTAATTCCAGGAACTTACAGTGAATATCAACAATTTGTACACTGCACATACACTCATGCACATGTACACATATAAACACACACACACACACACACACACACACACACACACACAAGTCATAAATGAGAGATGACTGTTCCTCTTGCAGATGTCAGGATTGTTTGCAGAAATGGAAACTTGGAAACCTGAACAGGGTCTGTCTTAATTGACTCTTCACTGTCACCTAGTCATATTCTTTGATTCTCTAAATTTCTCTGGCATTTTATTCACAAACAAGAATTTTAGAAATGCTATGTACTTCAGAATTAATGGTGACATTCTGGAGTAAGAATATCTTAGCTGATATTCCCTTTCATGTGTAGTTTAAGACTGGCACAAAAATGGTTTCTCATTAAAACATTTCTCTAAATAACAAATTTATTCAGAAAATAAAATCATGAGTTAAAATGGAACAGGTAATAAAATTAGAAAATCATTGTGATTTTAAGCATTTCTGGAATTGCGTGCTCATAAGTGACAGAATGTTACATCTAACAAAATACATTATGTGCTTTCATAAGCTGAGTTTTGCTTTCTGTTCATAGGAGGTCAAAAAATCTCACTTTATTATATTTGTCAAAAATATGTAAACATTAAATTTAGTTATTCATATTTCTAAAAGAAATATTTGATGTGATACAAAATAAGCACAAAGATTGTTAATAAAGGAGTCACAAGAAAATTTCACACAAATAAGCCATATAAGCCTTATATTTTTCCAAATTATTTTGAAGTATCAAAGTATATTTTATGAAACTGATATCATATATTCACAGTTAAAGCAGATTTGCATAGAGTATATGTAATTACATGAGTTATAATAAAAACTATTTTTACACTGTATTTGACTAGTGGTATACTAATGAATCTGTTATAAAATAAACTGAAATAAGAAGTAGATATATTAAGATTTTGATACCTTAACCGAAGTAAATATATTTTAAAAATAATTTTGTTTTTTAAAATATATACCAAGCCTTTCATTATTCAGAGTTTATATGTGGATGTTAATCAAATATATAAATATTAAACCTGTAACTGCATCAGTATGACTACTAATTATGATTTAAATCACTTTGAACTTGACTTTTAAGCAAACTATAAATGTTAATGCATTTTCAATTTGTACTCCTTATTTTTTCTTCCATTTTAGTATGGATATTGGTGTCCCTGTTCTGGTCCTCTTTGAGCAAACATGCTGTTGAGATTTCATACTGTTTCAACTTCCCTGGCATTTCAAGGAGTTGCAATCTAACATCACAATTCCTATTCTTTTAACTACTACATTCTATCTTCAAAATTTCTTATCCTATGCCAAATGGTCAGCTTTGAAATCATAGACATACAAGTAACATTAAGTAGATTCATATATTTATGAAGGATTTTGCAATATGGCCTTATAAGAGAAGGATTGGAACAAATAAAGGGGAGGGAAACATATTATTATATCTTAATATAAATACAATGTTAAGTTAAATAAAAATAATGTTAACTTAAATAAAAATATGTTAGCTTGGTTAGCTTGGTGGACCTTCTAACGATGAGAGTGGAGGTCGCTCTGAATCTTTTATCTGCTCTTGGGGCACTTTTCCTCTTCCTGGGTTGCTTCACCCAGCCTTTATATGAGGGTTTGTGCCTAATCTTATATCTTGCTATATCGCACTCCTTCTAAATACCGTATTCCTAAACAGTCCATTCTACTTCGTTGTGCTTCTTCTTATTATTATTTTTTGAGATGCTAATGTTATAATTATTTTATTTCCTTCCTCTTTTTTCATCCCTCCAACCCACCTTTCTCTGTCTCAAGTTCATTATCTGTTTTCACTAATTTGTTATTAATCTTAATATACTTGTGTTCTTAAATACAGAAATACAATGTGCACAATTCATACAATGACATCTGTATGCATGTTATTTCATATAATGATACTTTTTTATGCTTTGGACATTTGATTTTGTACTGGATAACCAATTGATATGTTCTTCCCTAGGGAAGACTATATCTCCTGCTTTCAGTATTCCTTAATTGCCTGGATATCTTTATCTAGGTTTGAAAGCTTGGGAGCTTTCCCTCCTCTATGATACTGTTTCTCCTGATATCCTTGCTCAAATCTTGATTAATCAGCCATATTAGTGATGAATCATAAAAGTAGCTGCTCTGACCTTTCTAGGAGACACAATTTCACAACAAAATCTGTTCCTTTGGCTCATATTTATGGCACCTCTTCCACAATGATCCCTGTGCCTTGGTTTCAGAATTTGTGCTGTAGTTGTTGTTTGGGGGCTGGGATGAACAACTCTGAATATTGGTTAATTGTAGTTTTTATGTTACTGGTTTCTTTCTTTAAAGAAACATTTCCATGAAGCATGCAGATCACACCTATCTATGGTATAAGGATAGATATTTAGAATACAGTTAGATAGTAGATTGAGTTCATAAAGAAGTGATTAGAGGTTCTCTTCCAAGAACCATGACTTCAGTATCCTTTGCAGTTGACCAACTATCCAGTAACAGGTACGACTTTTTTCTTGACCAGCAGGCCACCTTATACACTATTAGAGAAGTGTTATTTACTACCAAAGTATGTGTGCCACAATTGCATCCATAGGTTCTCCTTACTATACCATTCTGGTAATTCGTAGTCATTATAGCTAGGTTGAACAGTTGTTTACTTCTTCATTTGGAATTTTACTTTAAACCATCTGGAAATATTTGTTTTTAATTCCTCAACTGTTCTGAAAAATAGAAACAAAATGACTCTTAATGGCATTCAGCTATACTCACATATCAGTACTCTGCCAATCTTCATCAGAGACATTTTTCTTCCCTCAGCAGATGGGAACAAATGCAAAACTCCAGAACCAGATAATATGCAGAAGATGAGAAACCTTAAAACACTCTGCCCTAAGTGTGATTTCTCCATCAAATTCTTACCCTCAGAAATCAGGGAACCCTGCAGAAGAGGACGTAGAAAGAGTATACAAGCAACAGGATACCAAGAAATCAATGTACTCTAAATTAACATGATCAAAGCAAATATAAACTCACTGAAACTGAGGCAGCCTGCACAGGACCTCCAAGTATCTTTACCAGGTCATTTGTGGCCCCCAGTTTAGTATTTTTATAGGATTCTGATGTGGAAACAAATGGGTCTCTGTCCGTGTGTGTGTGTGTGTGTGTGTGTGTGTGTGTGTGTGTGTCTTATCTTGTAATCTTTTAATGATAAGCAGGATATAGTATACAAAAAATCTAAATTAAAGAAGTTAAAATAATTTCTAGACAGTTGGATAGACAGTGTGATTTTCATATATTTAATGGAATTACTTCACTTATTAAAATTATCTCCAAAGCATAATCAGGGAGGGAAATTAGTTTTCAAAATATACAGACTATAGTCATCAATGCTATCAAGGCCAGAGATATTTTCATTTGATTTTAGAATCACTGAATTAAGGCAGCTTTATTATGCTGCAACATTGGAGAAGTCTAAGATTTATTTTGTCTTTCAAGTCTAGGAAATAGTATGATGTGCAGTAAATTTATCTAGAAAAACCTATGGTAAAATTTATAACATGGTAAAGTTATTAAGAAATAT
Source organism: Mastomys natalensis (assembly GCA_021653895.1). Lineage (NCBI taxonomy): Eukaryota > Metazoa > Chordata > Mammalia > Rodentia > Muridae > Mastomys > Mastomys natalensis. The sequence goes on along the minus strand of JAJTUV010001555.1, from coordinate 448,625 downwards.
TATCCCTTTTGTATTTAGAGTAATGTGAATGGATGGCACTTGATTAGGAATTTCCTATACTTCTACTTATAGATGATAGACAGACGATTGATAAATGATAGAGAGATAGATGATGCAATATATATATGTATGTGTGGTATATAATTAAAGAATATATGATATATAAATGTGTTTATTATACATAAACAGAGAATAATAGAGAATGGAGACCATGATGATACAAAATTGTATGTTTAATATAACTACTACTTTTCTCATTTCAAGCAAACAAACATTTTCTTTATATTTATCATCTTATATGTCACATTAATTTATTTATATATGTGCATTCCGGGACCATGATGCACCTTTGGAGAGCAATGGATAATGTTGGGCATTACTGTTAGATTTCCACCAGGTTGGTTTTGTGGATTGAACTCAGGTTCTCAGGCTAAGTGACACAAGCCGTCCATCTCACTGTTGTTCATTCATAATTCACCTAAGATATGTGTATTATATAACTTGTCATGAAATTTTTCCAATTGTTTTGACATTTAAAACAAGTTATTTTAGGAACTATTTTTTAAAAAGAATATTGTATATTTGTTTAGATATCTCCATATCACAATAGATGGAGAAAACAAGTTGGAGAAAACAAGATACTTTAAGACAACACTAAGTTTAAACATCTATCCACAAATGAAGCCCCATAGAAGATACAAGAAGGAAAACTCCAACCCAAGGAGGTTGGCTTCACAAAGAAAACACTGGATATATGTAATTCCACACCAGTGAAAACAAAGTAAGGGAAGCACACACACACAAACACACACACACACACAAACATGCACACACAGACATACTCACACACACATGTGCATGCACACACACATAAACACTTACACACACATGCACATAGACTCATATAAACATAGACGATAATAAAACATGAATTAACAATAATTTGTCAATATCTCTCAACATCAATGTACTCAATTTCCCAATAAAACACACAAGCTACCAGAATAGACACATAAAGAGGATCCATCATTCTGCTGCATACAAGAAATATACCACAGCAATAAAGATAGAGATAAATTTAGAGTAAAGGGCTAGAAAAAGTTTTCCATGCAAACGGACCCAAGAAGCAAGCTGGAATAACCATGTTAATATCTAATAAAATAAATCTTCTAGCAAAAATAATTTTAAAAGATGCAAATAGGTACTTTATACACATCAAAGGAAAAATCCACCAAGAAGACTTCTCAATTCTGAATATCTATGCCCTAAATTCAAGGGCACCCACATTAGTAATAGAAACATTTCTGAAGCTTAAAGGGCACATTAAACCTTACACATTAATAGTAGAAGACTTCCTTATTCAACACTCACCAATGGACAAGTCATTGAAACTAAACAGATAAATAATAAAATTATCTGACATAATGAATCAAATGGACCTAACATGTTTACAGACCATTTCACTTGAACACACACACAGACACAAACACACACACACACACACACACACACACACACACACACACATACACACAATGTGTCTTCTTCTCAGAACCTCATGGAACCTACTTTAACATTAAACATATAGATGGTGACAAAGCAAACCTCAACAGATACATTTCAAATGAAACTAGTCCTTGTATCTTATCAGACCACCATGGACTAAAACTAGATTTCAACAACAGAAAAAAAAATGATGAAAGCCTACAAACTTGTGGTAACTGGACAACTCTCTCCTTGGTTATCATTGTGTCAGAGAATAAAGAATGAAGGAAATTAAAGACTTTTGGAGTTCAGTGAAAATGAAGGCACAATGTTGCCAAACTTATTGGACAAAATGAAAGCAGTGCTTAGAGGAAAATGTATAGGAATAAGGGACTCTGTGAAAAAGTTGGAAAATTCTCATACCAGCAATTTAAAATTACAACAGAAACTATAGAGAATAAAAGAGATGGAGAAGCAAACATACTCAAGAAGAGTAGATGACAGGACATAATAATATCAGGACCAAATTAATAAATTAGAGTAAAGGGAACAATACAAACAAAATCAACAAAACAAAGTTGGTACTTTGAGAAAATCAAAAAGATAGATAAATCATTAGCCAAACTACTTAAAAGACAGTGAAACAGTATCCAAATCATCAAAATCAGAAATGAAAAGGGGGACATAATTACAGACTGAAGAAATTAAAAAAAATAGGTTTACCATAAATCCTTGTATACTACAAAATTAGAAAATCTTTAAAAAGTGGATAATTTTCTAGACAAATACTACTTACCAGAGTTAGATTAAGATCATGTAACATATTTAAATAATACTAAAATTTCTGGGGAACTAGAAATAGTCATTAAAATCTCCTAACCCCAAAAAATAAAAATAAAAAGATAATAATAGAGCACCAGGGCCAGATGAGCAGAATTCTTCCAGACTTATAAAGAAGAACTAATACCAATATGCCTCAAAGTATTACAAAACAACAGGAATAGAAGGAATACTGCCAAATTTATTCAAGAAGCCACAGTCACTCTGACTCCTAAAACACACAAAGACTAAGCAAAGAAAGAGAATTTCAAACCAATATCTCTTATGAACTTTGATGCAAAAAGAATAAAATACTCACAAATTAAATCCAAGAACACATCATAAACATCATCCACCATGATGAAATAGGGTTCATTCAAGGGATGCAAGGATGGTTCAATATATGAAAACACATCATCATAACCAACATATAAACAAACTGAAGGAAAAAAATTACATGATTATTTCATTAGATGTTGAAAACGCCTTTGACAAAATCTGGCACCCCTTCATGATAAGTGTCTTGGAGAGAACAAGGGATACAGTATACATACCTAAACATAATAAAGGCAATATGTCACAGGCCAATAGCAAACATCAAATTAAATGGAGGGAAATTTAAAGCAATTCCAATAAAATTCCATATAATACATGGCTATCCACTCTCTTCCTGTCTATTCCACATAGTACTTGAAGTTCTAGCTAGACCAATAAGACAACTAAAGGAGGTCAAAGCTATTCACATGAAAAGGAAGACTTCAAAATATGCCTATTTGCAAATGGTATGTTTTAATATACCTGACCCAAAATTTTCTACCAAAGAATTTCTATTGTTGGTAAATACCATCAGCAACGTTCTTGGATAAATAATTAACTAAACAACAACAACAAAACAGTAGTTCTTCTTTATACAAATGATAAATTGTCTGAGAAAGAAATTAACTTAAAAACACACTTTACAATAGCTAAAAATAAATTAGAGTAAAGGGAACAATACCAAGTAAGTAAAAGATCTGTATGACAAGAACTTCAAGTCCCTGAAGAAAACAATTGAGAAATACATCAGAAGCTGGAAAGATATCCCATGTTCATGGAACAGTAGGACCAGAGTAGTAAAAATGGCCATCTTTCCAAAAGAAATCCACAGATTTTAATGCATATCCCATCAAAATTCATTGGAGACCTTGAAACAGAAATTTGTAACTTCATATGGATAACAACAAATCAAGATTAGCTAAAACAATCCTGTACTATACAATAACTTGTGGGGCTGTAGCTTGCGTGTGGGCATGGGTCCTGTTGGGCTGAGTTGTGGTTCCCACGTGTCTGCCACGGCTCAGGGAGGCAGAAGCACAGGAATTTGACTGACTTCACTCCACGAGGCGCCAGGCAGGACACTGGGCTATGAGAAGCCACAGGGCTCCACTCGGGCATGGAGAGGTCTCATCCTGGGACCCTGAGGGGGCAGAGCTCTCAGGTTTGGGGTCTCCGGGCCCAGCAGCTGACCAGAGATGGAGACCGGTGGTCTCAGCACTTGGACACCCAGATGCCACTGGGGACCGAAGAAGGACTGAGACAGAGTGGGTATACAGGCTGGTCAGGCCCACAGCAGAGACTGTGACTCCCTTGGATGGGTCATGGCTGGCTCGGCTAGCTTGCTTGAGTTGTTGGCTTCCATGGCAGAACGTAGAGAAGTCCTCCAGGTAGGAGATTAGGTGGCAGTGACTCATTAGTTGAAGGCCCCCTCTAAGGTTCTCCATGGCAGGCCCTAAAGACACAAGGAGGTCCATGGTTTTAAAAGGTTTATTGTCATAGTGGAAAGTGGATGAAGCTGTACCCCTCTGCTCTCAGGGTGGGCCTAAGGTTAAGTACATTTTACAAGAAGGAGGGTCTGGGAAAGAATGCTTAATTGGCTCTACCCTCTGGCCTTTAGGTATCTCATTAATATGGATATCTTTTGAGGCTCTACAGCCTGTAGCCACACCTTCTACCTGTAGAGTGCTGGTAGGGGCATTGCCCTACATGACTGAAGGGCCCTGATCAATGGAGGTCTTTAACCTCCGGTTAGGAGCCTGGAGTCTGGGAGAGTGGCAAAATACATGCCGTCCCTTGCAGGGATACCTGTTGTGTCTCTGGCCATCTCTACCCAGTGCTCCACCAGGAACCATGCTATCCTTTCATGGAAGGTACACTACAGCACCATAGTAATAAAAAATACATGGTATTGGCATAAAATCAGATAGGTCGATCAAAGGAATAGAATTGAGGATCCAGAAATGAATGTAGATAAATTTGGAAATAAAAAGCCAAAGCCATCCATTGTAAAAGTGAAAGGAACTTCAACAATGGTGCTAGATTCACTCAATATCTGCATGTAGAATAATGCAACTGGACCATGATTATCACCCTAAATAAAACTCAAGTTGAAGTGGATCAAAGACCTCAAATAAAACTGGACACAATAAATCTAGTGCAAGAAAAGTAAGGAACAGCGTTGTACTCACTGACACAGGAGATAAATTACTGAACAGAACACCAATAGCTAAGGTATGAAGATCAACAATTGATAAATGTAACCTCATGAAACTGAAACCTTTTGTAAGGCTAAGGAAACCATCAATAGGACAAAACAGGATTCCACAGAATGGGAAAATATCCTCAGCAAACCTATATCTAAAAAAGAACTTATATTCAAAATATACAAAATCAAGAAATTAGTCACCAACAAACCTGAAAACACAATTAAAAGATTTGGAGCACAAGACCAAGTGGGGATGACCACAGCCAAAATGTTAAACAGTGAGAAGTAGAACCTCCAGTAAATAAACAGGGCTCCCAGCAGAGGTGTAGTCTCAGAAATGTTCCTGTCTAAAAAAACGCAGGGACAAAAATAAAGCAAAGACTGAAGGAAAAGCCATCCAGAGACTGACCAAAATTGGGATTAATCCCATGAGCAGGCAACAAAACCTGACACTACTACTGATGCCATGTTATGCTTGCAGACAGGAGCCAAGCATGGCTATCCTCTGAGAGGCTCTACCAGCATCTACTGAGACAGATGCAGATAATTTGCTGTCACTCATTGAACTGAGGTTTGGGATCCTATGGGAGAGTTAGCAAAAGGATTAAAGGACCTGCAGGAGACTGCATCCCCATAGGAAGAACAACCGATTCAACTAAGCAGGACCCTCAAACTTCAAGAGGCTAAGCCAAAACCAGTGAGCATACATGTGCTGCTCTGTGGCCCCAGCACATAAGTACCCTTGACTGGCCTCAATGGGAGAGGATGTGCCTAATCCTGTAGAGACTTGATGTCCCAGGGAATGGGGATGTATGGGAAGGGGATGTGAAATAAGGAAAGGTGGGTGGATGAGGGAGTGTGGAGGAAACTGAGTATGGGCATCAGGTGTGTGGGGGTGCAAGAGAGGGCTGGGAACAAGAATGGAAATTGGATGGGTTCATCTCTGGTTAGCTGAAGACCTGTAATCTAAAAAGATACAGGGAGCCTATGGGTGTGATCCTAGTGGAGATTACCACCAGCAGAGGATATAGTGACTTAAGTGCCCATCTTCTGTAGTCAGGAAGGAATTCCAGTGGAAAGAGGGGCACATCAACCAACCCATACTATAAACACTTAAACCCAAAATCTGTACTGCCTACAAGATATGCAGGAATAAAGATGGAGCAGAAATTAAGGGAACTGCCAACCAGTGATTGCCTAAATGTTAGACCGATTCCATGTGAGAGAACTGACCCCTGACACTATCACCTCTGCCATGGTTGCAGACAGAAACCTAGTATAACTGTCTCTTGAGAGGCTTCATCCAGCATCTGATGGAAACTGATATAAAGATCCACAAGCCAACATCAGGCATTGCTCAAGGTGTCTTGTGGTAGCATGGAGCATAGAATTGAGCAAGCTGGAGGAGTCAAAGACAGCAAAATATGACCATACAGTGGCAACTAACCTGTGCCCATGGGACTCACAGAGAAAACTATTAACCAAGATGTATGTAGGGGCTTGACCTATACACACATTTGTAGTAGATGTGTAGCTTGGTTTTTATATGGCTCCTCTAACAATTGGAGTGCGAGTGTCTCTGACACTGTTGTCTGCCATTGGATTCCCTTCTCCTTACTTGCACTGCCTAGTTGGGCATCCATAAGAGAGGATATACTTAATTCCACTGTACTAGAGGTACCAGAGTGTGGTGGTACAGAAGTAGGACTTCTTTTCTGAGGAGAAAGTGAAGTGATAATGGGGAATGGATTTATAATGACAGTACTGGGAAGTGAGGAGGAGTTAGACTGTGATCAGCATGTAAAGTGAAAATAAATTATTGAAAATAAAGTTGGCAAATCATCCACTGAAAGTGTGATATTTATGTCTAACATTTTATAAAATAATACCTTTTGGTATGTTTTAATTTGTTTTATATTGGCATAATTTAAATGATTAGTAATAATTTAGAAATGGTTACATAAAGATTATATTTTTCTTGTCATAGCTCCCATTGCTTAATTGTCAGTTGTCATAATTATTTAAACTTTTATTCTAGGAATGAACTCTAGTAGGTAGGAAGTAACTCACTAAAATATACAAGGTAAGATGAATATATTATGCTGCTTCAGTGGAAAGAAATGAGGATTTTGAAGTATGTGCCTTTTTCGGTTTTACATGATATATGTGTGCATACACATAGATAAGGCTGGCCACAAACATACAGCAATTTCCAGCCTCGACCTCCAAATTACTTAGTGTTCAAACACGAACAAAACTCTCCTTTAAAGTGTGTGACTTAAATAGGATAAAGCTACCCTCTGTACTCCCACACTAGTTTAACCCTTCCCAAGGAGGATGGGGGAAGATAAATAAATAACAATAAGGACTTTTCAGGAAAAAATATGGAAACATAATATTGTAAAAGTTCACACTTACACAGGGCATATATGGTTAAAATTGAGTTACCATATAATAAGTATTGCCATAATTAGATACCATATTCTAACAAATAAAAAGCCGTGTGCAAGGAATGAATTTCTTCTTTAATACTTGTTTCTAAGTTGCTATATAATCCACAAATTATTGCTAATGTCATTTCTTTTCGTTACCACCAGAATGTCCCAGCAAGCTTTATTGTGAATACACAACAATTCCAGTCATAAAGCATGTGAGTTCAAGCCAGTACTAGACTGTAAGCCTTTTTCCACTGGCTAACTTTCAAGCTTAGGAACATTTACAGTCTTCCAGAAGACAAAGTGATCAATTATTACTAAGTACAAACTTTCTGAGCTGCAATAATGACTGGCTTGTGAAGAACAGTTCACTGGTACAACTGTGATACAAAAATCACAGGAGTAACCAATCATTTCTCATTGAACTTAGGTTGCTCTCCTCAAAAATCAAACCCATACCTTATAGGTATTAGGCCATAAGAGAGAAACTTCTGCATCATACTGCAAAATTGACATGATATTAGCCAAATCCTAATGACTTATTTTTATACCTATAGAAAATTGTATCTATTAACACTCATCTGAGAATACACTATATAGAATAGATAATGTATAACACAGGGACACATAACTAGCTAAAATAAAAAGAATAAAAGACTACAGGAACCTCAGTTCTAGAGTGGACATATGTAGCATACTCCTCCTCTTAATGCTAGTGACTATTGAAAAATGTGAGGAAAATACAAATGAGCCAAAGGTGGTAGACGGCTACAAGGAAACATTATCTTCTAGACATACAATGGTAGCTTGACCTATAAAATCACAATGGTTGGGAAGAAAAGTACAAAATGCATTCAAGCCAACCCAGAATGGAGAGGTGTATGGGCAGACAATCCCAGCTCAAGGCATGAGATTACTCACAATTGTTTGCTTCAAGAAGAGGGGAAGATTGTATTCTCTAATAAGACTATTATCTCTCTGTTGAGTCAGTCATGCTTCGGTAGAAGAGCATATATTCAAAATATGTGGTCAGCATAAGTATAAAAAATATAAATGAACAAAAATTAGCAAGATAGGGAAGATGAATGGATCTTGGAATAATTGGAGAATAATAAGAGACTATAATAAAAGTATCAGAACACTACTGGAAAATAAAATAATGACAATAAATATTTGAAGAGGGAATGCTTATGCTATGTAGACAAATAAAAACGTTAATTGAGTGGGATTTAGAAAGATGACTCATTTAGATGCTAGGTCTACAAGCATGAGGATTGAAGTTCAAATATGGTAAAGCAATGTAAAATGCCTGGAATGGTAGTAATCCCAATGCTGGGAGAGCAAAACCAAGACGATCCTTAGACACAAGTGAGCTCACCTAGTTTCTGACCTTTAGGTTTAGTGAGTGAACCAGTTTGAAAAGTTGTGTATAACAACAAAAGAAAAAATTCAGTATCAATCTCTGGCCTCTACATATAGATACACAAACATTCACATGCCTGCATTTGTACATATGCACACATGGAGCACACATACACTGATGTTAATGGCACAATGAATTTTCATATATGCGTGCAAACCCAGTGTATAAGTTTATGCAAGCAACATATATCCACATACGTAAATGAAAACACATATTTTCTAATAATATGCACTGACAGATAAGATTCTAAAGTAAAAATTATTTACATAAATAATAACTCTAGCCTCTTTCAAATGTTTTCCTTCTGGTTCCCTAATGACAGGTTCTCTTATCTCCCATATCTGGGATGTGGTCAGCAGTTCCACTATTAAAAGCAACCCTTGCCATCTCAGTGATTATATTTTGAGTTCTTTGTGCAAATACTAGGGCATCATTAGAGTCTTTCTGCAGTTCTCTCATTTTGCTTTACACTGGCTTGCATCTATACTTAATGCTGGCTTTCACGAGGTTATTTCCCCACTTACCATGGATATCAGAACATATAAAATCCTTCTGTTACTGTTGTAATTCATTGAAAATTAGCTGACAGGTTGTCTGTTTGAATCTTGTTAAAGGTGATTGCAGTACTAAGAATTTAAATGTCCTACTATCCGGCTTTATGCCTTTGTAACATTTTTTCTAATATGAGTTGAAGTAAAGCCAGTTTCTTTATCAGTCATTCTATCTCTGAAAGACTCTTTTTCTAAATATCGTTATATTATTTCTTGAAGATGCTGAAATGAATGTATCCGGCACAAAGGCCTTTGGCTGTGATAGTGTGGTACCCACCATTACAGTCAGTGTGAATATCTCATTTTAGAAATGGATTTTCTTTTCCTTCTCAGTCACTGACCAAATCAAAAGGAGGTGCATTAACATTTAATGGTTGCTCTTTTCTTAGTGGAAAAAGGGCAGCAGGAAGTAATAGCTTTAACTTCACAAGAACAAATAACCCTATGATAAATGAACTTTCAGAATTTGCCTCATACAGTCATTTTTAAGTCATCAAGTGCCTAAATATCTACCTCTTTCATTCATATGCTTTATTGTACATTTTACTTGCTAAGGGTATATATCATTTGAATTTGAATGTCTATCATTTCTCTCACCAGTACACAGCATATACTTGGTTGTCATCAATTGAATATTGACTATCGGTTGTTATAAATTCCTTAATTCATCAGTACTTTACACACCAAATATATTTAATCTTCCCCATTGACTTTTACATTTGAATCACAACATACATTCCTTCTCCATTGAAGAAGATAACCTGAGAGTTTTACTAATATATCTAAGAACTTTTGGTATGTTTTAAAAGATATTGGAGAGAAATTACATATGTAATTTTCAATCATTTATGATTTTCAATAAGACTAAATAAGTATCTTGCTAAAGATCTAGTATTAATATTGTTTTAGCTTGTCGTGGCTTTTGGAAGATTTAGGGCATATATTTCCTTAGGCCGAAATACTAAGAAAGTGCAAAGATTTATTGAAATGATTCTTTTTCCACCATTTTATCCTTTACTTTTTATAAATGAAATAGCATAAATATGAAAATGTCACAATTTTACAATTATCAATTTTATAGGATCAAGTATCCTCTAAATTTTTAAATTTAACTCATCAAATATTCTAGAAGTATATTACACATAATCTATTCACAAAAATGTGTGTTACTTATGAAAATTTATTAATTATAAGAACACTGGGAGTAAATAAAATTATTCACATAGATTTGGAAACCATTTTACAGATTAATATATTTTAATTGATTCTTGAAGTTGAATCTTACAGAAAATACACTATATTTCTACCTCTACATTTGGCACACATAATAATTAAAATAATTGAGAAACTATTGGGATAGAGACAAGGCAAACTGATTGAAAGTACTGGCTGCTCCTTTAGAGGACCAGAGTTCAGAGGCCAGCACTTCATCACCATCTGTGAGTAATATGCCTCAGTGGTTAAAGAGTTTTTATCATGCATACATGATAGCCTGAATTTTGATCCTAAGTAAAAAGCTGGTCTGGACTCATGTGTGCCTGTGACCTTAAAATATCTGGGGCATACTAAAAAAGAGTATCTTTGCAGCGTCGCTCCAGGGTCATTAACAGATTGTTTTAAAGAAACAAGGCAGAGAACGATAGAGCAACACAACTGATATCCTCTTCTTAATTACTCAAGTTCAAAAAGTCATGGACTCCTCCATTAACATGTACTTATATATCAAGTGCACATCTACCATATATACACAGTCTTAAACTGCTTCATAACACATATACATGGAGAAAGAATAAGGTCTAATATGTGTATGTGTGCAAGGGATGTGTCAAGAGGTAACCAACTCTTATCCTAGCTCTTTGAGGAAAGACATTCTCTCAGTTTCAATTCTTTATATTGTTTCATTTGTGTTGGATAAAATAACAAGAAATAATTCATTTCAAAATTTATGTGTGAGACACATTCTTATTAAGGGGTTGAATGATTAATAAGTGCTTTACTGAAAACTTCTCACACATAATTTCCCAACACACCAGGTGTATTAAGATAATTGTGGTTTGCATCTAAAAGAGTGTTGAGGCACAATTTCTCTAGGACAAATAGTAAGGAAAATCAATGGTTAAAATGAAAAAGGAGTATGAGAATTATCAATCTCCAGCACTAATAGATGTGAATAAATAAATGAGGATCATCATAAACCTTTCCACTGAACAGTATTTCCTGAAATCTAAATGGGAAAAGAACATAGTCCATAAAAGCAAATCTAGAATCTGAAACTAAAATCATTGCACTTCAAACACTGCACTTCTTACCAGATAAATGAGAGTAAACATTGATTTAATAAAAGCCTTGGTGAAATAAAAAAAAAAAAAGTGATAGATAAAATATTTCAATTTAATAAGGATGTGGGCACTTTTATAATTAGTATAAAGTATTAGAAATCCAAGATGTGATAACATAGGTGAAAAGAAACAACTTAATGAATAGTGAGTTGGACAAAACCCAGCTTACAATCAGTGATTCGAATGACTGGACAGTAGGAGATCTCTAAACAAAAAGAGAAAAGGAAAATAAAGCAACATTTAGAAATGTAGCATGACTGTTTAGATGCATGACAAAGAGAAAGCACAACGACAAAAAAATAACTGAATCTAGACCTAGAAATTCCTAACTTTACTTAGAAAATTAAACATTCAGAGAGTTCAGTGAACACAAAGCATAGGAAATATCAATGGTAATCAACATAGAGGAATGCTATACTCAAATGGATAGAAATCAATGAAATGAAATTTCATTTGAAACACACTGAAGAGAAGAACAGCATTTCTTGTGACTGATCAACCAAGTAAGAGATTCCCAAAATATTTAAAGTGTTGAGAATGAATAACAACTTAGAATTGAATGCCCAACAAATATTCCTTAATATGTAATGAGAAATTGGAAGTTTCTTGGACAAATGTATTAGGAGATTTTTCATAGCATAGAAAACATTCATTCAACATCTAATTAATGGATTTTTAGTACATTATCAATCTTCGACTTGATGCAACTACATCTGTAATTCTTGATTCTTATTTTCTAAGGTATTGGAGTCCTATTCTTAAACAAATGAAATACTGATAGTCTTAGGATTTCTGTTGCTGTGATGAAACATCATGATCAAAAAAGACGTTTTGACACAAAGGGATATTTGGCTTACCTTCCTATATAACTGTTCATCATTAAGAAATTCAGAGAAATAATTCAAACATGGCAAGAAACTGAAGGCCTGTCCTGATATGGAGACCATGCAAAAGTGCTGCTCACTTGGTTTCTCTGCTTTCTTATAGAAACCAGGACCACCAGCCAAGGGGTGGCCCCACTCACAATGGGCTGAGAACTTCCCTGTCAAGTCAATCATCAATTCAGAAAAAGCCCTATAGGCTTTCCTATAGCCCAAATTTACCAATAGATTTCCTTAATAGAGGTTCCATCAACTCAGAGGGTTTTAGTTTGTTTTAAATTGACATGAAACAATCCAATACAATGATGTTTGAAGGAACATGGATCCAACTTGACATAAACATTTTACAAAACAACATAGAGTCTAGTTGTTTTTTAAATACATGAACGTGAAATTTTTTTTTATTATTATTATTATTTTTTTTTTTTTTTTTTGGTTTTTCAAGACAGGGTTTCTCTGTGTAGCTTGGCTGTCCTGGAACTCACTCTGTAGACCAGGCTGGCTTCGAACTCAGAAATCCGCCTGCCTCTGCCTCCCAAGTGCTGGGATTAAAGGTGTGCGCCACCACCGCCCGGCATGAACGTGAAATTATACTTCTGAGAAAAATGGGGAATTAGGAAGAGTGTAAAAGGTTTGGAAGTTTTGAGCACTAAAGTATATAATTAAGTCTGATACCCATGTATGAAACAGGCACAACAAGGTCAAATAATTTAGACCAATTTTCAGAATATTATGGTTTAAACTCTTTACAAAAAAAATATTTAGATGTATGTGTACATTCATGATCTATGAAAATTTGAATTATCTCCTCTTTGAGCTGTCAGGGTCATAAGATATATGGCACTTGTGTCTTCAACTCTCACCTTAGCAATATCTAAGTGACTAGGACTTGAAATATCCCTTATATTTGTCGCTACTCATCTAGATTTGTACTTTAGAGTATGAATGTAGCTTCATTAAATATTATCTTCACATATACCCAAAACTATACAAATGTGGCTTTAAAGTATGAATATGAATGAATATGTAAGAATATTTCTAAAATGTTTCAGAATACCATATGCTATAGCATTCAAAATTGTTCAATTTGTCACCTGTAAAATAGAAAATCTATTAAATATTAAGCATAATAATGTATAAAACAATAGTAGAAAATGTTTAGTTACATGGCATTTATCTTCCATTCTAACTTTTCATAAGAAAGAGATTCTTTCCTTAAGGGCAGGAGTTGATGTTTCTGCTTTATGGTAATTTTTTCAGAGATCTGATAACATTATCATAAAAGTATTATAATTATTACTTTTATAATTTTGGTTTCTTATTAGTATGATATGTTTTAGGAAGAAATCTGCTGTTCAGAAATACTTAAATGTCAATGGGATATTTTTCTCAATAATCTACACTCAAACTTTTGAATTAAAAATGAAGATCCTAATTAACCTAATTAATAAAGAAAAGCACAGTATAATTTTTAAAGAGAGGTATAATTGATACAAAATTGAGTATTTCTGTAAGTACAGATTTTAGTTTCAAATTCTTTTTTTTTTCCTTTTTCTTTTTTTTTTTTTTTTTACTATCTGGAAACTTTAATCCAATTCATTTAAAAAGCAATAAATGTGAAAATAGTTTGTTGCTCCAGATCACACACACTCAAAACAAAATAATTTGCCAGAGACTTTTCTATTTCTACATTGTTGAAATATTTTCTACATCATAAATGAAGAATTTTCATGATATGCTTGTTTGTATCTACAGAGATAAACATGGCCTTTCTCTTTTTAGACCATTCTATTTTATTCTGTTTATTTAATTTGCTGTTGATATGGATTGGCTTTCAACTCTTGGTTAATCTATTTCCATTTAAAAAAATGACAGAAACTCTTGGTTGTTGTCTTGGTTTCTTTTCCTGTTTCTGTGATGAAATATCCTGACTAGAGCAACTTGGGGAGAAAGGGGTTATCTGGTTTACATTCAGGGGCACAAATCATCATGCTGCAAGAGTCAAGGTGCAGGAGCGTGAAAAGCTACTCACATGGCACCAAAGTCTAGACACAGAGAGCCATGATTGTCTGCTGCTGTTCATGTGGCTTCTTTTTCCTCTTACATACTCCAGGAGCCCAGCCAGAGAATGGCGTACCCACAGGGGGCTGGTCTTCCCACTTCAATTAAATGAATGAAGATAATCCCTCACAGGCATGCCTAGAGGCCTATCTCCCAACTAGATCCTATCTAGTTGAAAATTAGCATTCACTATTACAGTCATTTGCCTCTCTTTGGAGAAGATATTCCTCTCTGGTATCAACTAAACAAGACATTTTGCTAAGGTTTATTACAGTTGTTATATTTATTTATTATTAATAATAACAATAATATTTTATATAATGTGTGTACTGAGGAGAGATTCTACAGGGCACATGGAGAGGTGAAAGTCAACTCTGTGGAGTCTGTCCTTTATTTGGGTTCCAGGGACTGAATTCTGGTTGTTAGGCTAGTATGACAAGGAACTTTACCAGCTGAGCCATCTCTCTGGCCCTGTTCTATCTACGGAATTTGTGTATTTGGCTGAATTTTTGTGCTGTCTGTGGCAGGCTTGAGTGTCAGGTCAATGACAACTTCATAAATGAGGTAGGATCTGCTCTTCTCATCTGCTGTCTGAATTGTTTGTCTAGAACTGGCCCTGTTTCTTCCTTTACTGCTAGGAAGACTTGCCAGCAAAGGCATCAGGGCCTGAAGTTTGAAGTTGTACTTCTGTGACTTAAACTGTTCAGGTTATTTATTTTTAGAAGGTGCTTTGATCATGTGTTTCACGTTATGTATATTTCACCAAGTTGCTAGTGTTACAGGCATAAAATTGGTGTCTATTGGTTTTTAATTAACTGTAGCACCTTGGCACTTCCTTACTCATCCCTGATTGGGTGATTTTCTTCCTCTTTCTCCTTAATAAATCTGACTACAGCTTATTGATTTTTTTTCATATTTTCAAAACACCACCATTTGATCTCAGTATGTCCCTTAGAGCTTTTCTTCTCCCTTTCGTCCTCCTCCCCTTTCTTTCCCTGCTTTGGGCTTAATTTGCACTTGTCTCTAGGTCACTAAGATGGAGGCTCACTTCACGGATACATCTATCTTCCTTTTAAATATAAAGAATATCATAAATTTCCCTCTGTACCTCATGAAAGTAGATCATGTCTAGTCAGTTCAGCATGATTTTTTTTATTTTTTTATTGGATATTTTATTTACATTTCAGATGTTATCCCCTTACCCCATCCCCTCAGCCCAGAAACTCCCTATCCCACCCCCTCCTCCTGCTTCTATGAGGATGTGCACATACCTACCCCCACACTCCCACCTCCCCACCCTTGAATTACCCCACACTGGGGGTCCAGCCTTCATGGGACCAAGGATCTCCTCTCCCACCTATGTTCGACAAGGCCATCCTCCCTTACATATACAGCTGGAGCCTTGGGTCCCTCCCTATGTGCTCCGAGGCTGGTGGTTTAGACCTTGAAAGCTTTGGTTGGTTGGTTGTTACTCTCCCCATGGAACTTCAAGCCCTTTCAGCTCCTTCAGTATTTTCTCTCACTGTTCCATTCAGAACCCCTTGATCAGATCAAGGGTTAGCTGTGAGCATCCCCCTCTATATATTTCAGGCTCTGGCAGACCTCTAAGGACACAGCTATATCAGGCTCCTGTCAACATGCACTTCCTGGCATCCACATCAGTGTCTGTCTTTGGTGACTGCACAAGGGATGGATACCCAGGTGGAGCAGAATCCAGAAGGCCCCTTCTTCAGTTTCTGTCCCACACTTTGTCTCTGTTTGCTCCCTTGAGTATTTTGATACTCCTTCTAAGAAGGACCAAAGCACATACACTTTAGTCTTCCTTTTTCATGAGCTTCATGTGGTCTTTGAGTTGAATCTTGGGTATTTCAAGCTTCTGGGTTAATATCCAATTATCAGTGAGTAAATACCATGTGTGTTATTTTGTGGTTGGGTGTGGGGTGGTGGACTGTGGGAAGCAGCTGGATGCCTGGTTGAGCAAGTCTTGAACCTCGGACCTTTATCAGGATGCAGGTGTTTGGCTCTGCCCCCAGGCCCTAGTTCTTTTCATTCAGCTTTGGCCCTCCACAGCCCCTCCCAAAGGGAGGTCTGTGGCCATCAGTCATGAGGAACAGTGCCTCAGGCTCTCCCACATGTAGATGAGGTATCTCCAAGCTCTCAGACCAAGCCAATAGGCATTATCTGCTGCCAGACCCTGACCCACCCTGAAACTATATAAGGGCTCTATTCAGGAGAAGTAAAGGGGTGTGTTCGAGAATCATCTTGGTGTCTGGGAGTTTTTGTCTCAAGAGCTGTAACACTTGGGGGAAGATCTGCTCTCCCGGAACCTTCCTGGGGCACCAAGCTGCTTCCTTGCCTGCTAGCCAGCTTCTAATGGCCCAGCCTGGGCCGGCTCAGCGTGGAGAGACAGGTGCAGCACCTGGGAGTGACCAAGCTGTGACAGTGGAGACTTGAGCAGAGGCAGCAGCGGAGGCAGTCAATCTCTCCTACCTGCTTGCACTCGCACCCTTTGCCCCAGACCTCTCACACCAGGCTGGGCTGAAGACCAACAGACAGCGGAGACGTGGGCAGAGGACCCTCCCTGCTCTCACTCTGACCTCAGCCAGGAGATCATCATGGGACACCCTCCGGAACCGGGGACTCACAGTTGGGTTACCTCATTCAGGATGATACTTTCTAGTTCCATCCATTTACCTAAGAATTTCTCGAATTCATTCTTTTTAATAGCTGAGGAATACTTCATTGTGTAAATGTATCACATTTTTGTATCCATTCCTCTGTTGAAGGACATTTGGGTTCTTTCCAGCTTATGGCTATTATAAATAAGGTTGCTATGAACATAGTGGAGCATATGTCCTTCTTATATGTTGGAGCATCTTCTGGTATAAGCCCAGGAGTAGGCCGGGCGGTGGTGGCGCACGCCTTTAATCCCAGCACTTGGGAGGCAGAGGCAGGAGGATTTCTAAGTTCGAGGCCAGCCTGGTCTACAGAGTGAGTTCCAGGACAGCCGGGCTACACAGAGAAACCCTGTCTCGAAAAACCAAAAAAAAAAAAAAAAAAAAAAAAAAAAATAAGCCCAGGAGTAGTACAGCTAGGTCCTCAGGTAATGCTATGTCCAATTTTCTGAGGAACCACCAGACTGATTTCCAGAGTGGTTGCACCATCTTGCAATCCCACCAACAGTGGAGGAGTGTTCCTCTTTCTCCACATCCTTGCCAGCATCTACTATCACCTGAGTTTTTGATCTTGGCCATTCTGACTGGTGTGAGGTAGGTTGTTTTGATTTGCATTTCTCTGATAACTAAGGATGCTGAACATTTCTTTAGGTGCTTCTTGGCCATTCGAGTTTCCTCAGTTGAGAATTCTTTGTTTAGCTCTGTAGCCCATTTTTAATAGGGTTATTTGATTGTCTGGAGTCTAATTTCTTGAGTTCTTTGTATATATTGGATATTAGTCCTCTATCAGATGTGGGATTGGTAAAGATCTTTTCCCAATCTGTTGGTTGTTGTTTTGTCCTATTGACTGTGTCCTTTGCCTTACAGAAACTTTGCAATTTTCTAAGGTCCCATTTATAAATTCTTCATCTTAGAGCATAAGCCGTTGATGTTCTGTTCAGGAAATTTTCACCTGTGACCAAGTATTCAAGGTTCTTCCCCACATTGTCTTCTATTAGTTTCAGTGTATCTGTTATTTTGTGAAGGTCCTTTATCCACTTGGACTTGAGCTTTGTACAAAGGAATTAGAATGGATCCATTTGCAATCTTCTACATACTGACCTCCAGTTGAACTAGCACCATTTGTTGAAAATGCTGTCCTTTTGAATATGGTCCTCATGCCTAACTGGACAATGACAGGCAGACCAGAGACATTACAAGGTCCCCTTCAATTATTGGAGGTCAGGCCTCTATCCCTGCCTTTGCAAGATTAGAATTGCCAAGGCCCTTCTATATTTAGAGAAGGGAGGAGATGTCAGGGGCAGCCCTGCTTATACACTGAAGGCCTAATATCAGCCATAGGCCTAAAATCAGCAATAGGCCTGACTTACATACATGCTAACACAAAGTCTTGGGTCTCTCTCTGTGGAAAAACACTGAAACAGAAGGCTATAAGCTATTGTAAAGAGGCAGCTTCTGTGGAAATTTACCAGCCTGAGTAGTCATAGATCTTATAAATAGGCAGCCTCAGTGGACAGTACCAACTTAGATAAGGACAAGTGAGATCATAGGCAGACTCATAGTGACCTGTCCCTTTAACCCTCATCCAGCTGATACCCTGTTCTGAATGGTATCTGTACTCCCCCTGAACATCTATGCTCCGGTGTCATTCCCTTGCCTACATCCTGCCTTTTTGTGTTTATAACCCCTGTGTGAATAAGTAAATTATGATGTGATTTAAATAAATACATAAATACATAAAAAGAAAATGCTGTCCTTTTTCCACTGGACAGTTTTAGCTCCTTTTTGAAAGATCAAGTGACCATAGGTGTGTGAGTTCATTTCTGGGTCTTCAATTCTATTCATTGATCTTGCTACTTGACTTTGTACCAATAACATGCAGTTTTTATCACTATTGCTTTGTAGTACAACTTGAGGTTAGGGATGGTGATTCCTCCATAAGTTCTTTTATTGTTGAGAAAAGTTCTCACTATCCTGTTTTTTTTTTTTTTTTTTTGTTATACCAAATGAATTTGAGATTTTCTCTTTCTAACTCTGTGGAGAATTGAGTTGGGATTTTAATGGGGACTGCATTGAATCTGTAGATTGCTTTTGGCAAGATGGCCATTTTTATTATATTAATCCTGTCAATCCATGAGTGTGGGAGATCTTTCCATCGTCTAAGATCTTCTTTGATTTCTTTCTTCAGAGACTTGAGGGTCTTGTCATATAGATCTTTCACTTGCTGGGCTAGATTCACACTAAGGTATTTTATATTATTTGTGACTATAGTGAAGGCTGTCATTTCCATAATTTCTTTCTTTCTCAGCCTGTTATATTTCTAGTAAATGAAGGCTACTGATTTGTATGACTTGATTGTATAACCAGCCACTTTGCTCAAGTTTATATATCTATATAGATAGATAGATAGATAGATAGATAGATAGATAGATAGATAAACTTTAAATACATACATACATATATATATATATACATATACATTTATATATATATATATATATATATATATATATGTATATATATAAATTCTTAAATCTGATATATCAGGTTTAAGAGTTCTCTGGTGGAAGTATTGGGGTCACTTAAGTATACTATCATATCATTGGCAAGTAGTGATATTTTGAATTCTTTCTTTCCTATTTGTATCCCTTTGACTTCCTTTTGTTTTCTAATTGTTCTAGCTAGGACTTCCAGTACTATATTAAACAGGTAGGGAGAGAGTGGGCAGCCTTGTCTAGCGCCTGATATTAGTGGGATTACTTCAAGTTTCTCTCCATTTAGTTTGATGTTGGCTACTGGTTTCCTGTATATTGCTTTTACTATGTTTAGGTATGGGCCTTGAAGTCCTGATCTTTTCAAGACTTTTACCATGAAGAGGTGTTGAATTTTGTCAAATGCTTGCTCAGCATCTAATGAGATGATCATGTGTTTTTTTTTCCCCTTTGAGTTTGTTTATATAATGGTTTACATTGATATATTTTCAAATATTGAACCATCCCTGCATTCCTAGGATAAAGCCTACTTGATCATGATGGATGATTGTTTTAGTGTGTTATTGGATTCAGTTTGCAAGAATTTTATTGAGTATTTTTGCATTAATATTCATAACGGAAATTGGTCTGAAGTTCTCTTTCTTTGTTGGGTCTTTGTGAGGTTTAGGTATGAGTGTGATTTTTGCTTCATAGAATGAATTGGGTAGTGTTCCTTCTGTTTCTATTTTGTGGAATAGTTTGAAGAGACTTGGTATTAGGTCTTCCTTGAAGTTTTGATAGAATTCGAGAGTAAAGCCATAGGTCCTGGTCTCTCTTTTTTTTTTTTTTTTTTTTTTTTTTTTTTTTGTGGGGTGAGTTTTAATGACTGCTGCTATTTCTTTAGGGATTATGGGACTGTTTAGATGGTTTATTTACTCCTGATTTGACTTTGGTACCTGATATCTGTCTAGAAAATTTTCCATTTCATCCAGATTTTCCAGTTTTGTTGAGTATAGGCCTTTGTAGTAGGATCTGATGATTTTTTTGAATTTCCACAGTTTCTGTTGTTTTGTCTCCATTTTCAGTTCTGATTTTATTAATTTGGATACTGTCTCTGTGCCCTCTGCTTAGTCTGACTAAGGCTTTATCTATCTTGTTGATTTTCTCAAAGAAACAGTTCCTGGTTTTATTGATACTTTGTATAACTCTTTTTGTTTTTACTTGGTTGATTTCAGCCCTGAGTTTGATGATTTCCTGCCATCTACTCCTATTTTGTGTATTTGCTTCTTTTTGTTCTAGAGCTTTCATTTATGCTGTCAAATTGTTAGTGTATGGTCTCTCCAGTTTCTTTTTGTAGTCACTTAGACCTATGAGTTTTCCTCTTAGCACTGGTTTCATGGAGTCCCACATGTTTTGGTATGATGTGTTCTCATTTTCATTAAATTCTAAAATATCTTTAATTTCTTTCATTATTTCTTCCTTGACCAAGTCGTCATTGAGTAGAGCTTTGTTCAGTTCTCACATGTGTGTGGGCTTTCCATTGTTTTTGTCATTATTAAAGACCAGCTTAGTCCATGGTGATCTGATAGGATGCAAGGGATTATTTTAGTCTTTTTGTACCTTTTGAGGCCTGTTTTGTGACCAATTATGTGGTCTATTTTGGAGTAGATACCATGAGGTGTTGTGAAAAAGGTATATTCTTTTATTTTAGCATGAAATGTTCTATAGATATCTGTTAAGTCCATTTGGTTCATAAATACTGTTAGTTTCATTGTGTCTCTGTTTAGTTTCTGTTTCCATGATCTGTCCATTGCTGAGAGTCAGGTGCTGAAATCCCCCACTGTTACTGTGTGAGGTAGAATGTGTGCTTTGAGCTTTAGTGAAGTTTCTTTTACGTATGCGGTGCCCTTGCATTTGGAGCATAGATGTTCAGAATTGAGATTTCATCTTGGTAGATTTTTTTCTTTGATAAGTATGAAATGTCCTTCCTTATCTTTCTGGATTACTTTTGATTGAAAGTCGATTTTACTTGATATTAGAATGGTTACTCCAGCTTGTTTCTTGGGACCATTTGCTTGGAAAATTGTTTTCCATCCTTTTACTCTGAGGTAGTGTCTGTCTTTGACACTGAGGTGCATTTCCTGTATGAAACAAAATGCTAGGTCTTGTTTATGTATCCAGTCTGATAGTCTATGTCTTTTTCTTGGAGAATTGAGTCCATTGATGTTAAGATATATTAAGGGAAAATGATTGTTGCTTCCTGTTATTTTTGTTATTAGAGGTGGAATTATGTTTGTGTAGCTATCTTCTTTTGAGGTTGTTGGAAGATTACTTCCTTGCTTTTTCTAGGTTGTAGTTTCCCTCCTTGTGTTGGAATTTTCCATCAGTTATCCTTTGAAGTGCTAGATTTGTGGGAAGATCTTGGGTATATTTGGTTTTATCATGGAATATCTTGGTTTCTCCATCAATAGTGATTGAGAGTTTGCTGGGTATAGTAGTCTGGTCTGGCATTTGTGTTCTCTTAGGTTATATATGATATCAGTCCAGGATCTTCTGGCTTTTATAGTCTCTGGTGAGATATCTGATGTAATTCTTATAGGTCTGCCTTTATATGTTACTTTACCTTTTTCTCTTACTGCTTTTAGTATTTTTTCTTTGTTTTCTGCAATTGATGTTTTGAAGAATTTCAAAAGGAAGAATTTCTTTTCTGATCTAGTCTATTTGGGGTTCTGTATGCTTCTTACATGTTCATGAACATCTCTTTCTTCAGGTTAGGGAAGTTTTCCCCTATAATTTTGTGAAGATATTTACTGCCCCTTTATGTTGGGAATCTTCACTCTCATCCATACCTATTATCCTTAGGTTTGGTCTTCTCATTGTGTCCTGGATTTCCTGGATGTTCCAGGTAGGAGCTTTTTGCATTTTGCATTTTCTTTGACATTTGTGTCAATGTTTTCCCTGGTATCTTCTGGGCATGAGATTCTCTCTTCTATCTCTTGTATTCTGTTGGTGATGCTTGTGCCTATGATTCCTGATCCCTTTCCTAGGTTTTCTTTCTCCAGGGTAGTCTTCCTTTGAGATTTCTTTATTGTTTCTACTTCTGTTTTTAGATCCTGGATGGTTTTGTTTAATTCCTTCACCCATTTGGTTGTGTTTTTTTTTTTTTTTTAATTCTTTTTGGGATTTTTTTTGTCTCCTCTTTAAAGGGCTTCTACCTGTTTACCTGTGTTTTCCTGTACTTTTTTAATGGAGTTATTTATGTCCTTCTTAAGTCCTCTATCATCATCATGAGAAGTGATTTTAACTCTGAATCCTGCTTTTCCGATGTGATGGGGTGTCCAGGGCTTGCATTGGTGGGAGAACTGGGTTCTGATGGTGCCAAGTAACTTTGGTTTCTGTTTTCCTTTCACCAGCTGGTTAACTCTAGTGCTACCTGCACTTACTGTCTCTGACTGGAGCCTGTCTTTCCAATTATCTTGCTTGTGTCAGAACTCCTCTGAGTCCAGATGGCTCTATGATCCTGAGCTCCTGGGTGGAAGAACTCCTGGGACTCAGACTGCCTCTGGGATCCTGAAATCCTGCTGCTCTGAGTTCAGTGGTTTCTCTAGGATGGTTCAGAATATGGTGTCTTCACAGGAACAGACCAGCTAGGTGTTTGCTGCTCTGAGTGGAGTGGCTCCTCTAGAATGGCTCAGGATATGGTATCTTCACAGGATCAGACTATCTAGGTGTCTGCCCCAGCCAAAAGAACCAAGCAAGGGGTTGAAGGGGAATGGTATTCCAGAGGGGCAGGTTTGGGTGGCTGAGGTGTCCTGAGCACCCCAGGCTGCCAGTTGTAGCTCTGGTGAGAAGGGTAGTAGGAGAGGATTCTTACCTGATGCTCTGAGTGCAGTGACTCCTCTAGGATGTCTCAGGATATGCTATCTTCACAGGAGCGGCCCAGCTAGGTGTCTGCCCCAGCCAAAAGAACTAAGAGAGCTAGTTTCAAATTCTTTAGGTTGAAATTTTAATGAGATAGCATACAATATTGTTGTGATTTATCCACCTTTTTGACTACATTTTTGTAAGAACTCATAAGAATTCTTCTATATAAACACTACCACAGACACAGTGATTTGCATGCTTATAAAACAAGCTGTTTTTTAGATAGCATATTTTCATTCAATTATGTCTGAAAGCACTGTAATTTTCATTGATGAACATGGATCGACATACTTGCTTAAGTTTATAATGAACTAAATGTTACATAGGATACAATTTTCCTCTTCATTTACCTTAATTTATTTTGGTTGTAAATGCCATTGACTTCCATGATTGCAGAATAAATTTCAATGTAGGATCAATTACTATAGTTTAGGATAAAACTTGAATTACTTGTAACTATATTCATTATGTATTATATTTTAACTTTCATAGTTTGTAAAATTACTGAGTCCTAAAACAATGAATGGGGCAATTTTTGTTCTATGTTTGTGTGATTATTAGTTATGAAAAAATATTTTTCTCATTACTGATGTAGTTCACCATTTTGTCTAAGGATATATCTATGCAAATTCTATGTAATTTAGTATATTACTTGCCTATTTGACTTTAGAAACAGTTATATATATATATATATATATATATATATATATATATATATATATATTCTTTTTGGGCATTCTTTCTAAGACAGGCTAACACCAATTTGATAACTTCCCCCATCAGTTATGACTGACATATTTTTACTATTCCAAATAAACAATTTTTATAATGTATTTTATTTATTATTTGGATCATATTCAACCACCTTTACTCTCCCACCTCTTCATATCTAACCACACATTCTCTCCTTACCCCAATTTCAGAAAGAACTTTTCTCTTTTACTTAAAATAAGGATTGAAAAACAAAATTATATATTCCATTAAATCCATGCATCTCATATTTTTATAGATAAATTCCATTATTCTCTTAAAGAAATCATGTACCACAAAGCTGTCACATCTGAAATGTACATAAACTGTTATTGATTGCATTATAAATTATGATTTTTGAAAACAGTCTACATGTGTGTATTTCTATATGAGTGAGAAGCGGCTTAATCATATTTTCAGGGTTCTGTAGCCTTTGTAAGATTCTCTTGTTCAACAATGAGAAAATAAAGTTTCAAAAGAACAGAATGACTTTGTGGTCCTCATCCCTCCACTAGGGAACTTGTGCTGTGTTTAATACCAGCGAAGATTTCGCCAGACTTCAAATTGACTTTAGGATGAAAATAGGGGTTTACTGGCTTTCATATGGTGTGAAATACCTTATGAGTGACATGTCTTAAGAGGATACATTTTTATAAAGCTACAAAAGTTTAAATCATTACTTTTGAAATCAGTGTTTGGGTATGATTAAGAATGACAGAAAGCTTTGTGTAAAATGTAACACTTGGATGTTTTGTGAGAATTTCACATCTTAAATGTTTACTGTAATGATTTAATTCTATCCTGAGTATTGGCACAATTTTAGTCATGAAGTTTCATACTAGGTAATATCTAATGGTGTTGTCATACCTCTAATTAACTAATAGACCAACAGAAAAATTTCATGTTCTAAGAGACTATTTTTTTCTCTGAAGTTTTACATGAATTGATAATAAACATTGTTATTGTGTTGTGTATACCAATATGGAAAGTAAAAAAAGATATATATCTCATTCAATTTAAATCCGTGGATTTTTACTGAAACTACAACACTAAAAATGAAATAACCTAATGGTTTGACAATTACAGGACAATGAAAATTGCCATTTTTGTATTAAATTAAACATTGATATTAATTCTTAATTAAATTAATTTTTAAATACTGAATTGACTATGCTTCAGTCACACATAGAATGAGAAGAAAATAATCATCTGAGGTAGAAGGAGGGAAGAATCTGAGTGGCAGGGCGGAAGGGGGAACAGAATCATGTAGGGGGACATGAGAAAAGCCTAGAGGACCAGGAGAATGACTGGAAATATGCAGCTTTTGGAGGTGGGAGGTGAGAAGACCTTCTAGAAAGTCCCAGAAATCAGGGATATGAGAGACTCTAAGTACTCAATGGGAGTGATCTTAGCTAAAATGCATGGAGAGGGAACTCAGAGAGTCCACCTCCAGGAGATAGACAGGACTCAGGATGAAGGACAGGGTTACCAACTCACAGTCAAAATTTCAGACTCATAATTGTTCCTGTCTAAAAGAATTGAGGGACAAAAATAGGGAAAAGATTGAAAGACAGTCAAGGGACTGACCCAACTGGGGATCCATCTCATGGCAGGGTGAGGGGTGACCAAGGCATGACACTATTACTGATATTATGATGTGCTTACAGATAGGACCATAGCATGGCTGTCCTCTGAGAAACCCTACAGCAGCTGACTGAGACAGATTCAGATACTTAAACACCCAGCCACTGAATTGAAGTTGACGACCCTTGTGGTTGAATTAGAGGAATGACTGAAAGACATGAAGAGGAGGGAGACCCCGTAGGAAGACCAGATGTCTCAACTAACACAGAATGGACCTCTGGGACTAAGGCACCAACCAAGCAGCAGACATGCACTGGTCCAAGGCCTGCAGTACATATATAGAAGACTACCTGGTCTGGCCTCAGTGGGAGAGATGAATCCTTAACTGGTCACCTTTTGTCACCAAAGATTACAGTACCAAGATTGTTTTTCATCTGATTGAGTTGGTTTGAAGGGTTCCATGGAAATTTCCAAACATCCCAGCTTGTTATTGTTCCATACAAACTAATAGCAAGCCAAATTGCTGAAGACAATACCCACACAATTTATTGAATATGAAAAAGTACACCTGGTACACCTGATGTGAACATAGAACTTTCATACCCATCTTCTAGACACTGAAAGGTACCATAAGCTACCAAAAGAGTAAAGTAAATACCAACCCAATCATAAAACCTGATAAATATCCTAGTGCAATGGTGGCACAAGCCTGTGAGAGTAACCAACCAATGTCTGATTTAATGTAAAGCCTGCTCTACTAGATTGAGTCCATACCCTACACTGTCTGGATGACCAAGACTAGACAATCGAGAAAGACCTAGGCTACTACTTAAAATAGATAGATAGATAGATAGATAGATAGATAGATAGATAGATGATAGATAGATAGATAGATAGATAGATAGATAGGGATAAATAAATAAACAAATGTAACAATGTACTTAGTAAATGACTCTTAGTGATATATGAAAGATCAGGGCTTAATTCAGCCATCAATAAAGAAGCAAACTTATCAGCACATGGAAACAAACACAGCATAACACTGTGCAGAGAGAGGGAGAGAGAAACAGAGAAAGAAACATAGACAGAGAGACAGACAGAGACAGAGATAGAGACAGAGACTAAGTCAGAGAGACAGAAAGATAGACATGTATATACATACACAGAGAGACACAGACAGAGATAGAAACAGACATACACACACACAACATACACACACACACAAACAGAGAGAGAGAGAGAGAGAGAGAGAGAGAGAGAGAGAGAGAGAGAGAGAGAAACATACTGTTCTAACCAAGGTGTCTCCATAAAATCCTTCCCTCCCTTGAGAGCAAAGCTCATATGCTCATATGAATACAGAGACTGAAGAAACAATCACAGGAGACCCTGTCTGTACCAGGTCCTCTGTATGTACTCTAGCTTTTAGTTTAGTACTTTTATGGGACTCCTGTATGCATGAATTAGAGGCCTCCTTATTCTTGTGTCTTCTCTTGGGATCTTTTTTGTTTTCTTGTCTTGTTCAACTTCCATAACAGTTTTCTTTTATATCATTATATTTTACTTTAATATGAACATTATTCTCAAGATGCTCATAATTTTAATACACTGAAATTCATAGACTACCTGAGGGAAACAGGTAGTACTTTATGGGACAACAAAGTAATATGGTTACTAATAATTAACTGAGTATCTTAGTTTATTACAATAATCTGATTATGCTCATTATATTAAATGATACATCTTAATGTGATGAATACAAAATTTGTCCTCAGTTGGTAATCTCAAAAGTATTCATGACTCAATCTATCACATTGTACCAAAGATTTTGTGCCAATCAAAAAATAATTTTAAAAATAGATGAGGACTAGAGATATGGCTCAGTGTCTCACAGCATTTGTGTAAACATGAGCATCTGTGTTTGGATCTCAGTAACCACCAACAACTTTGCTGTGGACACATAATAGTATCTGTAACCCTATTGGTATCGGAAGAAAATATAGGAGGACAACTGGGAATTATAGTCAGCAGCCTGTCTGTACTTTCAGTGAGTTACTCTGGCACCTAGGAGCAGAGTTGAGGAACGTAGAAAACACCCAGCATCCCTTTGCCTTGAGTGGATAGCAGAAGTCCTAGTAGCCACACAAAGTCACACAGTCAGTCCACATGTACACAGCATTCACACACACACACATACACACACACTTAAACAAAAATGGGTAATACATAGGGATAAAAAACATTTTTAAATGAAATATAACTCAACCACAACTCATATCTTCTTTTACCTTATATGGTGACTTCCTTTGTCTTTACTGGTCTTCAGCATTCAGTAGTCCTGTGTCTTATCTGAAATAGGCTTCCTCTGTGGTGTTTGGTTTAGACACTTTGATAAGCCTCAGAAAATGATGAATTTTATTCTAGTTGGCAATTAATTCAAGTGAATTGCCTTCCTGTAGGTCAGGGCTAATTGTAGTTCATGTGGTGTGCTTATTTTAGCATGTTTCTCTGACATTATACCTTTATCAAATTATATAACCTTCATTTTTTAATATGGTTTTTGAGTTTTCATTGACAGCCTACCAATGATTTGCCAAGACTTTCTAATTTGACTGTGTTAATCTCTGCTCAGCAATTATTTCTTTCTAATGCATCTCCTGCCTGTGTTCTGTGGTGTGCTACCTCAGCCTCACTCAGTACAATACGCTGTCAGCTACTGTTTTGATTAAGTAGTATATTTTACTATTCATTCTTTCCTTTATCCTTTCTGGGCTTACCCCTCTCAATGTGCAGCCTCTTTTATATTGTAAAACTCAAATTCTGCTGTCATATTCTACTATCAGGAATTGTATAAGTTGGAAGTTTTCCCCCCACAGGAAATGAAATATGTGCTTATTATTTTCTTTCTTCTATTTTTATCTGCCTATTTTAGTTGGATAATGATGAACTCAAAAATTAACTATGATAATTAGAAGAGATATTAGGGGGAATATAGTTTTCTTTTAGTTATCAGAATATTGAATTTGTTTAAAAAATAAAATGTAAAGATTATATATTTCTGTGACTTTATTACTACCCATAATTTAAAAATTAATGTTAAATCGTAGTGAAAATCTATTTTTCAAAATGTTTTAAACTTGAAAATGCATGGCTTTTGAATATAATGTATCAAGATTAAAAATTAGTAATAAAAAAGGAGTCGCTTAAGTTTTTTAGATAGCAGGTAGAGTGCTGACCTATATTTTTTTATATGAACACGTGAAATGCTGACACCCAAATGTCTGAGACTTTGTATTTAAAGGTCCACATTTAAAAGCCACAGCACATTATTTTTTATGTTATTTATGAAAAATAGCACTGTGGTTCTTTGTCGTCTTTTCAGTTTCATTTTTCTAAACAAACAACAGGTGAGAAACAGAAATCCTATTTAATCTCTGTATTTTCTCTCCATAAGCTCTTTGGACCCTGGGATATGACCAGATTTTGTATTCTAGATCATTTTGAAATCCTGCCTATCAGATGTTGGAATCTTCTCACCCCTCAATACTGTGTCTTTCAGCTCTACCTCTACAGTCTACAGAATCCACCAGAAAACAGACTTGATGAATGTAGGATTAAGCTACCCTTTTTATTGTCTGATCCTATAGCAATCACACATACTACATTTTTTCCTTTTATTAACTATTCAAAAAGGATAAGTAAATGAACTTCTACTGAAAAATACCTTTGGAATATTGCTTTTCAGGGTGAAAGGCATCTGAAATAAATATAAGGAATTAAAAGGAATTTGAAAAAAATCAATAATACTCTCACATGTGTGTGCATGTTTGCATACACAGACATATACACATAAACACACATTCCTGTTTTTAATTTTAAGATGACTCTCCTGTAACTCACATATTTTCTGAGCTATCCTCTTATCTTACTCATCTTTAATCTTTATTCATAGTCCACTCTTTATCCCCCTCCCTGTCTGCCCTTCTACAGTTCCTCAACCCACTCTTCCTCCCTGTCTCCAAGAGGATATCCCCATTTACCCCTCCCTGAAAGGCCTCCTCACTCACTGGGGCCTCAAGCCTCTTGAGGGTTAAGTTCTTCTTAACCTCTCTCACTGAGGCTAGACCAGGAAGTCCCCAGCTACATATATGTTGGGGGCCTCATACCAGCTAGTGTATGCTGCCTGGTTGGAGGCTCAGTTTCTGAGAAATCTCAGGGATCCAGGTTAGTTGAGACTGCTGGTTTTCCTATGGGGTCACCCTTCTCCTCAGCTTCTTCCAGCATTTCCCTAATTCAACCACAGGGGTCCCAGACTTCTGTTCACTGGTTGTGTGTAAATACCTGATTTGTCTCAGTCAGCTGCTTGTTGAGCCTCTTGGAGAGCAGCCATGCTAGGCTCCTGTCTGTAAGCACACCATAGCATCAGTAATAGTGTCAGGCCTTGGAGCCTCCCTTTGAGATGCATCCCAATTTGTGCGGGTCAGTGAAGCTCCCCTCCCTCAGACTTTTCTCCATTTTTGTCTTTGTAGTTCTTTTTGGTCCCTGCAGTTCTTTTAGACAGAAACAATTCTGGGTCAGAGGTTTTGACTATGGGATGGCAACTCCATCACTCCATGTGATGCCTTGTCTTTCTACTGGAGGTGGACTCTACAAGTTCCCTCTCCCTACTGTTAGACATTTCATCTAAGATCTTCCGCTGTGAGTCCTGAGAGTCTCTCACCTCCCAGGTCTCTGGTACACTCCAGAGGGTCCACTCACTTCCTGTCTCTCGATGTCCCAATCATTCTGCTGGCCTTCAGGGCTTTACTTCTCTTCCCCAGCCCCACCTCCCAATACAAGATCATGTTTTCCTTTTCCTCTCCACCTTTCCTCTTCTACCCATATACCTTCCTCCCTCTGCCACTCAGGATTGCTTTCTTCTTCCTCCCAAGTGGAATTGAAGCATCCTCACTTGGGCCTTTCAGCTTGTTAACCTTCTTGAGTTCTGTGGATTGTATCCTGATTATTTTGTAAATTTTGGCTAATATTAACTTATTTGTGGATACATACCATGCATGTCCTTTGGGGTCTGATATACCTTACTAAGCATGATAATTTCTAGTTCTATCCATTTGCTTGTAAAATCACAATGTCCTTGTTCTTAATAGCTGAATAGCATTCCATTGTGTAAATGAACCACATTTTCTATATCCATTCTTCCATTGTGGGACATCTGGGTTGTTACCAGCTTCTGACTCTCACAAATAAGGTCACTACAAGCATAGTGGAGCACGTACCCTTGTGACATTCTGGGGCATCTTTTGATTATATGCCCAAGAATGGTATATCTGGTAATTCAGGTAGATCTATTTCTATTTTTCCGAGGAACCTCTGGATGATTGTACCTGTTTATAATCCCACCAGCAGTGGAGGAGTGTTTCTGCTTCTCCATATCCTCGCGCAACATGTGCTGACACCTGAGGTTTCGATCATAGCCATTCTGATTGGTATACGTGGAATCTTACAGTTGTTTTGATTAGCATTTCTCTTATGACTAAGGACTTTACAAATTTCTTTAAGTGCTTTCAGTCATTTGAGATTCTTCTGTTGTGAATTTTTAGTTTAGTTCTATTCCCATTTTTTGATTGAGTTATTTGATATTTTGGGAGGTTTACTTCTTGAGTTCTTTATGTATTTTAGATATTAGCCTTCTATTGGATGTGGGATTAGTTAAGATTTTTCCACCAAATTTGTAGGTTGCCATTTTGTTTTATTGACTATGTCCTTTGCCTTACAGAAGATTTCAAGTTTAATGAGGTCCCATTTATCAATTCTTTTTTATACATTTAATTTTTAAAGCTTGATCTTAGAGCCTGAGTCATTGGAGTTCTGTTTAGGAAATCCCACACCACCCTGCCAAGGAGTTCAAGGCTATTACCCAATTTCTCTTCTATTAGATTCAGTGTATTTTGTTTTATGTTGAGGTCCTTGATCTACTTTGACTTGAGTTTTTTGCAAGGTGACTAATATGGATCTGTTTTCATTTTCTACACATGTCAGCATCATTTATTGAAGATGCTTTCTTTTTTCAATTGTATATTTTTGGCTTCTTTGTCAAAGATCTTAAGTCTCCTTCTTTTTTATTATTATTATTTTTTAGACAATATCACTAAAGCACTTATGTCTGTTGCAGTGAATTCTCCTTTAGTATTTATTCTACAGACTGCATCTATGCACATTTCTGAATCTATCCTCCTTTATGTCAAAGCCAATGCACTCACCTGTATTTTTTTTACATCATTATACCATTTAGTAAAAGCTAACATAATGACTGAGGACTATTCATTAATAGCCAACTTTGAAAGATTCAGACCCTATATTAACATATATTCTCATGCTACAAACACTTACATAAACATTCCATTAATTTATTAGTATAGGAGTACCTTTGTGATGTCCTTACCTTTTACTCAAGAAATTTACATCAAATACTTTAAATTACATATTTAAAATTTCATCAACAAACTAAAGTAGTATTATCATATAATCATGGTAAATAAATTGATCAAAATGATATCTGATTCTGCAAACATGTCGATATATCATTGATGATAGAGGAAAGTCTGGAATTTTATGATGGTTTATATTGCACAAAGTATACAGAACCATTTAATTCATTATTTCTAGATTGCTTGAGTCTTAGACTGCTATAAAGAATCAGATTTAATTCCTAATTTACTGAAGAAAAGTAAAGTATTTTCAGATTTAAATTGTGTTATCTCACTGTTTTTTACCTTAATGAACAATATAAAAATAAAATGATATAGAGATTCTACATAAGAACACCGAAGTTCACAATTATACAAATACCTAGGCATCTAAAGCAACAACTACCAAAGCCTAAGGTCCCTAAATGTATACATGTAAATATCATACCTAAAACATTTCTCTATATTTAATTCTAACTTCTTCTGCTCTTCATTCAAATTAGCTCTACTGATTATATTTCCATTAATTTTTGTTATCTTGTTTTAAATTCAGAAATAAAGTTCATAGTTTTTTTCTTTTGAAATTATTGTTTCATAAGGATTAATTCACTGCCATGCACTCACAGTTGATTTTCTAAATTAACACTTCCTACCTTCCTCAATTAATATGGTAACATTTTGTCTTTGTCTCTATTTAATTCTGTGGCAGAAATTAAATATCACTCCAGGTATCTAAAATGTTCATATAAGATTATCTGATTTTTTAAGTAATTTCATTGTGTTGAGTCTTCATATAAAGCAATTTTCATATGAAATTTGAAATAGGATTATAAAATGTTAAATATTTTATTAGAGAATGAAGGAAATAGTTTCATAGTAGTGAAAATGTATTTAATTATGAAAATGTATCCTGTTGAAATGATATGTGCTAAAAAGTATGCCTAATTCTGTCAGTCTCGTGGTTAAATTCCTTGCTCAATAACCTGTTATCTCACTGACAATATTTCTGAAGATTCAGACAATAGACACTTACTTCAGGACTCAGTATCTTTTTATATTGTTGCTCCAATTCTTACAGCATCATCTAAACATAGATACTTTAGAGAAACATTCTTTGAGCCTCATCTAGAAATTATGCCTGTTTTGCTCACATAGAGAATTTTCCTTTGGAAACATGATGTAATATCAAGGTCAAGATAATGAGCAGTGTTGAACTTTATATCAAACTTCAAACACAAAAACATGACTGGAGGTTTTCATGTCATGTGTCCTTAGAAGAAGAAATGTTATATTAAGGTATACATAAAATGGACAATGGAAGCAAACCTATGCACAAAAATGCATTGTTGATGCTTTAAAAGTGTACCTAAAACAGTTTTACATTTGTAGTAACATAAGAAAAAAATGTTTTTACAATAGGGAAAGCTATAAAAATGGGTACTGGAGATAAGGAAGGAAGAATGTGTAAAAAGAATAAAATAACAATAAAGATGTCTGGAAAAATCATAATGAATCACATTAATAACTATATTCTAAAAAATAGGTATGCTACACAAACTTTTGTGTGTATTACTTATGTGTATATATTCTACAACAAAAGTATAAGATACATAAATCTGTATAGAAGTATATAATTTAAATTGAAAGTTTTTTCACTCTAAGAGGCAAAACCCATCTAATGAAATATTAACACCAGGAATGAGAAACCTTCTCACATGCTGTTTGTCAGGCTTGTGTAAGACAAACCTTAAACAGTACAGTATATTGCCACTGTGATTAATTGTTCATTGTAGAGAGAAGGATATTGTTACTTTATATACAGGACACAAAGTTCCCTGAAATGGCACTTACTTCTAAGTTTTCTTCATGAAGGCTGGTTTTTATGGTACCAGATTGTGAAATTTCTGTCTCAAAAAAGAAGGAAGCAACCAACAGTCATATCTAGCTATGCTTCTTATGAAGCACAACAATTGCCAACACAGAACGACAACCATAAGGGTACCATATTGGCAAGGATACCTTAGTCATAACCAACAGCTCTCTAATTGAACTTAAGGCCAGCTCAACAAGAGGAAAATCATGCCTGATATTAGAAACAGCCAAATCCCTAGGTCTATTTAAATAATAAATATTAAAGGAAAACCTACAACTCTTACTTTACTAAACCAGTATAATCCCTAAATTTATCATAAATACTTATCTTTACACCAATAAATAAATAAATAGTCCATACTCCATGTCCAACAAACAAACAAAACAAAACAAAATTCTCTCTGCAACTAAAGTTTCATTACAGAAAAGCACAGCTAATCACACAACAGAGTTGTAGAGTCTAACCCCAACTGATACTTTTAAAAAACAACTCTTGCATCTATGGCTCAGGGAACATTAAAAAAGAAGCAAGACAAACTTAAGAGTTAGAAAACACACAAGTGTGCTGTCAGAATATGTGATCTTGTAATATCATAGCTGTACTTTTAAAGTCTTACCTAAATGAATGCCTAAATACAATTCAAGCAAGGATAGCAACAGTAGACATGCTAAAGTAAATGTAAGGAAAACCATGAGATGCCAAGCATACAAAAAGGATTACATGAAATTGCTAAGTGTCAAGAGTGGAAGAAATATTTGTCCTTAGGAAAGATCGCACCAACTATTGATACAATACCAAATCATCTGCCTTGAATATATGCATACACATAACATACAAACTGATCAGATTAAGCCATGGATACGTACGTAGATAATTCATATATGTATGTGCATGTACGCATATGAATGTAACAACTAATATAAAAGAAACCATATATTAGAAAGAGAGAAAGCTTGGGTATTTAGGAGGGTTTGGAGTAAGAAAAGGGATGTGGATAGTGATATAATTTTATTGTAATCTCAAATATGGAATATATAATTAAAATGTTAAAAATGTAACTTGATGAGTTCAACAATTTTCAGCTAAAACATATTAGCAAATTACTTTAAACGGGGTCATTTTTTAAAATATCAATAAAATTAGCCCTTCAGTTGTATTCTGCTATACTCACAGACAGTTTCCTATCCAATCAGCATAACAGAGGTTTTCTCTGACAGAAAACGTGGACAAATTCAGAGGTTATGCTGAGAGAGAGCCAGAGTCCCCATAACTCTGTGGAAGGGGAGGCAGAAAGGCTGTAATACCCAGAGAGGATAGAGTACACCAGACAAAGACCCTTTGAATCAACTAAGGAAGGTGTATATTATCTCATAAAGATTGAAGTAGTAAGCACACAGCCCATACCCCTCTGGCAACAGTTCTTCTGTGTATGTATTGTATTTTTATGGGACTCCTAACCTTGAGAATGAGTGGGTCCTGACTTTTGTGTCTGCTCTTGGGATTCTTTTTTTTTTTTTTTCAATTTAGGTTGCTGTGTTAATTTTAATATGATATAGTCTTTGCTTCATCTTATATCTTGTGTTGTTTGGCTATTATCTCAGTCATATTGTTCTTTTTGAATAAGAAAAAGAAAGTAAAACAGGATTTTTACTAATGATAACAAAATCTATTTTATTTTATTCTAATCTACATTCATATTCAGGATATAGATGTGGTATATGATGTGAAACAGTTTATTCATTATCTCCTTGAGAAAATATAGATTTCTTCTGTCACATGCAAAATCAGAGATATTAAAGTCATGTCCTAATTGAGATTGCAATTTCTACTAATTCTATATGGCTTTGTGAATGTCTTCTAAATATTTAAGAATTTTGTAAAAGATAACATGGCTAAGATAGATGGGAATTTAAGATAAATTTAATTTAATTAAAATTATCAACTTGTATCTAACTGATCATGTAAAAACATGCATATCATAAAGGCAATAAAAGTTAAGCTTCCCTCCTGTTAGACATCTCTGGACATTGGTTAACAGGGACATGCATAATCACTACTATTGACCCTTAAGTAAATCTTTGTTTAAGGAGAATTTTTTTTTCATATGCCAATGAATCTCCTGAGTGTAATTAATTTTAAGGAGATAGGGCAATTTATAGTTTTATAGTTTATTTATAGTTTTTAATAGAATTTATAGTTTGTTGGGTAATTAGCAGAGTTGCTGGCACTGTAGGTCATCTTTGGAAATGCTAGACAAGTATTCTACTGAAGTTATGTGACCATCCTAAGGTAAACTGTGAAATCCCCATGATGAGAAGACCAAAGAACACAAGATGTGTAAGCAATGTGTATATCTCCAGGAATGAGAATGACAATAAATCCATTTTTTCCTTGTCCTTATTCATCAAACTTCAATTGAATAATTCTGTGTGATACTGAAGTAAATAAAAATACTTCCCCACTAATAAAATTCTGACTTAAAAATATAAATCCATTAAACAGTAAATAGTTTTCTAAAATTATGACAGTGGAAATTCATTGTCTTTATTAATAAACATCAAGTGAAAAAAATCAATCAAGTTCTGAATTTTTTTCTCCATTTGTCCCCTCTACAACTCAAATGATATTAATATGTGATAAATGTTTCAATACAAAGTATTAATAACTTTATTTTTGTTTAATCTTATAGTTAATAAAAAGATATATACTATTATTTTTATCATTTTTTGAAATTACATACTTGAGTAAAAAATCAGATTAACAGACTGCAAATTCTGCATCTCCATAATTAATATCAATGTGTGCTACAGATCTACAACTCCTTTCAGCTTTGGTAACTGTAACACAATTGTTTCTTTTGGGCTGGCTCTTTATCAGCTTTTCTCAACAGGTATCCCATACCTCTGACATTGTCAATCTCTTAGGGTCTCCAACACAATCTAGGATATACACTCACAACTTCATGCAATGACTTTTTTGAGTCTCGATGCAGTAACAATCCTGATACATACCTGGTCTTAGCTGCTTTCCTGAAACATGGAGGAAGATTCCATAGACCCTTCCATGCATCATTGACTGTACAGCCCTAACCATGTTGCTGAAGCTGCTAAGTTCAGCTGTTTGCTGGAACTGGAATATAATCTCCTCATTTATATTTTCACCAGCTTTCTGTTTTGATGGTTTCCTTCACTGTTTAAGCATGACTGTCCTGGAATTCATTCTGTAGACCACACTGGCCTCAAACTCAGACATCCACCTGCCACTATCTCTGCATCCCTAATACTAGGATTAAAGGCATAACCCAATAGACCAAGTCTTAGTTTTATTTTTAAATTCCTCTTCATAATTTAGTAGCTTTATTGGTCAGGGTCTTGCCCTAGGTCACCACTCCGTTTATTGCATTAGTATCAGAGTTTTTCTTAAAAATTCTATTTCTTTGAGCACAAAACTTAGCTTCATTTTAATTTCTAGGGTCCGTTTTCTCTTCACACTATGCATTTATTTATTTTTCTTTGCTTAGCTTTCTCCTTTTCATTATTGCTCTGGATAAGCATGACTACAATAACCAATACTAGGATGTCTGGAAATCTCTTCTTCCAAATCTGTTAATGCATAACTTTTCAATTTAGCTCAAGCAGATTGTTTTTGAATAAGGGCAGAAAGCAGCTGCAGTCTTCCCCAAAATATGAGAAAGGCAGGAGAGGAAGGTTGATCTCTGAGTTTTAGGTCAGCCTGGTTCTATAGAGTCCATGATAAGTGATTTCAAACCACATACTATAATTCTTTCCTCTGATATATCTTGTGTTAGTGCCCACAATTTAAGTCCCCCTCAGCCCCACTGTCTGCTGTAATCTTACTAATATGGTCCATTAAACCTGACTGAAAGCATTCAACTGCTTTCCTAACCCAACAGTCTCAAAGTACACAGTTTACCAAACAAACAAATAAAAAAGCATGGTGTAGCCTATTATAGAAATATCCCAATCTCTGGTACCACCTTCCCTCTTATTTGTGGATTTTAATGCTGTGAAGAGTTTGCAGTCTGTTAATCTGGTTTTAGGTTTTTCATCTGTCAAATATTATGTCACTATGCCTCCACCCTTCATTTTAGAATAGTAGTGTATATCTTGTTTTGCCACATGTTGGAAGTTTTTTGATTTTCATTTTACATGGGATTACATTTAAGCGACTGCCATGAGACTTAGAAGAGACTCTGGGCTTTGCATTTTTAAACATGGTTGACATTTATAGGCTATGGAGACTTTGGGAATTGGACTGAATTCTATTCTGCATTATTGTATGGCTCCAAGCTTATGGGGGCCTAATGACTAAATATGATAATTTGGATTAGAATAGCCACAACAGATTCATATATTTTTATGCTTAGGGTATAAGATTCAAATGTAGAGGAGGGAAGGTCTTGTTAGTGTAGGTGTTGCTTTATTGTCAAAGTGTGACACTAGGGGTGAACTCTGAGGTGCCAGAAGCTTTAAGCTGTCAGAAGCTCAAGCCAGGTCTGGTGCCTCACTCTCTGTTCCTGCTGACTTCCTATCTGGATGGAGAATGCTCATCCTTAACTCCATTTCCATGAGAGAACCCACCCTTTCTTCCCTAGAAGTCTTGGAGGACACTTTGAGATAAACTTGGGACTATAGGGCTGGTAACCCACTTTGAGAGCTGGTTTCTCAGCAACCTTGAACAGTACATGGAAGCTTAGTAGCAAACTGTCCATAACAATTATTATGTGCCTCTAAGTTATTGATTAAACAATAAGAATGATTCTACTGCAGCACTGTAATACTTTAGCATTGTTCTGGTTTTGCTCTGATTTTGATATAAGGGCCTCATGTTACCGAAGGTGGCCTCCAACTCACTATGTTACCGAATTTGCCATGAAGTCCTGCTTCTCCTGCCTCCAGTTTCCCAACTGAGGGACTCACAGATAATTGCCATCTGGCCAATGTTAGATGATTGTTTTATTTCATGTTTTTAAAATAATGACAATGTAATTTATGATATCAGTGATGAAATACAAACATTAATTTTTGCTAATGCACCTCAAATTTATTTTGTTCTATGAGAATAAAATTTCAATATATTCTATTACTCATAGATTTATTCAGAATTTATTTAAGTATCTGAAAAATAAAGGTTTGTCAGGGTTGAATCAGGAATGATCAGATACAGGGGAGATAAGATGGAGAGAGACTGTGCATGGAGAAACAGTTAGAATTGTGATGTAATTTTGGAATAATATGAAAATCTAGCAGTGGAAACTTCCTAGATTCTATGAAGGTGATCCTAATGAGTACTCATAGTAATAGGGGATATAGAAGGAGTTTCAACTGACCTGCATAGGAGTTTCAACTTGTAGTCAAGCAAGGACTCTAGTGGAACAATTGGAATAATTGGCCATTAAGTTATTGGCCAAAGAGATCACATGGAAATCCCCAAATAATCCAAGCTATTTCTAAGACAAAGGACTATTCTCTGTAAAGTGACAACCAGGCCTCATTCCTAAGGACAGCATCCAAACCTCTCATTGAACATGAAAAGGTCAAGCTGGTACCTACATATCAATCACCCCTACATTCTAGGCTATGCAACAAAAGGGAAAAATGGACAGCATCCAGCCACAAAACTTTGATCTAAGAATCAGTCCTGCCTGCATAATATGTTAGAACATTGATGGCACAGAAATTGGGGAATAGCCAATCAATATCTGATTTGATGTCAGGTCCACACCAAGAGAAGGAACCAATATCTGACACTGCTTCAGTAACCAAGAAACAGAGACTACTATAGTCCAAAAATCTAGAGTATAATCAAACATATCTGAACTATAAGAAAAAAAATCAATGAATTCAGTACTTATGGAATTCTAGTATAAATCAGTGCTTCATCCATTGATTATCAATGAAGCTTTGTTTGGCAGCATATGGAAATAGATGGAGAGCCAGAAACTGTTAGGTGAGTGTCTGAACTAAAGGTTTCCATCAGTTCCCTCCTTTCACAACACAGAGAATTCTGTAGATAAGGTGGAAAGATTGTAAGAATCAGAGGGGAACAAGAACCTCTGAATCAACTTATCAAGTTGTATATAAGCTCACAGACACAGAAACAGCAAGCACAGGGCCTACATGGTTCAACACCAGATCCTCTCTATATATGTATTATAGAAATTATCTTAGTATTTGGGGGAGCTTTTGCCTATGAGAAGAAATTGGTCTCTGACATTTGTCTCTGCTCTGGGAACTCTTTTCTTCCTGTTGAATTTCTGTGTCCAGCCTCAACGGTAGAGGTTTTGCTTAATCCTATTTTATTTATTTTGTCATGTTTGGTTATTATCTATAAAAGCCTATTCCTTTCTAATGAGAGACAAAAAGTAGTGAATGTGAAGGGGAAAAAGGATGGGGAGGATTTGACAAGCAGCAGGGAGGCAGAACAATGATCAAGATAATCAGGATATATTGTTGTGGGGTGGTGGGCTGTGGGAAGCAGCTGGGTGCCTTGTTGAGCAAGTCTTGAACCCCAGACCTTTATCAGGATGGCAGGTGTTCTGCGCTGCCCCCAGGCCCTGGTTCTTCTCATTCAGCTTAGGCCCTCCACAGCCTCTCCCAAAGGAAGGTCTATGACTATCAGTCACGAGGAACAGTGCCTCAGGCCCTCCCACATGTAGATGAGGTATCTCTAAGCTCTCAGTCCAAGTCAATAGGCATTATCTGCCAGACCCTAACCCACATGCAGATGTATCTCTAAGCTCTCCGACCAAGCCAATAGGCATTATCTGCAGTCAGACCCTAACCCACCCTGAAACTGTATATAAGGGCTCTTTTCAGGAGAAGTAAAGGGGTGTTCGAGAATCATCCTGATGTCCGAGAGTTTCTGTCTCAAAAGCTGTAACACTTGAGGAGAGATCTGATCTCCCGGAACCTTCCTGCTAGCCAGCTTCCATCAGCCC
Organism: Mastomys natalensis; assembly: GCA_021653895.1. Taxonomy (NCBI): domain Eukaryota; kingdom Metazoa; phylum Chordata; class Mammalia; order Rodentia; family Muridae; genus Mastomys; species Mastomys natalensis. The sequence goes on along the minus strand of JAJTUV010001555.1, from coordinate 407,408 downwards.
AGCCCAGGCCAGCTCAGTGTGGAGAGACAGGTGCAGCACCTGAGAGTGACCAAGCTGTGACAGTGGAGACTTGAGCAGAGGCAGCAGCGGAGGCAGGCAATCTCTCCTCCCTGCTTGCACTCGCACCCTTTGGCCCAGACCTCTCACACCAGGCTGGGCTGAAGACCAACAGACAGTGGAGACGCGGGCAGAGGACCCTCCCGCTCTCACTCTGTCCTCAGCCGGGAGATCATCGTGGGATACCCTCCAGAACCGGGGACCCAGATATTGTATCAGAATAGAATCTATTTTAAAAACCTATTAAATTATATTTCTTGGATATTATACATGAGATAAATATCAACATATATATATATATATATGTAATATATATATATATATATATATATTATTTGCTTTAATTTTCTATGTAAATATACAAAAGTACCATAAAATTGGAATGATATTTTGTAACATACCTGAACTTTATACGATATTTTAGGTAGATATAAGTTATAAAACATATGACCTATCAAAAACAGGGAGTTCCAGTATTCATTAAATGGTTGCCAAAGTGTCTATAGATTTCTGGGCCTGTGTGAGACATGTGACAAGGAAATATTCTATCCACCTATTATTTGGGATCATTATAAAACTTCACCATGGCTGGGAAGATTGTTTTTTTATTATAGGACATTTTAATCAGTTTAAAGACACTTTATAAATCTTTCAACATTATAGAACTTTGATATTGCTGTGAAATGTTGATTAAATTATAAATCACTTAGCAGCCTAAAAATAGGTATCTGAGATAGTAGAGATTAGAAAAATATGATTTAAATAAAGCATTAAGGGTTCAGTAAACATAAATGTCTGGTAAAATATTGAAAATACTTTTGTGATTGCCAAGAGTAAAAAAAAAAAAAAAAAAAAATCTAAAATAGAATCCTGTAGGATATGTCTTCAAATCACAGAGAGTAAGTGTGTGTGTATGTGTGTGTCTAAATTTCTTAGGTTTGCATTAAACAAAATTTTGTGTGATCATAGACAATTGTTTAATAGTATTCAGAGAAAAGTATAGATAATTTATTGTTATTATGGATAAAGTAACTTAAGTAAAATTCCTTATTCATTTCAACAGAAAGTGACCTAGAACTATCTTTATGAGCCATATATTTTATGTAACTGAATTTTGTAAAATATATAATGTCATTGTTTTTTCATTTTAAATAGAGTTTTTGCTAATTCTTTATACTCAATATATGTTGGCATTCTCTCAAACTTTCTTCATGTTTTACTTTCACCTCCTTGTCCAATCAAACTTAATGTTTCTTTTTTATGTATTCGAGTTGCATTGCTTTACTACTAATGGAGACTAGTACTACTAATTACTACTAATTACTACTAATGCTTTACTACTAGTAGAGACTAGTCTAGACTGTCAGTCTACCAAGAATCATACCATTAAAGAAAATTGACACTTTTCCAGCAACTGTCAAGTGCTAACCATTCCTCCACTAGTGTTAGGATCTAATCTAATTTGTGCACACTTTGATTCTGTTTGGCTAGAGCTTGCATAGATCTCATGCCTGCTGTCACAATTCCTGAGATTTTATGTGTCATTTCCTGGTGGTAGACAAAGAATGTCTACCACCTATGATTTTTACAATATTTATATGTGTATAGGAATTTTAATGCAGTAACTTTAATCCAACTCTGGCAAAGGATCACAGTCAAAGACCTTCAAGGTTATCTGGCTATGATCTGACTGAAATACAAAAGCAACCTTAGTACATACCTTTAATTTCAAACAAAATTAAGTTATGAATAGATGGTAGAAGGAAACAACCATGTTTGAAAGTTATATCAAGTTGAGGGGCAAAGTGATAAATCAGAGAAACATTTAAGAGAATGAGTTAGAGATAGGATATGCCCAACTCTCAAAGGAAGAGACAGGAATGAGAGCATACTTTTAAGCAATAAAGACAGAGAGAGAGTTGTTTGTGGCAGTTTTATTGGGACAGTTTACAAATACTGGTGGCAGAGAGAACAAACTAATCACTGGTAAATGGGGAAATGGGGCCACAGTGGAGGAGTCCTGGAGGCTTCCAGGTGGCGGGTTCCACATACAGGAGAAAGTCTAAGGTTCCAGAGGCTGGAAGCTTTGGCTACGGCAGGCCCCAATGATACAAGGAAGTCCTTGGTTCCAAAAGGGTTTATTTTCATGGCGGGTGGTGGATGGATCTGGATGTACAACCCCCCCCCCCAACTCAGGACAGACTTGAGTTAAATAGGGAGGGAGAAGTGGGAAGGGTCTGGGATGAATGCTTAATTGGCTCCATCCTCTGACCTTCATTAGTATGTAAATCTCTAGGGCCTGAGGCCTATAGTCACACCCTCTACCTATGCACTTTGGGAGGGGCTGTAATGGCCTATGTGACTGATCTAAGTAGGTCCTTGGAGATTAGCCTGCTTATCAGGACCCTGGGTTCTGGGAACATGGCCAAACTCCTGCTGTTTCTCCCTTGGAGTCTCGGGCTTCTAGGCCCATGCCCAGCCAAGAACCAGGATACCCTTATACAGTCCCACAGGTAAAGACAGAATGAACCAGATGAGAAGAATGAGCCAGAAGATTAGAAAATATTGAATATTTTCTAGGTTAGTATAAAGCCAAGCAGAACAATTTAGTGAGAAGCAAGGAGAAGATGGATTGAATTGTTGTACCTGTTCAGGATCATGAACTGCAAAAGAAGACCAAGGAGCTGATTCTTATGTAATTGCACTAAGTTCTTTTATATTGAAACTTGAGAGCTGATCACTAATTCTGATGTCTTAGGACAGGAAGGGTGAAACCCCAAGTCCAGTTTCAAGCAAGAATGTATAGAGGCAAGCAAACAAGCAAGTGGGGGTTGAAGCTCAGCACACATCTGATTGGGGGCTACTATTACCCATTAAAATGATTGGCTGGTGCTGGAACCCAAACCATACATTTAACTCCTGACTGGTGGTTGTTAAGAAGTGACTTGGAAACTAGTGCTATGTTCAGATTTGTTGGGGAGTAACCTGGACACTAGTACTAGGTGCAGAGTTGCTGGTTAACTCAAGTTCAGTCTTAGATCAGGTTCTCTAAGATTGTGCCTGAACTTAAGATGGAGTTGGTTTGGTCTCTCATTCCCCTCTTTCTGTGGTAACTAGAAGGTCTAATCATGGGGCTTCCTGGTGCTCAAAGGCCTCATGGTCTTGTCTTTAGAAGAACTGATAGAACTCCTCATGATAATAAGGTGAATAGTCACAAGTATCTCTTAAGCTTACCAAGGCCCTCTCTAACTTTGGCCATTGATTCTCTGACTACACCTGAATGGTCAATGTAGAAACAGCATTTTTCTTTGAGGGCTGCAAATAGTCCTCCTCTATGAATGGCCAATCTAGACCTCTTCTGTTTTGTAGTACTACCTCTGCTATGGAGCTTAGAGACTCTTGGAAGTGGAAAATGTTTTCCTCTAGTCTTTCTATACCAGTGTCTATTTTTTGTCTCAGCCTGTTTATCTTGGTGCCAGTGTCAACTATACCTAGCCTCATGAGAAGAGCTAGTAACAGGGTTCTGTCTTCAAAACAGGGCAGATTTATCTTATAACCAGTATGACTCAGTTAGTTTAGGCCTAGATATATTGGTGACCTGAAAAGACTGGACCATCATCCTCCAGTCCTTGCAATGTCCTGGGATTTTATTTTGGGGAGGGGATGAGTAAGCAGTGGAGCATCAGGAGGTAGTATTAGTATTTAGAGTCACATCAAGGCTGGCAGGGGTATTTCACAAACCCAGAGTCCCCAGGTTGCATTTGTAAATAGGTTTTAGATTCAAGCTTGTAATTGGTGGATTCTGTGACCTTTAGCATAGTAGGCATGGTCAAGATAATGACATAAGGAACTTTCCAATAATGCTCTAATGATCTCTGGTGGTGTCTCTTTATTAGGACCCAGTCCCCAGTTCCAGAGGGGGAAATGTTTCACAGAGAGCACAAAATTTAGGCTAAACTTTTTTATGAGCCCATTGGCGATCTTCAAGATTGTCCAGCAATTGGCGATCCTCAAATTCAGGGATGATCTTTGCCTGTATGTTAAAAATAATGGGGTGGGAGTGTTGGAATCACAAACATGATTTCAAAATGGGTGATCTCATTTGGTAAGTGGAGTTTCTTCTCTTACCAGGTAGACAGCAAAGGGAAGGGAGTTATCTTGTCATTTCCTGTCTCTAAGGTCAATTTAGTTAAGGTCTCTTTTAGGGTTCTATTTATCTTTTCTACCTGTCCTGTACTCTGGTGTCCATATGCACAATAAAGTTTCAAATATGTCTCCAGAATACTCGCTAGACCTTGACTTAACTGGGACAAAAAGACTAGTCCATTATCTGACATGTAGGGTTTCCTTATAGGCATGGAAATCCATGCCTTGGCAGTAGGTTCTCTAAAAGTTTCTTTGTCACTGTGAATGTAATTCCATATTTGGTGTGGAAAGCCTCAGTTCATCCTGAAAACATAAGTAAATATTTGTGTCTAAATTTTCTTGCTTTTACCTCAGTTCAGTCAATTTTCTAATAGGCTCCAGGCCTTCTGTGGAACCTACTGTTGGAGTTCTTTTCATTGGCCACTGCATTAGTGAACTGACAGGCCTTGTATTCTTTAATAATTTTAGTGATTTTGGGAGTTGGTATCTCTTATCCTAACATGCACATGCCTGATAAGGTCTTGTATCCTTCAAATACCTATGTGGGAGGAACCATGAATCTTTTTTATCTTGTGAGTACCCAGCTCCTCAGGGAGAACAAATTTTTCATCTTTCATGTTCACTCATTTATTGAGGCATTAAGCTAGGGCAATGGATGATGGACAATATTTGGGCCCTTTTAATTTTTGTAGAAAGAGCAAGAATCTCTTCTTTGTTTTTGATAGTTTTTCAGCTATCAAGAGACCCCTCTCTCTGTAGATGGTCCCATGGATATGGGCTATGGCAAATGTATATAGTCTCAGTCTCTGATACCACTGCTGCTCCCACATACCTGTGTCCTCTTTGGATAAAGCTACTACCATTGGTGAACCATGTCACCTCAGCATTCCCCTGGAAGTGGGCCAAAATATCCGTGGCCCATCAAGGTCAGGCAGCAGGGTTGCTGGGCTCAGGGCAGTTGGGGCCTGGAAGTTCATCCTAGGGTAATTTAAGTGGAGGGACTGGTAATGAGGCATTCTGGCATTGGTCAGCCATCAGTTGGGGAGGGGATGTTTGAGTACCCCTTCAATAGCAGGAAGCATAGTGATGGTCAGGCTTTGTCCCATTGACAGTTTTTCAGCATCCTTTACCAGAAGGGCTATGGCTGCAATGATGCACAAAAAGGAAGGCCAGTCTCTGGCTAATTTTTTGATAGATAGTCCACTGGTTAGGCCTAAGAATCTTAGTCAATATCCCTTATGCTATTCCAGATCTCTCATCTATGAAAAGATGAAATGGCTTAGTCACTTCTAGCAACCCCAAATTTGATGTAAAAATTAAAGTAAAAATTAAGGCTTCTTTTTTTTTTTTTTAACTTTCTGACCTTGGAGAGCCACCTCTGATCATCTCTTAAATATGTTAGCAGACTTGGACGTCCTTAGTGGAGGTTTGTTAGCCCAAATTCCCCAGAGCCTCCAAGAGGTCCTGGGACCTGGGTTTCTGCTGGGCATTATTGTTTGGTTTTGCTGTCACTAGGAGGTCACACACAAACTGTAAGAGAATCAGGTTAGGATACTGGGTTGTGTATTGCTGAGGTCTTCATGGAGGGCCTCACCAAAATGGATAGTGAGTTCTTAAAACTTTGTGAAAGACAGGTCCAACTCAATTGACTGCTAACCCCACACTCTGTGTGTTTTTCAACTTCTGCTCTACCTTGAACCCAAGATCTTTTTGAAGAGACTTTATCTTCAGATTTTAGCAAGACAGAATATTTACCTCTACTATCAACAAGGAAGCAGGTAGGATTCCCCTCTATTTTTTCAGATTTTCTAGGTCAAGTAGCTCTCTATCCTTGGGGCCCCGTTTACCTCCTTTTCTAGAAGCCATTGATTTCAGAAGTCTCCTATGGTCCTATGGTTTGACCATGGCTACCAACAGCCTCCTTAGCAGATCATGAATCTCTTGCTTCTGCTCTTCTGCTCTTTACCTGTTCTCCCTTTCTCAGTCAAAGAATTTTTTTTTACTCTCTCAACCCTCTGGAGTTTTCTCTTGATATTGGTTTCTTCCTGGATGATAAAGGCTAACACTATCACTGTTTTCACTTCTGGTGATTCAGGGTCAATGGACATATATCTCCATAATCCACTCTAAAAAAGCTGTAGAGCTATCGTTGTCTCCCAGACTAATATAAACACCAGTAAATACCTTAGCCAAATGAGTGTGCTGTAATGCAGCTGTCTTATCACCTGCCAACAGAGCATGGTGGTAAACTAAGAGTCCCTTTTTACCTTTAGCAATGTTGAAGCCCCAATCCAGACATGTAAGAGATTCTTAGGAGTTGTCCTGTTGCTCTCAGATCTGTGGTAGGCCCCACACCTGCTACTTGTTCTGGCTGCAGAGGCTGCTATTCCACCTCAGGAGAAGAATAATCTGAGGGTGGAAAGATAACATCTTCCTCCTTTCCTCCCTGGGGAGATTGAAAGAGAGATGGTGTTTTAACTTTTGATCAAATACTTTATAAATCAGAGATGGATTGTACAAAATCTATTTTGCTCCAGGATTTTTCCCCTGAGTGCTAAAAATTTCAAAAAAATGTGCCTCTTTGGTTTATTTAATCCACTTAATGCCCCACAGGAATCACACATTCCTTGCCTCCCACCAAAATGCTCTGGTTTCCCAAATAAAAGACACACACACATAGTTTTATTTTTAATATGCCCTAAGCAGCTCAAGAGCTGAGTCATTCCCAAACTTTCACGTTGCTAATGTCTCCTCTCTGATACTCCTAAACTATTATTTACTAAAATCTAAAATCCATCTTTGCTAGCCTGGACACAAATGGGGGGCTCTTTGTGGTCACTCCTGTCCAACTCTTACACAGCTATACACTTCTGCTTCTCCAGCTCTCAAGTGCGAGCTTTCTGCTTCCCTGTCATGGCAGTTCTAAACCTCCTCCCATGCTTTCCTTAACCAGGAAATTTAAAGACCTTCCTCTGTCTCCCTACTATCCATTGGCTGTCAGCAATTTATATACCAATTAGAACGAGCTAGGGGCAAGGACCCTCAGCATTTCACAGAACTCGGAAAACTGATCAACCTGTATGGTAACCACTCAATGAACTGGTTAGAAAGGACAGATAATTCATCCCATTGGGAGACTAAAAAACCTTGATCCTGAAATTGACATTTGATGAAGAACAGTTGATCAGGGCTGATGTTATGAAAGATAATCTCACAAATGAATCATCATAAGCACATTCAGACTGTTACATTGATGGGACTCATAATTGTTTTTATTATAAAACTTAAACTGTGTACAATTATTATCTTAAACAGAAAGGGCAAAGATGTAGACAAATTTTAATCCATCAACATGGCTGCTCTGTCAAGGGAACACATCCAAACATGTGATATGGCCTCAATACAGAACCAGCCTGATTTACAGTATGATCTGGCTAGAACACAGACATACCTAACAATGATGGTAAGGTTAGTTTATAGATGGAAAAAGTCAAGTTTAAAAGTGACAATTCATTGAGGGGCAAACGAAGTGATGAATCAGATAAAGATATAAGAGAATGAGCCAGGATAGGATATACTCAACTCTCATGAGAACAGACAAGAAAAAAATTATTTGAGAACTTCACAGGGAAGGGGAGGGAGATGTGTGGCAGTTTTACTGAGACAATTTTACAAATATAGGTTGTAGACAGGACAAGGTAGACACAGGTAATGATAGAGTGAGCCAGAAACGAAGAGCTAGAAGGTCAGAATATATTGCCTAGATTAGTATGAGAACAAGCAGAGCAATTTAGTGAGAAGTCAAAAGAAGCTGAGTTGAATCAGTCAGCTTGGATATTAGAATAAATGGGGACTGGAAGCTTTCAGGCCAAGATTCAGAAATAGTTAGAGCTGAGGAAGAGATGTTCTAGGCTCAGCTGAAGCACTTTATTTTCAAAGCTTGGATATGGCTCTCATCACATCTCTCCATCTGATGAAATATAAATGATATTTAAACCATTTTTTTTTCTATTTTCAATTCAATATGAAATTTATTTTGAGAATACATTTCATTCCTGACTTTTAATATAGTACATTTAAACTTTCATGGAATATATTTGAAGATTCAAGTCATCCTATGTACAGTACTTGATCTCTATTACTCCATCAATTAAAAAAAAAAAAAAAAGAGGGAAAAAGGAAGTATAATAGAGTCAGATTGACAAAAAGAGGCAAGGAGAAAATTACCAATTGGAGAAGCTAGGAGGAAATCACAAATTGGTTGTAACGAATATATAGATGCAAGTAAAATTATAATTACTGTATCACATTGAAATACTTTAAGGAAAATAAACTATTGAGCACAACAAATCCACTTCTGCAATGGTTATATGTACCATAGAGGGAACACTAGAATAATTTCTTGGATTGCAAGATAACAATTTTTAAAAGTATATTTTGAAGAGTGTCGTCAATATCTGTTATAAAAATCAGATTTGAATTTTTAAAGACTTTTATATTAATGAGGATCCTGATTAGAAAATACAAAGGATACAATATTATTCTATTGCCACAATAATATAGCACCCCAGAATGCTAGAGTTGTACATTTGATACCATTTAGAAGTATAAATTGCAACACAGTATCCCAAAGTCCAGAGTTTACATTGTATCAGATTTTGGGTACTTTGAATTTTTTGACTTGGTGCCAATATATAATGATAAGCATTTTCCGTTACACTATAGACCTCACTGATTATCTGATCATCCCTCTGTATTTGGTATTCCTTTCCACATTCCAACTCTGGCTGTCACTAGCCTTTTCACTATCTTCATTGGTTTGACATTTACAGAATGTCATCTATTTGAACTCATATATCCTTTTGGAATTATATTTTACACAATGCTATTTATTTAAATATTTTCTCTGTGTTTTCATGGCTTGATAGTTCACTTATTTTAGTGCTGAGTAATAATCTATTATATGGCTAAACTGCAGTTGATATATGCTAATGTTGTATTTCTCCTTGCTTGGACAAAATACTTTACAAGAAGTTTAAGAACTGGAACATCTAATCCAGCTCATAGTTTGAGGGCCTATATTCAGTACTAGCATGAAATGCATGGTGACAGGACACCTCACATCTCTACTGTTGATTCCATTACATTTAGGCACTAAAGATATAGACAGCTGAATGTAAGTGAGGTCAAAGCCTTACATATGCTAGTATTCCCTTGCTCTAACTTGGCTTCAACACCAGAAAGGTTCCATAGACTCTCCAAATATCCCCTTCTTTAGGGCACTAAATTTTTAAGCACATGAGTTTGTGTAAAATCTACCATAACAGTATTAATTTGTATACAGAAGAACATTGTAGTTTCTTCTAAATTTGACAGTGATGAAACAAACTGCTCTAAAGTACTGAGTATAATTTCGTGTAGACATATTTTCAATACCTTTAGATAAATATGAAGAGTGTGATTTCTATATCATGTGGTGATAATTTAATTTAATTTAATTTTGTCAAAAATCTGTCTTTCAACATGAAGTTATCTTTTGAACTCCCACCAGAAATGGAATTTGTTTTTGCATATTCTCTATGCCTTTGGCAGCATCACTTATACTGGGGACACTACAAATGTGTAGTAGTACTTTGTTTTATATTGAATTTCCCTAACGATATATACACAAAAGCTTCCATGTTTTTATTTTATCATCTTTCTCCCTTTAGTGAAATATCTGAGAAAGTCTTTGGCCATTTTTAGTTTTTATTTCTTTATTGTTGAATTTTAATAATTTTATTATTTAGCTCTTTCAGAAACATACATGTATTATAAATTTTTCTTACAGAAGTTTTTCCTCCAACTTTGACCTGTACACTTTTATTGTCTTGAAGATGATTTCACAGAAAATATATTCTACTTTTAACAACATCCAACATATAAACCTAATTTCATAAGCAAACCTTTATTTCTTCTATCTAATGTGTCATAACTCAGACAGGGGTCATTTGAATTTTATTCTATTGTTATCCTCTGTGATATTTACAGATTTACATTTTAATTTTACTTCAATGATATACAATGAAAATGTAGACAAGGATTATAAAGATAAAAGAAATAAGTTAAGTATTTTGATGAAATAAAATTTAAAGCTATCAAAAAGTTTAATATTCTATTTTATATTAATTCTTAACACTTAAAGAGAAAATAGATCTATTATGTTATTATATGTATCAATATTATTTTATAATATGTATCATATATTATGCAGTACTCAAACTTAAGATAGTATTAATAATATATAGTTTTTATTCATACAATCCTCTACATATACATACCCTCATTCATATTAAATATACTTATGGATATATTATATAGAATTAATCTGGCACACAATAGGGTGCATTAAACACTAGTCCTTTTCAGTTTTGCTATAATTGACCACAGATATTATATGGTTTTATATATTTATACCTATATAAATATATGTATGTATATATATATATATATGGATATATACACGTATATACATGAAACACAGATAAAGAAATTATAGGGATATTATAATGTATTTATTATAAAAATATTTCTTTTATTTTTCTTACACATAGAATATATCATAAAATACTGAGAATTAATAAATTATTATTAATATAGTTTATTTTAATCCATACAATTCACATTTATTCAAATTTATAATCAACTAATGCTATTTACCTGGAATATCGTTCTTTAAATTGACAAACTGGATTAAATGCTGTGACTTTACTACTTTAAGGAGTTATTTACATCTATTTCATCAAATAAAAACAAGGAGAACTTTTGGGCCAGTCCTGTTTTGTTGACACTGTTGACAATAATCAACACCAGACCTCTAATGTTATCCCTCTGGAGTCTTTTCTTTATGGAATAATCAATACTACTATATTTTAAACTGGATAGAGTTAAAAAATGTTTGTAATTGCATATAAAATATTATTAATAATTAGACAAAGTAGTAAAATTAGATTTCTTTACAAAACCATGAAAATAATTAATTTTTAAAAGATATATATATCAATTATATAGACAAATATACATAAAATTATATATTTTATATATATAATTCACTATATATACATATACAATAAACTGTACAATAAAATGAACAACCTATTTCAACACAAAATAATGTCATATTTCCACTATACACTTTGATCAAATTGTGTATACAAAAACTGGAACATGCATGAACAGAGGTAATCGCATAATCACCTTAGCAAGTTTATATCAAATTAAATATGATTTCCCTGAGTACAATGTAGTAATAGGTTTTATATTCTTACACCTCCTTATATTTTTGAATGCAGGAAATACATCTGATATGATTCTGGAATTATAGCTGTGTTATGGACCTGTGTTTGATTGAATCAACTGTTAAGAGACTTTCAAAGTCATATATATGTTGCTTACAGTAATCCACCTTTATCTCCAAAGCAATGGCTGACACTATAGGATAAAAATTAGATTGCAATCTTTTTTTTTTCATCTAAGAGCAGATGTACATGATGTGCACTGAGGTTTAAATGTAATTGAATAGTTATATATTACACCTGAAATTTTCTCCCCTGAAGCACTTTCAATTAGATTTTGCAGAGTGCTGTCCACAATCACAAAGTCACCGTCTGCTGTTTTTATCAACAGCACTTATATTTCTAAACTAAATGGATCTTGTATAATTGGGTTTACATTGTACCTTCATTTTTTTTTAAATCAAAATGAGTGGGGCTATTAATCTTGCCCCAAATTATTCCCTTCTCCAACCCTCTTTTTCCCTTCTTTCTTTGTTTTCTTACTTGCTTGTTTACTTCCTTCTTTATTTCTTTCCTTCTGTGTAATTTTTTCACCTTACGGATTTCTCTTAAAGACAATGCTGAAGGAAAGTACCACATACTATAAAGCACTGGCTGCTTTCACATCTGTAACATATTTTAGGGAAAAACTTACTCAAAATTTAAATTAATAACCTTTAAAAGATTAACTTTTCTAAAGCAAAACAAGAAATGCTGTGAAATGTCAACAGTTGGGCAAGATAACTTCTATTCAAAGTATATTTTCATTGTCCTTGAAATGTACTCAGGAAAATTGAAAGGCATATCAGAACTCGTGTATCATCTACAAAAAGAGGTATATCTCCCTTTCAGCATATATACTGTCATAAAATTGTTCATCTTTCTCTTCCTCCTCCTGCTGCTATTCCTGCTTTTCCTGATGCTATTGCTAACAACAATAAATCAACAAAGAAATCTTTCTTTCCACCTGGATGAGTAGAAGCAGAATAGAAACAAACAAAACAAGCAAACAAACAAAAAAATAAACCAAAAAAACAAACAAACAAAAGTTACTATTTCTTTTTAAATTATTTATTATTAGTATTAAAGTAATATTTATAAATATAAATGAATATAATTTTCTTATATTGATTAAATATGCTGGTATCGCTAAATTTCATAAAAACTTCTCCTTAAACTCCAATGTCCTCATGAATCAGAGAAATACAATTCATTATTTCTGCTTTGTGTATGTTTTTTCCTATCAATGTCTTTAGAGTGTCAACCTATACTAAAATGGCGGAGATCTGTATCCTTAGAAATGTAAATTATGTTTATATTTTTAATTTTAATACATTGCCCTTTTTTTAAATCTAGTCCATATGTTTTTAAATTTATGTAGATATTTGAATTGCATAAACTTAATGAATATCATTTAGTTGATAGGCTGTTTTGTGTTCATATTTAAATTACTCAAAGCTAAATGAATACTTGAGCATATTTATAATTCTAAGTCGATTATTACCATTTTGTACAATGTTAATTTCTGGAAATATTCATATTGGGCAATCTTTTAAAATGTTATTTTACTATTTAGGCTGTGTTTTTACCATGAAGGATGAATGCCCAAGTGTGGGGGAATTAGAGGGTAGGAGGTGGAAGTGAGTGGGTGGGTGGGTGCACATCCTCCTAGAAGCAGGAGGAGTGGGGGGATGTGATAGGGGTTTCTAGGTGGGGGAAATGTGGAAAGGGGATAACATCTGAAAGGTAAAGAAAATATCCAATAAAAAATAAATTCAAAAAAAAAATGCCAAGATTAGAATAGATCCATTTCCCTAGTCTGAGTTGTACAATATCCAGAAAGGACTTTTCTGACTCTTAGGTCATTATAGTTGTTCTTAAAACCCACAATTTCAATTCCTTGAACATAAACAAAGAAATATTTGTAACAACACGGGTGCCTTTTGCAGGGTAACATTGAGCTTGGCTGGTTGAGTTGCTCTGAGGACTGTGAATCATAGGTTTTTCAGGTTAGAATCTATGGCTCCTGGCACGCTATATACCTTTCTGTTCCTGAGAAACTGAGGCTCTCCTTTAGGAAGTAGAATATTAATGCCAGCTATGTTTCTCCATTCCCTAGAAGTTAGTGAAGCATATAGAAGCTTGGCAGGACAATTAGTCTCAGACATTAATCTTGTATACACTGTATAGCTTACAAAAAAAAAATGTATCCTGGCAACCACAATTGTCTTCTCTCTATTTCTAAGGGTATTGTAAATCTGATTCCTTGCAATAAACTTGTCACAACCTCAGTCTTGTTGTGATCTCTCCAACCTGAACTAGTCAGCAGTCATTTCTCATCAGCCTTATCAGGTAATCTTGGCCTGGTAAGTAAGTGCTGGCACTTGAGTCCTTGTACGTATTATTTGTGAGCATCTGGCCATTGTCACACATGAATTGACTAAATTCATCATTCCAAGATATAATATAAAAGTGAATTTTCCAGTCTTGGGCATCTCAGTTTTCCAAAATCTCTTCCCTAGAGCTACAGTACCTCAAAGCACATCAGGATCGTTACTGAAAACACTGCAATGAAAATACTATCAATTATTATTTAAACTATCATTACAATCAGTTATTTAGTATTAACCACTAATCAATAATATTAATTATTTATCTATATACACCAGGAATAAGCGGAGTTCTTCTAAGAAATTTTCAATGATAATTCCATTAAAATTTAAAACTAGTTTAAATAACACAACATCCTTAGTCATTAGGGAAATGCAAATCAAAACAAACTTGAGATTCCACCTCACACCAGTTAGAATGGCTAAGATCAAAACTTAGATAACAGAAGATGGTAGCAAGGATGTGAAGAAAGAGGAACACTGCTCCATTGTTGGGACTGTAAGCTGATACAACCACTCTGGAAATCAGTCTGGTGGTTCCTCAGAAAATTGGACATAGTACTACCTGAGGACCCAGCTACACTTGGCATATACCCAAAAGATGCTCCAACATATAATGAGGACACATGGTCCACTATGTTCATAACAGCCTTATTTATAATAGCCAGAAGCTGGAAAGACCCCAGATGTCCTTCAACAGAGTAATGGGTACATTAAATGTGGTACCTTTACACAATGAAATACTACTCAGCTATTAAAAACAACGACTTCATGAAATTCTTAGGCAAATGGATCAAACTAGAAAATATCATCCCGAGTGAGGTAACCCAATTACAAAAGGACACACATGGTATACACTCACTGATAAGTAGATATTAGCTCAAAAGTTCAGAATACCCAAGATAGATCTCACAGACCATATGAAGTCCAGGAAGAAGGAAGACCAAAGTATGGATGTTTCAGTACTTCTTAAAAGGGGAACAAAAGACCCATGGGAGGAAATACAGAGGCAAAATGTGGAGCAGAGACTGAAGGAAAGACCATCAAGATTCTGTCCCACCTGGGAATCCATCCCAAATACAGTCACCAAATCCAGAGCCTGACAAATACAGACACAGATTCTCGCAGCCAATCATTGAACTGAGCATAAGGTCCCCAATGGAGAAGTTACAGAAAGGACTGAAGGAGTTGAAGGGATTTGCAATCCCATAGGAAGAAAAACAAAATCAATCAATTAGACCCCCCCAGAGCTCCCAAGGACTAAACCACCAACCAAAGAGTATACATGGAGGTACCCATGGCTCCAGCTGCATATAGAGCAGAGGATGACCTTGTCGGACATCAATGGGAGGACAAACCTTTGGCCCTGTGAAGGCTTGATACTCCAGTGTAGGAGAATGCCAGGGGACGGAGTCTGGAGTGGGTAGGTGGTAGAACACCCTCATAGAACCATGGGGAGGGGGAATGTTACTGGAGGTTTCTGGAGGGGAAATTGGGAAAGGAAATCACATTTGAAATATAAATAAAGAAAATATCCAATAAAATATCATTGATAAAACTAAAAAAAATTATCAACCATACTTAATTCATTCTACTATTGTCTTATAAATAGTAGCTACTCAAGAACTTTCTGAAGATCATGTAATAAAATACTAGGACAAGGTCTGGAATTCAGTGCTCACAAGAATAAGTGGATCCTACAAAGAACCCAAGTCTGCTTCTCATGGTTACTGTAGAATTAAGGCTTTGTCATTACTGAAATACTGAGCCCCATATAAGCATGTTCTTCTGAAGATACTTCACTCATTTTTTAACTTAAAAGTACGTTCTTTAAAGATGTCTAGCCCTTAAAAAAAAAGCAATGTTTCATTTATTTATTTTTCTCATTAACATTATTCTCAATTTCATGGTCAAAGTATGAAGAGTGAAAGTGTAGACATTTAAATAATAAAATATTATTGGTTTAATTCAATGGAGAACTTCTATTGCAACTTTGATTATAGAATTCTTGAAAATACCAAAATTACTTCTGCAAATCTACTGTTGAATAATAAGATGAAAGAAAAATGTTTTGAGGGAAAGTTGAAAACTGATTTTAGTATATACTTAAATATTTACTTCATTATCAAAATGTTTTATTTAGTTTTCAGGTAACTATGTGTACTTATTTTCTCTGGATATTTGAGTTAAACAAGAAAGATTGATGCATATATTTGTTGATCTTCAGATATAATGTATTGATTAGGGAATAATAGGCTCTACCATGTGACTATATAAACTTAATGAATGAAGAATGGGTACAGTAAACCATTCAAACACACTCATTCTTTTTTTAAAGCTAGGGAGGTCACTTGGGTAAAATCTATTTTTAACCATTTTGTGAACATAATTAATTTTCTTGACTACATCTCAAAGAAGATAAATCACCTCTATCATAAATACTGTTTTTTTCAAATTAAAACTACTTTATTCATGCACATACAGAGATAATACAGGTTATGTCAATGTCATTTGCAGATTCATTAATCACATTGTTAATGTGCCATGGAACAATACAGGTAATATCTATTCTGCCTCTTATCATGTCAAAGATTTGTTTATGTCCGTTTCAGTGAAAGCCCTGCTTAATGCTTGCTTCCTCCTATGTGAAATGTGTTTTACTGTAGTATGTTTAAAACTTAATGAATATTTACAAACTTAATGAATAAAGAATGGGTACAGTAAACTATTCAAACACATTCATTCTTGTTTCAAAGCTAGGGAGTTCACTTGGATAAAATCTATTTTTAACCATTTTGAGAACTACATTAGTATACAAATAAGAATTTTATGACCATTATGGTATGCAATAATTTAAATAAATAACATATAACTCTTTTTCTCAAAGCACATAAAATATTTATAAGGTCTAAATACTGGTTAATGCCAAAATAGTTTAGTAAATTGTGATAAAAATGAAAAAAAAAATAGAAGTTGCAAAGCATCTACATTTTTTATTTCTGAATTGCTGTTTATTTTCTCCACTGTCCTAGAAGTCACTCCTGGTGAGCAGTTTCTGTATACCTCTCAAAATACCTAGTATATCACTTGTGATGCCTCTCTACACTGTAATAGAGACATCTATTACTAGTAATCAGGAACTGTTCTAAGATAAAACTGACATTTTACCATGGAGGAGACTTTCAGAAATACATGCCTGAGAGTTTACTTTCAGAGTTTGTTGGATATATTTCTATGAGTAATATGAAACAGTAGAAAAAGAAAAATAACTTGTACCAGATTTGCAATATGGTTGCCATTGTGCTACTTATACTTAAATATAATCTAATTAATTATACAAAGTATCAATATAGGACATTCAGAAAATTGTACATTATATGGAATTGTAGACCCACTTCTCCTCTGCCACAGGCCAAGGCCTCTTGGTGAGGTAGAACTGAAAGAGTTTGACTGTGTTTATCCCACACTGCAGCAGGAGAAGGTGCTGGGATCCAGGTAAGTGCTGAAACACTGCCCCATGGTGGGAAAGCAGTCTGAGATTTGGGAAGCTGGATACAGTTCAGGTGTCCCTGGTGCTGCCACAAGGCTGGGACTGTGAGGTTCTCAGACTCTTGGATATCCAGGAGTGGCTGAGAGTCTCAGAAAAGGTGAGGATGGAGAAAGGGGCTATCAGGCTGTGGACTGGTCTAGCCCAGGGCTGCGGGGAAAGTCAGAACTGGCTTGTCACAATAATTATTGTCTTTAGTTTGACAGAGGAAGGTTTAGTGGCAGCTGTGGCTAGGAGCACAGAGAGACATTCTAAAGAAGATTAGGTTGCAGCTCTATAGATAAAGGCCTTCTTCATGGTTCTCCATGGCAGATCTTGATGAAAAGAGACAGTCCATGTTTCTAAACAGTTTTTTGTCATGGTGAAAAATGGATGCAAAAAACGATACCCAACTTCTCAGGGTGTGACTGAGATTAAATAATTTTTGCAGGGAGAAATGTCTGGGAAGCGAAACTTATTGGCTAAGCCCATTGGACCTCTAGGTAACTCATTAACATGAAGAAGTCTGTTTTGAGCTTACATGAGCATAGGACATGTTTCTTTTATGTAAGAAGCACTATATGTGTTCCAAGTCAGGCATCTGACATGGAGCTGGGAGTCGCCTAAGTCTCAGGTGTGTGCCCACCGACTCTCTGGGTCTCTCTCTCTCTCTCTCTCTCTCTCTCTCTCTCTCTCTCTCTCTCTCTATATATATATATATATATATATATATATATATATATATACCCATTATTTTTGGACCTTTGAAATTATTGCATTGAGTACAATGTTTTATGGCAATATAGTTCAAAACTTTATCAAAATATCCAATGATATATAAAATTTTTATTCTAGTATAAATACTTTTTTCATATCTTTTCTAAAGTAGCAATATTATTTAAAGGATGTATTAGAATATATTTGACATTTATCTAATGAGCCATCCAGACATATTAAACAAAACCTATACCATATTTTTATATGCAGAAGGATTTATGATAAGTCATGATACATGTTCTTGCCCTAAGGATACTCAAAATTTCTTCTAGTTAAGAATTTCTCATAGAGTCTCAAAAAAGATACTTACAACTCCATAGAGAAAATTAAAATGATATTTAATGTATTTTAAAAGATACGTTTAGAGTTTTAAAAAGACACTAGTAGTAAATTAAGAGACAAAGTAATATAATTCATTCATAAGAAAGCATAATGTGGGGAATTTTCATAGTGTAAAACAGAAATTACCCTGCAGAAGATTAAGAAGATTAAAAAGTTCAGCATGGAAGGGGACAGAGCTTCAAGGTCTCAATTCTAGAAGTGGAGCTAATCAGTTAATAGATGCTAGGGAAGAGAAAGTCATCTTTCTTTAGTTGTCAGCCACACATAGGTTTCTATTGATCTACTAGATGATCATAATCCTATACTTATATGGGCAGTAAAATGTGACTTAGTGAAAATAAAACTCCTGGGAGAGCTGGAAGGATAAGGGTTTGATATGACCAAAATATATTATGTACAAGTATAAAAGTTTAAAGGAATAAAAAGTGAACAAAATATCTAAAAATAGCGGTTATGTATTAAATAGAAGAGAGCATCTGATTGGGAGACAAAGAGAATTTTTCTAACCAAAATAAGAAAAATACATTAAAAATGGCATTAAGAAATGGAACTCAATCAGTCAATTATTAAAAATAGAATGGATGTGATAGTTTGACTGGGACTATACATACACTCTAGGCTCTTATATTTTCATGCCTATTTCATAGTTATTTAACTGTCTGGGAAAGATTAGGAGGTGTGGTCTTGTTGGAGTGCATATAGACTTGTTGAATGGAGTGTGTCAGTGTGAGTGGGCTTTTATGATTCAATATCCAATGATAGGCAGTCTCTGTTTCTCTGACTATTGCCTGAAGATTAGAATATAAATTTCGCAGTTACTACTTTCACACCATGCCCATCTGCTTTCTGCTATGATGATCAAGGACTAACCCTCTTAAACTATAAGGAAACTTTCAAATACATCCTTTTCTTAGTTTCCTTGCATGAGTAGATCAATAGTGTTGCAAGAATATTAAATCAGAGATATAACAACACTATTCAAAAGGGATTAAAACAGAGCCTTAAATGGGATAGATGGGTGTGTTTTTAAATTACTAGTGTTCTTGAACTAGAACATTTATAGAAAGATAAATATTAAGATGGCTTCTAGCCATGGATAGAAGGAACACCTTGCTAGTAATGGACACTTTAACTGGTATAACAATGTTTTGGGAGAGGTTACAGCATTTCCAAATTAACATCATGTTGGATAAGTGGAATGTGTTTATATCTCTGAACACTATTTTACATAGTAATCTACATATTCAATTGATATGTAGTGGAAAAATAGTCTGGACATAAATTATATATTATTTGAAAAATACTTAAAAATAGCAATGAATGGTAAACTACTCTTCTTAAATTTAACATTGAAAATATATGTAAGGTTAAAAATAATTAAAATATCTACCACTTCAGTATTCAGGGGATATTTAAATTTAATAAATTACATTACAAATCATCATTTAGTAGGGAAGTTTAATTTACCAATGCTTACAATAGTGTTTTCAATGAAACTCAGCATGAGAAATAAGCTACTTTGTCTTACTATTAGTTCATGTATCTGAAACTTGACCAAGATCTTGTACATAATTACATCTGACAATGTTTTCATTTTTATTTTATAATAAATTCAAAAAAAATATAAATTTGATTGTTTATTCAATATTATTTGTTTAATACATGTAATGAACTTAGCTATAAACTACAATGTCACTGCATCTTAGAAAGTGAAAATTTTTTCCTAGTTAAAATACGGCTTTTTAAAATTGTCTATAACTTCACCTTTCATTAAATTTATCCATTATGTAGTTTGAGCACCATCATAGAATGGACGAAATTGTGCTTTGAACTGTAGTTTGAGTTTTGGATATATTAATATGTTTGCTAGATTTTCTGGTGACTGTTCTAATAAGGATGACGAAGCTGTTTCAGATTTAGTCTAATGAAGAAACTATTTTAAAAGGATAGGATGCAGAGGAATTTTCCTTGCATTATCAGATATTTAGCAGAGGAATTTCCTATTTCAGAGTTCAAATAGCTTTAAAAACTTCTGTAAGTTGGATAATTGAATCTACACATATTTTTCCTAGCACTTTTCTTGGGCCTAAACTTGTTCATATGTCACTCAACATATAACTAGAGAGGGCTTCATTTTGTGCCTTCTGACATTCATTTTCCTCATTAATACTGATGGGAAATGAAGATAACATTGCCTTCGAGCTACAAACTTCTCCTATTAGATATTAAACTTTTTAATGAAATGAAAGCATTCTCAATATTTTCTTGTCTCATGAATAGCTAAATTAACTTGCCTCTACATTTAAGCATTAGATCAATTATTTTTCAATGACAGTATGTAATTTTTTTCATCACAGATGTATTTTATTTTTCTTCTTACCTCTTTCCTCCTTGAAATCCATTTAAGAATTGTTTATGAAACTTAGGATATTGCATTTTATCAAGATCAATTATAATTTGGGTTATTTAAACAGACAAAAAATATAGTCTATTAATACCAAGTACACAATAGCCTAGTATTTTTCCAAGAACTATTTCTATTGATTTGCTCTGCTCTTCTGTTTTCAACCTTGAAAAATGGAGAAAACCACATACTTAGAATTGATGTTATGTCGTCACTAGTTCACTTTATGAAAGTATCACAGGAAGCTGTTAAATGTGTGAAAAAATTAACTCTTTTGAGAAGTATTTATTTAAAGCACCCTATAATAATAAGCAATACCAAGGATTTTCTTTACTTCTCCCAAAGATCAGACATTGTGAATTATGTTTGTAACCTCCTGTTTTACAGAATCAATATGTTCAAGTAATTTTAATTCAATCTTTTCCTTGAATTTTTAAACATGTGCATAATCTGAGGGTTTGCTTTCCCCATGAGGATGTCATAAAGGAAAACACTAGGCCTGCTGAAGAAATCTACAACAAAGCACTGTTTTAGAACAAAGTTCAAGTTTTGCACTCATTCTGTTGACATTTGATTTTACCAGCAAAATCATACATTTCAAATGAAATCACGTTAATAATAAAAGATTAGTTATTTAAGACCAGAAAATGATTGTAGCTTTCAAGGTTTTTAGAATCTCATATCACTAAGTGTACTTTTGAGACATGTAGAAATCATATTTAGAGATTCTATTACAGGACAGTATTTATCCTGTCATTTGTTGGACTTGAATTCATTTTTTAAAAGACACTAAACGTTATGTAGCAAAGACATATTTTCAGTCCATTCATATTTTCAGGAGATGTAAGTCTCACTGTAGTATATGTGTAAGTAGAAAGTACCTTTGCTCCATATTTATCTTCATCGTGATCAGATAGCATGTATAGGTAATATTTGCAAATGACTTGAAAGTATACTCAAATGGAAGAACACTGCAGCAGTATCAGGCAGCATCCAGGAATGCACACATGCACACACATAGTCATTTTTCTGTGCCCAGCTTCTGAAGAATATTTGCTTCCTGTCATTGTTTTCTGTTCTGATCATCATTATGACAGTACATTTTAATCCAATGTTTTGCAATGCAGAATAACAAAATCGTAGTACCCACATTTTGACCATCACTAAAATGGACACTAAAACTAAACAGAGATTCCTTAAAATGATAAAAGTACAAACAAGTAAAAGAAACTTTTTAAAGGTTTTAGTATCCCTAGACATCAGTGAAATGCAAATTAAACCTACATTGAGAATTCATTTCATTCTACTCAGAATATTTATCATTAAGTAGTAGTACAAACCTTTAATCCTAACACTTGGGAAGTGGAGGGAGGAGGATATCTGAGTTCAGGAAGCACTTGGTCTAATAGAGTGGTTCGATGACTGTCCATACTTTGGAAAAACTCTGTCCAAAAAAATTTTAAATTAAATTAAGTTAAACTTTAAAAATTGAAAAAGAAAAAACTGAATAAAGAGAATACCAATGACAATAATTGCTAACATGAATGTAGGAAAATTGAAATGTTTAAATACTGTTTATGGTTGTATGTAGTGCAGTCATTTTTTTCAATTTTGCCAAGTTTTTATAAAAGAATTTTCATCCAGTAACAAGGCTGCTTTGGCAAAAGATCATGTCTATGTAGGTATGTATGGAGACATGCCCTGAATTACAGTATGATCTGTCTGAAACACAGATATATCCTTAGTACACACCTTTAATCCCTGACAATGAAGGCAAGATTAGTTTGTAGAAGGAAGCAGTCAGATTTGAAATTTATTTCTAACCAAGGGACAGACAATCTAAAAAATCAAAGAAAGATTTCACAGAATGCATCAGAGATAGAATATGCTCTACTCACACTAGGATGGCACTGGAACGAAAAGTTATCTAAGAGTACAGAGAGAGAGAAAAGGTGTGGTGGGTGGTGGGTGGTGGGTGGTGTTTGTATGTAGCAGTTTACCAGGACAGTTTTACAGAGACAGGTTCCAGAGAGAACAAGCTAGTCACAGATGAAGACAGAATGGGTCAGTCAGTAAATAAGAAGAGCCAGAAGAACATATCGACAAAGTAAAAAAAAATGTTAAACAGAGATTTCCGTCATAATCCAAGAGAAGCCAGCATCAGTTATTCAGCTTGGAAAGTTAGATTGTATAGTGGTTAGAATCTTCCAGGCCTAGGCTTAGGAAATAGACTGAAATGATCTGGGGGTCAGCTCAAGTCATGCATTCAAAGAGCTTGGGTGTAGTTTGCATCTCAAACTTCCATCTGAGGAAATAAGAAACATTTACATTTACATTTACAGTTTTTCAGAAAATTTGATGTGAAACTACCATTTGACTCAGATCCTTAATTTTTGGAAACCAATTAAAAAGAATCAGTATCCTAATGTAAAAATAATAGTATATCCAAGATCACTGCTGCTACTTGGAATTGGAAGCAGCCTATATGTTCATCAACTGACTAATGGATAATGAAAACATGATGCATTTATACAATGAAATATTATTTAGCTACAAATAAAAATGCTTGCTGGTAAAATGGATAGGACTGAAAAATAAATACAGGAGAAATCATCCAGCTCTGATGGACAAATACCACAGGTTCTGTGTCTCATGTAGATCCCAGCTTGGTTGCATTAGTTTAGTTTGCTTAACTTGGAGTAGCCCTGGAAGACAGGACCTACTAAACGAACATACAAATAGTATAAAGTTGTTTTAAGAGTGTGTGGATCAAAAAAGAAGAAGGAGGAGGAGGAAGAGAGGAGGAAAAGGAGGAGAAGGAAAAGGAAAAAGGATAAGAGAAGAAGGAGAAAAGAAGGAAGGAGAAAAGATGTTTTTCCATATGTATGCAAAAAGTTTTAAGTAGAGGGAAGATATGATGTGGTGGGTAGATTAAGGTGTGGGACTGGGGGGGTGGGATTGAATTAATCAAATTTAATGCAGTATGAAAAACCCATATGGGAACCTAGTATCTTGTAATGTGAATTAACTAAAACACATGAAAGAGAGATACAAAGAAACAACCTTCCATGGCTAAATGGTACTGTTTAATGAAACAGTGGCCCGCTAAATTCGTTCCTAGTCCCAGACTTGTACTTCTCATGTAGAAAGGCCAATGGTGTCCCAGAAAACCCCAAGTAATAGAGCACCTTGTCAATAGTCTTCATTGCCAGGAAGAACTAGAGGACAAGACCTTATTCCTGAAAATGCAACATACTTTGATTTCACATTTTAGAGAAGGCAAACTTGAACTGAGTTGGAAGCTTCCTCTATGGTAGCTAGATATATTATGGTGGTCAGAAGATACTATGAAGTCTTCTGGCAGAGACAAAGCATCAGTAATCTTTCCAAGTTGTGAACCCTACAACTCAACAATAAAGCAAACAAACAACTCCCCCACCCCACCCCAAAAAACCTGGTGAGACTTCTTGTGTAGCAGAAATAAAACCATAGTGGTAGAAACCAAATGCAGTTTTGCTTTCTGATTGGATTTGAGGCCTGGTCTACTTGTAGGGACTCATTTTTCATGCTGTACTTCCAACTGGGTAAATCAGTATCCTTATTTGAAAAAGAAAACAAATGTAATATCACAATACCTTCTATACATCCATACCCACAGACAAAATAAAAATTCAACAGAAGTACACAAAATAACTCTCATTAGTTTGGTTTACATTATAAAGTAGAGATGGACATAAATATTTTGTAAAAAAAAATAAGATGAGATTTATGAATATTATGTCACTGAAAGACTGGTAATTAGTGGAATGGAATAGTGTTTTGTAAAACACTCATAACAAAGGCAGTGATGTTAGTCTATCCTAGTGATTTCCATGCCTAAAATGTCTTCATAGGTTAGAAATCTCAGTTTCCTGGTGGCAGTGGTTGTTCCCTCTTTCTCTCTCCCTCTCTCTCCTTCCCTCCCTCCCTCCCCCCTTCTCTGTGTGTGTGTACATGTGTGTGTATGTGTGCATTTATAATGATTTTGTTCTGCTCCACACAGTGATGTGCACTTGGTCAGAAAGTTTGATCATCATGAGCTCATCACTTCATCTTCCCAATTAGCCTGTACTACTTTTCAGTCCCTACTCCTTGAATTATTTTCTAAAGTATTGGCCTATGTTGTCTCTGATACAAACATAAAGCACTCTGTAGCAAACAATTCCCTAGTCTTAAAGTCTACCTTCTTTTAGTGAGGCAAATTCAGCAACCCTAATTTTTTATTCTGTTTCTTATACAGTTTCCTTGCAATTAATGATATTTTATATATCTCTTTATCATGTACAAAAATGGTCAAATATACTGCATGAATCTAATTTGATTCTGATATCATTATTACTAGAAAGTAGACTTCAATTTCGAATAGAAAATGAGTAATTAAGACAAGAAGGAAAATGTCCTTTGAAAATTTTTCTTACAAATACTTTATCCAACATGGTACCAGATACACTATACTTGCAAAATTCATTGAGTCCAACATTCTTGTTCTCCAAAGAAGCCCATGTATAATTGTTCATATCTATAAAACTTGATAGTCCCTGAGAGAAGTGGTGTCACTTTTAAAGGTGTATCGCTTGGTAGGTTGATCATGCTCCATTCTACATCTTAGAATATGTGAATAGTACAAAGTAGGACAAATGAGTTTGAAAAAGAGAATACATATTTGTGTAAGTAAGAAAGAGGGGTGGATCTGGGATGGGGAGGGAGACTGGGTGAATGTAATCAATTATTCATTGTATGAAATTCTCACAGTACTAAAAAAAAAAATGAGAACAAAATAAACAAACAGGCTCATGCAGAACTAAGAATAGCTAAAACTTCAACAGATACTTTTCCTCATGTTTTTGAGACCAAGTCTCATGTAGCCTTGAGGACCCTGAAATTGCTATGTAACCCAGGCTGGCAATGAAGCAACAGATATACACATGCTTCTCTCTCCCAAGTTTTGAAATAAAAAAAAAGTGCACCACCACACCCAGCTGTATTTGTTTAAAAGAGACTCTCATACAAGACTGCGACCAACTAAATCTACAGAAAAG
The DNA here is from genome assembly GCA_021653895.1 of Mastomys natalensis. NCBI lineage: Eukaryota > Metazoa > Chordata > Mammalia > Rodentia > Muridae > Mastomys > Mastomys natalensis. Next base: position 381,375 of record JAJTUV010001555.1, on the reverse strand, counting down.
TAAAAAGTACCCTAGAGCTTAACATACGCTCTTACAAAGCATATAAACATTTTGGTTGATTCTCTACTCCTGTCCATAGACAGAAAAGACACTTGCTTTGCTCAGTTATAGTTTAACTGACAAATACTTTTTAGTAATTAAGATAACTTGTCTTCCCATATCATGTTCAATAATGTGTTTGTATCAGTTACTGAACCTTAATTTTAGTAGTCCGTATGCTACTTTGTATATCATAGGTAAAACCATCCCTGCAATCACCAAGGTATTTCCTTCTATCAGAAGTACATAAAATATTTGATCACGTCCTATACAATAGGGTGTATCTAGTCAATGAAAGTAATAACATTATACAAACATTATGAATTCTATTTTTTATTCATGTAACTAGCTTTGTTTCTCAGTAAAAGATCAATTGTTTTAAGATATTAAAATAAACAAGGTAAACTTTGACTAAACTAGTAAAAATGATAATTTCATATCAATTATCAGTTCAGATTATGAACTTTAACTGGTGATTTCAAAGTGAACAAATTAATTAATATTTTCTCTTTTTCTCACTTTTTTTTTTACTGGATATTTTATTTACATTTCAGATGTGATCCCCTTTCCCCATTTCCGTCCCACCCAGGAACCCCCTATCCCATCCCCCCTCTTCCTGCTTCTATGAGAATGTGCCCCAACCCACTCACCCACTCCTACCTCTCCACCCACTAATTCTCCATACTGGGGCATCCAGTCTTCACTGGACCAATGACTTTGTCTCCCACCTATGCTCGAAAAGGCCATCCTCCTCTACATATACAGCTGGAGTCATGGGTCCCTCCCTATGTGCTCCCAGGCTGGTGGTTTAGACCCTGGGAGCTCTGGCTGATTGGCATTGTTGCTCTCCCCATGGGGCCGCAAACCCTTTCAGCTTCTTCAGTCTTCTCTCTAACTCCTCCATTGGGAACCCCATGATCAGTTCAATGGTTAGCTTTGAGCATCCACTTCTGTCTTAGAGGTCTGCTAGAGCAGACCTCTAAGGAGACAGGTATATCAGGCTCCTGTCAGCATACACTTACTGGCATCCACATCAGCATCTACCTTTGGTACCTGCATATGGGATTGATACCCAGGTAGAACAGTCTCCTGATAACCCCTCCTTCACTTTCTGTCCCACACTTTGTCTCCATATTTGCTCCCATGAGTATTTTGTTACTCCTTCTAAGAAGGACTGAAACACCCGCACTATGTGGTCTTCCTTCTTCATGAGCTTCATGTAGTCTGTGAGTTGTATCTTGGGTACTGCCAGCTTTTGAGGTAATATCCAATTATCAGTGAGTGCATACCATGTGTTTTCTTATGTGATTGGGTTACCTAATTCTGTATGACATTTTCTAGTTCCAGCGATTTGCCTAAGAATTTCACAAATTCATTGTTTTAATAGCTGAGTAGTACTCCATTGTGTAAATGTACCACATTTTCTTATTTATTCCTCTGTTGAAGGACATCTGGGTTGTTTCCAGCTTCTGGCTATGATAAATAAGGCTGCTACGAACATAGTGGAGCATATGTCCTTGTTATATGTTGGAACATATTCTGGGTATACCCAGGAGTGGTATAGCTGGGTCCTCAGGTAATGCTATGTCCAATTTAATGGGGAACCACAATACTGATTTTCAGAGCAGTTGTACCAGCTTTCAATCCCACCAACAACAGAGGAGTGTTCCTCTTTCTTTTTATGAGTACTTTCTTCCTTTTTTTTTAATCGGTTATTTTATTTATTTACATTTCAATTGTTATCCTCCTTCCCAGTTTCATCTCTGCAACCCCCCTATTCCATACCCTACTCCCTGCTTCTATGAGGGTATTCCCCAACCCACACACCCACTCCCACCTCACTGCCCTAGCATTTCCCTGCCTTGGGGCAGTGAGCCTCCACAGGACCAAGGGCCTCTCCTCCCATTGATGCCAGATAAGGCAGTCCTCTGCTACCTATGCAGCTGGAGTCATGGGTCCCTCCATGTGTACTTTTTATATATAATTTTTTCCAAGGTACTTAGCAATGAGTCTTAAATTTACTGAATAAGTGCTTCAACACTGAGCTATATACTCAAGCACAATCTTGTCCTTTACACTGTGACTGGAATGTTGTCCTCTAGATTTGGGTTTCATCTAAGATACCATAAAATGCTTTCTGGAAATATAGGCAAGTTGAATAAGCATTCTGTTTAATTTTTATTATGTATTTTATAAATAAAATAAAAACGCATGCTATCCTTAATGCATTATGAGTGTGCCCTTGCTTATCATCTTTGAAATGTTGATAGTACAGCATGTAAAAGAGATGTTTTCCTCTTTCTACCTAGTTAAAGAGGATAAAAAAGCCTGCTTGAGAATATGCCCTTACCTAACCCAGGGAACATAAAAATACATTCTTATTTTAAGGCAAATAAGGTTAGTTTAGGCTCTATAAGCATGTGTGTGTGTGTGTGTATGTGTGTGTTGCATGCATATCACATATGTGCTCCCAAGCAGATGAGAACACAGATGAGCAGGCACCCCTCCACATGTTAGTGAATACAGACCATTAAATCTACCTTGGACAAAATTCCTGAGAAATTGTCAGCTTTTTATTTTGAGCTACCATTTGGACACTAGTAACTAAACCCATGTTCTCTGCAGGAGCAGCAAGAGCCCTATGCATTGAACCATCTTTTCAGTCCCCACTTATGTTTTGGAACATGTTCTCTCAGTGTTGTAGAGATGTTATCAAGAAGGCTATTCTGACTGGCCAGATAGAGCTAGGAAACCACCAGCAGCCACCTACCCTGAACTAATATTACAAGTTCACTTCCAAGATGCTTAGTTGTATATGTAGGTTCCGGAGAGAAAACTCTGGCTTCAGTGATTACAAGGCAAGTACTTTGTTAACAGCTTTCTAGCTAGAGGTATGCTCCACAGGCATTTATATTGTGCTATACTGTCTACTCAGAGAGCCCATGAGACCAAAACAAAACAAAACAACAAAAACAAGAAACAAAAACATCCTCTCTGTCACTATACTCTACCTAACTGCTTTCCTTTACCAGCAACACAGATTATAAACTGGCGAACTGAACAGCAGAAAGGCTCAAGTTTATAACCACACCTAGGCAAAAATGAAGTGTAAATGTTTTTATATAACTCCTCTCAGTATTCTAACTAGCTTGCCTCATTTAAGAGTTGCCTGTGAGAACTGAAACCTGCTGAAGGAACACTGCATTCAGTTTTCTCTTCACACACTTGGAGACATATGTTCATTTGTTTCAAAGATGAGAGAAACAGCATTTGGTATCTTAAAATGTTTCCTATCTTTCCCTGTTTCTCTTGAATATTAATAAATGCTGCATATGATGTTCTTTTTAAATATGTAATGTGACTGTTCTTCTTGGATCTTGCATAGGTTTTTGTTATTGTCATTTGGGTATTTTTAGGGGGGAATAAATGTTTGTAATATTATTTTAATGTCTAAATATCGACCAGTGGTTTTCCATTTTTACCTTCAGGAACATCTATATAAAAAGTTAGCAGTCAGCCAGGCGGTGGTGGCGCACGCCTTTAATCCCAGCACTTGGGAGGCAGAGGCAAGTGGATTTCTGAGATCGAGGCCAGCCTGGTCTACAGAGTGAGTTCCAGGACAGCCAGGGCTACACAAAGAAACCCTGTCTCGAAAAACCAAAAAAAAAAAAAAAAAAAAAAGTTAGCAGTCTTATTTTCCATTTTCTGTTAAAACAGTTTATCTATTCATCAAAAATGTTAAAATTATGATATTAATATTCATTGAAAACAACCATATTTCTTAGTACTTTCAAATTCTTGTTATGTTAGCATTTGAAATTTCAGGGAGAATACATCAGTTTTCCTCACGCCTAACATATTCTGAAAATTTTCAAAATCATAATGTGTTATACACACTTCCAACAAATTTTACCTTTTATAAAACAGTTATTGGCTATTTTTATTTTTTGGGTGAATGCTGAATAAATTTCTTTGTCTATTGACATTTTTATTTCCTTGGTATTTAAATTTTCAAGGACTTTGTAATTTCTTCTTATTCCAACAGCTGATATGTAAGGCATCTTCTTGTGTTACTGACTGTTCTGTAATATGTAATAATGTTCTGTTCAGAAAGTTCTTACATACCCTAATGTCTCAAAAATAGTCTTTGTTTTCCTGTAGTTATTTTGGTGTTTCAAAGAATGGAGAAAAACTGCAAAGCAAATGGAAACCACAAACAAGCATGCATATATGTGTGTATACACACACACACACACACACCACACACACACAACACACACGTTATACACTAAAAACTATCCTGAACAGAGAAAAGGATAAAGTCCAGTGGGAAAAAGGCAGAATTTCCCTTAACAGATGAAGACTGTTTTTATTTATTTATTTTTGTTTTTAATTTTTTTTTTTTTTTTTTTTTTTTTTTTTTTGCTTAACAGTTTCAATGCATGTAAGCAGCGTCACATACCAAGTGTCCCAAGAAAATCTCTAAGAAGTATTATATTGTCTTTAAATGCAGTTTCTTTAAATATCCTAGTAAACTGTGCATGTCAATCACGACAACATATTTGTGGACTGATTCATGTAGAATGTCTAAAATAAAATGGTTTCCAACTACTCTCTTTTCCAACAAGCTACACTGGAATTTTGATAACTTTAAGTTACTTTTTTAAGTTAAAATCTTATTAGGTTTCAGTTTTATTAACTTTAAATTTTATTTATTATTTTTATGTAGAATAAGTTTGTAATTTATTTAACTAAATATATAGATTATTATATATTTTCTATTGTATTCTCTTAGGCATATCATCACCTTTCAAAAAAAATAATATGATGAATAAAGAAATAATAAAAGTTCACTATGTCACATAAGTTTCATTGCCAATGTCATTATAAATATTTTTTATGGAACAGGGTTTGCAAGATATGATGAAAAAAAAAAAAAACCTACAGAACCCCTGGTTGTGTCAGAACCCTCAGTAGATGAAATAAATATATGAACTCATAAAGAGAATGATTTAGTCATTAGATTATGGAGGTAAACATATTCCATAATCTCCAGTTGACAAGCTGTCTATCAGGTGAGATGGTGACCTAGTTCCAACTTGAGACCAAGGTCTGAGAACCAGGAAGGCAGGCAATAGTTCTAAAGGCTGTCAAGGTTCAAATTCAGCAAGCATCAATGTTTCTTTCAGAATCTAAAAGTAGATAGATACTCTTATTTTTGCTCAGCATGAAGTGTTCTGTCCTATTTGGGGGCCAGCACTTTACTTTTTTTTTTGGTGTTCAATGGACTGCATGAAGCCAACTCCAGTTGCAATGGCAATCTTCCCTCTTCAGTCTATTAATTTAAATGTTAATATTATCCATGGAAGTTTCACAGATATTCAAGGAATGAATTACGACCAAATGACTGTGCATCCTATGGTCTACTCAAGTTGATGCTTAAAATTAACTGCTATGGAAAAATATTAGGAAGCAATTGTCTGTAGAAAGTGATTCCTAAGTTTCAAATATAAAATCATGAATGTTTAAGAGGTACACATATCATCGCACACATGCGTCTTACTGAGCTCTTTCCATAACTTACAGGAAATATATCATCTCAAACTACAGGGAGCTTGAAGTTCTCCACAAAGGGGAGAGAAATATCTATTTTAACAGATAATAATCTACAATACCTCTTAAAAATAACTACAAACAAATATATTCTTTGACAAACTTTTTTATTGCTTTTTTATGAAATTAAAATATATAGTAATCAGGAAGCATAAACAATTTTATCTATATTATAAAAATATTTAAAATATTTAATTCATTTTATTCTGTTACTCTTGCTTGCTACATGGAGGAGACAACTATAAATAGTAAGTTGTTCATGACATAAATCTAATCATTTATACCTGAACACTCATACACAGTTAAAATTGAGACTTACAGGCATGCTTCATTATTCCAGTCTCAAAATGTTTCAATTTCTATGCAGTAATTTAATAAAATTATTTATTATGTAGGTCATTTTGTCCCAGTTTTAATCATCTTTGTGAAGCTCAATAGAACTTGTAGCTCTAGTTTTCTCTGTATACATTGATATTTGGTTGCAATTAGAGTTAATTATGGACTTTTGAACATTGATAGACATTTCTTCTTTGCCCTTCTACTCACAGTGATCAACACCAATGTTTTGTGACAGAAAGAAATATGTCTGTGATGTCCAAATTAATTTCTAATTTCCTCTAAACTACCCAGTGATTTTTTTGCTGCCCATAGATTATGAGATATCTGGCATTACTCTGTCCATTTTTGAGTTACATGTAATGTTTAAACTCAGATACAGAATTGTTTGTTTTATGTATAATTTCAGGTAGCTTAATTTGGTCAGGCATTGTTCCTCAAACACTCCTTTAAGAAACACTAAAAAAAAGCTGTCACTCCCGATGGGGAAGCAGATTAACTGTAAACCTTCACCTCTTCCTCCTCTTCTGCTCCCTGTTCCCATCTCCAATGGATCACAAAAATCATCCCATCCAAACTTCCTTTCCCAAAACTCATCACTTTGTACAAGTTCCCAAATGCAGAAGACTTCCCCTGAGCATATGAATACCAATTCATCCAGGAATAAGCTAACTGCAGGTCTTTATATCTTCATCTCCTTCAAATCTAGTCCTACAATTTCCTGACAGTTTTGTGTCAGACCACTTGTGTTAGCCTCCCCTTACATCATATCACCATCTCAAGCTACAATAGATCACACAGACATTCCAATACAAATTTTCTTCTCATCACTCATTATTTTTATCTGTGTCCCCAAACACAGCAGACATTCCTTGATAACTCTTCAGAAATTCTATTCAAGAAAGAATGTTGCAGACCTCTGTATCTTTACCTCTATTTATTCCTATAAATCCAATCCTTAAGCGTCAATTTCAGCTCTGTAGCTTCCACTGGCTGCACCCACCAGCTCACCTCTGCTACCTACTCCTAAAGATCTCAAAGACCTTTTCATCCAACTTTTCTTTCTATTCATTGTGTTATGTCAGTCCCCAACTCCTTCAGTGATGCATCTCCAGACAAGCCTTCCTGAGAAGCAAGTCCATGGAAGGAGATAGGCAAGGGTTTTATTGATGTTTTTGTTGTTGTCTTGTAATTTTATTTATATCCCAAGTGTTACCTACTCTAGGTCTCCCCTCCTAGAGTTCTTCAACCCATCCTCCTCCCCTTGGTCTCTGAGAAGATGCTCCCCCCACTGCATCCCCCTTCCCTGGGGCATCAAACCTCTACATAATTAGGCACATCATCTCCCACTTAGGCCTGACAAGATGGTCCTCTGCTACGTAAGTGCCTAGCGACCACAGATCAGTGCATTTATGCTCTTTGGTTGGTGGCTTTGTCTCTGGGAGCTCATAGGGGTCTGGTTAGTTGACATTGTTGGTCTTCTTATGGGGTTGCTATCACATTAAGCTTTTTCAAACCTTCCCCTAACTCTTCCATAGGGGTCCCCGAGCTCTACAGTTCAATGGTAGGCTGAAAGAATTTGCCTCTGTCTCTGTCAGCTGTTTGTTGGGCCATTCAGAGGACAGTCATGCTAGGCTTCTGTCTGTAGGCACATCATAGCATCAGTAATAGTGTCAGGCCTGAGAGTCTCCCTTTAGTTCCTTCAATCTTTGTACTAACTCTTCCATAGGGTCCCTGACTTTCATCTTATACTTGGATGTGGGTACATGCATCATCTGTCTCAGTCTGCTACTAGTAGAGCCTCTCAAAGGCACTTTGAAGTACTGTAAAAAAGATTTTGATGTGAATTACATTGAATCTATAGATTGCTTTTGGTAAGATTCCCATTTTTACTATATAAATCTGAGCATAAGTGATTTTTTTCATCTTCTGATATCTTCCTCAGTATCTTCAGAGACTTGAAGTTCTTAACACATCAGTCTTTTACTTGCTTGGTTATAGTTACACCAAGGTGTTTTAAATTATTCATGGATCTTGTAAAAGGTGCTGTTTTCCTAATTTCTCTTTCTGAATTTAAGGTTTGTATAAAGCAGAACTACTATTTTTGTTTGTTTATACTTTATTCTGTTTTTTAGTAACGTTGTATCCAGCTACTTTGAGGGAGGTGTTTATCTGCTGTAGGAGCTCTCTGGTAGAGTTTTTTTAGGTTGCTTATATGTACTATCATATCATCTGTGAATAGCAATATTCTGACATCTTCCTTTCCAATTTCTATCCACTTAATGTTATTTAGTTATCTCATTGCTCTAGCAAGTAGTTCATGTACATATTCAATACACAAGGAGAGAGTGTGGAGATTTGTCTTGTCCCAGATTTTAGGAGATTGCTTTAAGTTCTCTCCATTTTATTTAACCAAGGCTATTGGCTTGTTGTACATTGATTTTATTAGGTTTACGCATGTACCTTATATCCTTAATCTCTTCAAGTCTTTTAACATGTAGGGGTGATGAATTTTGTCAAGACATATATTAACATGTAGTCAGATGATCATGTGATTATTTGTTCAGGTTTCTATTTGGTGGATTATGTTGATAGATAACTTTATATTGAACCATCCTGTATCCCTTGGATGAAGCCTACTTGATCTTGGTAGATGACATTTTTGATGTGTTCTTGGATTCAGTTTTTGAGTAATTATTGTGTAAATTTATATCAATGTTCATAAACAAATTTGTTCTGAAATTTTCTATCTTTGTTGAGTCTAAGTGTGGTTTAGGTAACATGATGACTATAGCCTCATACATTAATTTTGGGAATGTTCCTTCTTTTTCTATTTTATGTAATAGCTTAAGTAGTATTGGTACTAGCTCCTCTTTGAAAGTCTGAAAAAATTCCTCTCTGAAACTATCGGCTTCTGGCCTTTTTTTTTGGAGTCTTGCAAGGAATGCTTCTCTTTCCTTGGAGGTTATGGACTATTTAAATAGTTTATCTTGATTCAATTTTGGTAAGTAGTATCTATCTAGAAAGTCATGCATTTTGTTTATATTTTCCAATTTAGTGGAGTACAGAATTTTGAAGTAAGATCTAAAGATTCATTTAGTTTCCTCATTGTCTGTTGTTATGCTTCCTTATTAATTTCTGTTTTTGTTAATTTGGATATTCTGTATCTTAGTTTGGCTAAGGGTTCATCTATATTTGTGATTTTCTCAAGAAAACAGCTCTTGGCTTTGTAAATTCTTTGTAATTTTTGTTGTTGTTGATGATGATGATGTTTTCTTTTTGTTTTAATTGGTTATTTTAGCTCTGTGTATGATATTATCTCCTCTTGGGTATATTTGATTCATTTTGTTCCATAACTTTCAAGTGTGATTTTAAATTTCTAGTATGAGATCTCTCCAATTTTCTATGAGAGCACTTAATGCTATGAACTTTTCCCTTTGTGCTGCTTTCATTATGTCCCATAATGTAGGATATGCAGTGTCTTTATTTTCACTGAATTCTAGAAATTATTGAATTTCTCCCTTTATATCTTCCCTGGCCCAGTTATCATTGAGTATTAAGTTGCTCATTTTCGAAGAGATTGTGGGATTTCTGTTGTTTCTGTTGTTCTTGAAGTCCAGCATTAATCCATGGTCATCTGACAAAATACAAGAAGTTATTTAAATCTTCTTGTATCTGTTGAGGCTTGCTTTGTGACAGACTCTGTCTTAAAGACCTCAAGGGTCTGGTTAGTTTAGACTGCTGATCTTCTTATGGGGTTGCCTCCTCCTCAGCTTCTTTTAGCCTTTCATTAATTCAACCACAGTGGTAAACTACTTCAGTCTAATGTCTGAGAAAAGTATCGGCATCTGTCTCAGTCAGCTGCTTGTTGGTCCTCTCAGAGGGCAGCCATGCTAGCCTTCTGTCTGTAAGCACACCATAGCATCAGTAGTAGTGTCAGGCATTGGAGGCTCCCCTTGAGATGGATCTGAAGATGGGATGGTCACTTGACCCCATTTCCCTCAATCTCTTCTCCATTTCTGTCCTTGCAGTTCTTTTAGACAGGAAAAACTCTAGGTCAGAATTTTTGACTGTGGGATAAATAGCAACTCCATCCCTCCACTTGATGCCCTGTCTTTCTACTGGCAGTGAACTCTACAAGTTCCCTCTCCCCACCGTTAGACATTTCATCTAAGCATCCTCACTTTGAGTCCCGACAGTCTCTCACCTCCCAGGTCTCTGGTACTTTCTAGAAAGTATCTCCACCTCAGACCCCTTCCAAAGTAACATATTTCCATTAATTCTGCTGGCCCTAAGGGCTTCTCTCTTATCCCCTCTGCCCTCACTCTTGATCATGTTACCATTTTCCCTTCCACATCCTTCTCCCACCCAGATACCTACCTCCTTCTAACTCTCCTGATTTTCTTCTCCCTTCAAAGTGGGATTGAAGCATCCTCACTTGAGCCCTTCTGCTTGCTAACCTTCTTCCGTTCTGTGAATTTTTACCTTTGACCTTTGATGTTCTTTCCTTTTTTTTTTTTTTTTTTTTTTTTTTTGCTAGTATCCACCTATTAGTGAGTACATACCATACATGCCCTTTTGGGTCTGAATAACCTCACTTAGGATAGCATTTTCTCCTTCTATCCATTTGCATGGAAAACTCATGATGCCCTCATTCTTAATACCTTAATAGTATTCAATTGTGTAAATGAACCACATTTTCTGTATCATTCTTCCATTATGGGACATCTGGGTTGTTTCCAGCTTCTGGCTATCACAGATAAGATGGCTCTGAACATAGTGGAGCATGTTTCCCTGTGGTATGGTGGGGTATCTTTTGGGTATATGACCAGGAGTGGTATAGCTAGGTCTTCAGGTAGATCGATTTCCAATTTTCTGAATAACTTAAAGATTTATTTCCAGAGTGGTTGTACCAGTTTGTAATCCAACAAGCCACGGAGGAGTGTTCCTCTTTTTCCACATTCTCAACAACATGGACCTTAGTTTTTTATCTTAGCCATGGTGATTGGTGTAAGATGGAATCTAAGGGTTGTTTTGAATTACATTTCCTTGATGACTAAGGACTTTAAAGATGGCTTTAATTGCTTCTTGGCCATTTGAGATTCCTTTGTTGTGACTTCTCTGTTTAGGTCTACACCCATGCAAAACCAAGTTTTTGATTGGGTTATTTGGGTTTTTGAGGTTAGCTTCTGAGTTCTTTGTATATTCTGAGTATTATCCTCTATCTGTAGGGTTAGTGAAGATTTTTTCCATTCTGTAGGTTGCTGATTTGTCCTATTGACTATACCATTGGCTTAAAGAAGCTTTTCAGTTTCATGAGGTCCCATTTATGAATTCTTGATCTTAGAGCCTGAGATATTGGAGTTCTCTTTAGGAAATTCCCCTTGCCCCAATGCCAATGAGTTTGTGGCTTTTTCCCCACTTTCTTTTCTATTAGATTAAGTTTATCTGGTTTTATGTTGAGGTCCTTGATCTGCTTGGACTTGAGCTTCATACAAAGTGACAAATACAGGTCTATTTTCACTTTTCTACATACTAAATACCAGTTAGACTAGCATGATATATTGAAGATGCTTTCTTTTTTCCATTGTATATTTTTCTGTCTTTATCAATGATCAAGTATCTATAAGTCTGTGGGCTTATTTTTGGGTCTTCAATTATATTCCACTGATCAACCTGTGTGTGTTCATACCAATACCATGTAATTTTTATCACTATTGCTCTGTAGTACAGGTTGAAGTCAAGGATGATGATTCCTCCAAAATTCTTTTATTTTTAAGAATCATTTTTGTTCTACTGGGTTTTATTTACCATATGAAATTGAGAATTGCTCTTTCTATGTATTTGAAGAATTGTGTTGGGATTTTGATTAATATTATGTTGAATCTCTGGATTGCTTTTGGTAGGATGGCCATTTTTACTATGTTAGTACTACCAATCAATGAGCATGGGAGAGCTCTCCATTTGCTGAGGTCTTATTAGATTTCTTTCTTGAGATACTTGAAGTTCCTGTCATATAGATCTTTCTTTCATTTGAGTAGAAGCACTCCATGACATTTTATATTATTTGTGACTATTGTGAAGTGTGTTGTTTCTCTGTTTTTTTTTCTCAGCCTATTCTTCATTTGTATAAAGGAAGGCTACTTATTTATTTGAGTTAATTTTATATCCTGCCACTTTGCTGAAGTCCTTTATCAGCTATAGAATTCTGTGTTAGAATTTTAGGGATCAATTATGTATACTATCATATCATCTTCAAATAGTGATACCTTGACCTCTTCTTTGCCAATTTGTCTCCACTTGATCTTCTTTTGTTCTTATTGCTCTAGCTAGAACTTTGAGTACTATATTGAATAGATATGGGGAGATTGGGCATACTTGTCTTGTTCCTGATTTTAGTGTGATTGTGTTAAGTATCTCTCCATTTAATTTGATATTGGCTGTTGGTTTGCTGTATTTTGCTTTCATTTTGTTTAGATATGGGCCTTGAATTCCTGACCTTTCTAATACTTTTAACCTGAAGGGTGTTGTATTTTGTCAAATGTTTTTTTTTTTAACATCTAATGAGGTCCTCATGTGAATTTTTATTTGAGTTTGTTTATATAGTAGGTTAAGTTAATGGAATTTTTTTTTTATGTTGAACCAAATTTACGCCTCTTTGAGGAAGTCTACTTGATTGTGGTGAATAATGATTTTGATGTGTTCTTGGATTTGGTTTGCTAGATATTTTTGGGGGGGTGGTTTTGCATCAATGGTCATAAGCAAAATTAGTCTGAATTTTGTTTCTTTGTCGGGTCTTCATCTGGTTTATGTATCAATAATTGTGTCTTCATAGATAGAACATCATGTTCCTTATATTTTTTATTTTATGGAATAGTTTGAGGAATGTTGGTATGAACTCTTTTTTGAAGGTTTGATCAAATTCTTAAAGCCTTCTGGCCCTCCCCCCCACATCATTTTTTTGGGGGGTGGTGGAAATATTTAAAGTCAGGATTTTTTTTTAATTTAACATTTTCACATTTTATTTGACTGATGTATCTATTTCTTCCTTTGGATATTCTACACTGAGTTTCTGCCTTCCATCTAAGGTAGTCTGCTTAAATCTGCTGTTCTGTTCTCTTCCCTAGGTTTTTCATCTTCAGGATTCCCTCAGACTGTGTTTACTTTATTGCTACTATTTCAATTTTCTTGTCTTGTACAGGTTTATTCATTTACTTCACCTGTTTGTTTGTATTTTCCTGTACTTTTTAAGAGATGTATAACATTTTGCTTAAATGTCTCTATTATCTTTATATGACTGGCTTTATCATCATTTTCTTATGCTTCAGTTGTCTTAGGATATCCAGGGCTTGCTTGTAGTAGGCTAGCTGGGTTCTGAAGTTGACATATTTTTGTTGGTTTTGTTGTATTCTAGCTTTTGTTGATTGTTTTTGTCCACTGGCCTTTAGTCATGTTGTAGTCCCTAATTGTTTCTGATGTAGCAAGTATTGGGAATGAGGGGTATATCTTTGGGGCTGGACAATTGCAATCTGGACAGTGTAATCTCTCAGAACCCTGAGAAAAAGGAGGGCAGTGGAGCAGAGAACAAGGTCTAACTTTTGTTTCCAGATCAGTAGTTCCAATGAAGATAGGCTGTGAAATGTCTAGACAATTGACCTCTGAGGGGACAGCATGCCACTATGGCATGGTCAGTCTCTTATTTATTAAATTTTACTTTTATTTTTCAGAAGCCGAATTACATTTGTAAACTATCATTATACTTAGATAATTTTTGTTTTTACAGAAAAAATAGAATTCAAAAACTTTCTTGTATGACTTGTTTGAAGATTAATACAGACTCTTAACTTGACATGATCTAGAGTCAGTAAAGAGAAAAGATCTGGAAATGCCCTGAGAGATAATCTTGATAAGGTTAATTAGGATTGAAAGACTCAAACTCAAAAATCATCAGAATCATTTCCTGAGCTTGGGTAATATGTTGAAAAGAAAGTAGAAACTGAACTGAACCCCAGAATCTACCATTTTCAGGGTTTTGACTACAGATTCAACGTGTCCAACTGCTTCCTCACAATCATGCCACCATAACTTCTATATATTTAATGAATGTGTTCCAGATCTTTGAAGCACAACACATTCTTTCTCCCTTATTACTTTTAAAAGGGTTTGTGATTACAGTAAGAGAAAAACTAACCTATAAACCATTTATACAATATCTCTTTAAAATCCTATTTTAATTTAGTCTACAGTAACATTCATAAACTAAGAATAAATATCAAATGAACAAACTTGAATAACTGGAAACACATGAATTTTAGGTTTGTTTTATGTTCTTTGCTACCGCAACCAGGCTACAAATTTATTAATTAAAATTAATTTATTAATTAAAATATTTCTCTTTCTGTGTCTCTGTATCTGTGTCTCTATATATCTTTTTGTCTCTCTGACTCTCTCTTTCTCAGATACACACACAAACAGACTCACACATAGACACATACACAGACACACACACACCACACACACACACACACACACACAAGAAACAGTTTGAATTTTATCTGTGGTTTTCCTATTGTTCAATTTAATTGATTTCTGCTCCTCTCCAAAGCACTTCTGTCTGCTTTCTTAATCTTAAATTTCTTCTGTTTTGCAATTGACTTAGACATAAGAGATTTGAATAAATTACTACAAAGTTCCCTTCTTATTTATAAAATGCTATATATTTTCTTCTAACCACATTTGTTATTTCCCATAGTGTTGATCAGTAGAACATTCACTGTCCTTTATTTAAAATGCTTTCATTCATATCAAGACCTTTCTTTGATCCAATATCCTTTAGTATTATATCATGTGGTGTTCAAGTACTTGAGGACTTTAAGGTTATTGCTCTCCTGTTAAACATCATGTGGTCTCAGAACATATTTTTATGTGATTTGTCTTAAAATCATTGTCCAGGAGCTAGAGGTATGAGACAGAGCTTAGAAGTACAGTGCTTACTATTCTTCCAGAGGACCAGACTTGATGTCCAATACTCATGCTGGATTTCTCACAACCATATGGAATTCTGCCTCCAAAGTATCTGATGCCCTATTCTGCCCACTGAGGCTACTGTATTCTGTACTTATACCTCACTCTGCCAAATACATAGAAATATAGGCACATATACATGATAATTTTTCTATAAATCCTAAAAACTGTGAAGTTCAGAAGACCTTTCTATGTGTGCCTAAAAATATTTCAAAACATTTATTTCTACTTGCCTAGCAAGAGAAACACCTATGGTGTTGTTATTGAATATTTATACTGAGAACATTAGATACTTTCTGTTTTGCACATTGCCCCAGGACATGCCTAATTTACAAAAAATAGAGAGTCTCTGCTTTCATGAGGAATAAGGCATTTTCATATCTCCTTCTGGAGCTGTGAAATTGTGTTCCAGAAACAGATCTTCTGGGCTCATCTGTTTGTTCAGAGGAGGGTGGTAAGTATCCTATTACTTATTGACAATGGATGTAAATTCTGTTCAGCTTTTTGTTGTTATTTTGTTGTAAGTAGTTAAGTGAGTTTCCAAGGAAATATCTAGAACTTCATATTCATAGAATTAATGACACACCTTCTTCTGTTGGTGCTTGTATAATGTTTTTTAATTTTTCAAAATTTTAGTTTTAATCAGGCAATGGTGGCACACACCTTTAATCCCAGCTTTTGGGAGGCAGAAGAAGGTTGGATTTCTGAGTTCAAGGCCAGCCTAGTCTACAGAGTGAGTTCCAGGACACCCAGGGTTATACAGAGAAACCCTATCTCAAAAAAACAAAAACAAAGAAATCCACAAAATTTTAGATTTAATTTCAATGTTTTGGATACAATACAGTTTCAGGTATAAATTCTCCAAGATTATGGCTATAATTGTTGATTTCTAAAAGACTATGTTCAACTTCCAAACATTTTAATTGTATTTACTGCTTTTTATTATATTTTTCTTTTGTGATTATTGCTTTTTCTTCTACATTTTTCTTCTACAAAGTTGCTACATTTTCTCCCATATTTTGTTCCAGAATGATAATATTCTCAGACTTCTAACACAGTTTAAACAATTTTAATGTAAATGTGCTAATGCCTCTTTCAAACATGTGAATCAACTTTATATGACTAATAACAATTATTTTCATGACCACTGAGAAAAAAAGATTGATATTATCAGTTTTATTTTTTTACCCAAGGTCTCTGGGCTATCTAGTCTCTGATTCTTGGTCACTCAAGCAGGTTTATGCATGGCTTCCATATCAGAAGTAAGCTTTAGGTCAAATAAGATATTGGTTAATTACTTCTACAGGTCTTGTGACACTCCGGCTTTAGCATATCTTAGAGACAGGACACCATTCTAGATCAAGTGTTTTGTCAGTAGCTGGACAATAGGATGTGTCTTTTGGTAGCATTCAGAATAAATTTCTATCCAAAGATAGTAGAATTTAGGGGAGAAAGCTCTATTTAGGTACCTGGTTAGATTCTCTATGTTCAGTGTGTTGTATAGGTGTTATCTTCAGCAATGAGGACTTGCTGTCAGTTTGTGGAGACCAAGCTATCTTTCTGGCCACAGTTTGAGTTCTTTGAGGATTTCCAAAGGAACCTTTGGCTAACATTCATATAAATGTAACCCATTCCCAGTCCTTGAAGCCTTGTTTGATAAAAAGATATGGACATTTGGCATATTTTTCCTTTAGAAATTAGTGATTTCATTTAGAATACTTTAATATGAGAATATATTTTAGGAAGTTTTTAATATATTAAATTTCCATACTCCCCCTGCATTTCTGGAATGAATCCCATTTAATAATTCTGAACCCTCATTTTGGTATGTACTTTAACTCATGTTTAATTATTTTATTAAGCATTTTTCATATATAATCACAAGGGAAGTTTATCTGTAATTCTTTTATTGTTGTTGGATCTTCATACTGTTTTAGTATCAGTATTACTGTGACCTTATAAAATTAAATGGGCAATTTTTTTTCTGTTTCTTGTTTGTGGATCAATTTGAGGAGTACTGACATTAAATCTTTTGAACTTTTGTGCTACACATTATGGCTTTGGGTTGTTTTTGATTGGGAAAATTTTAATGACTGCTTCTGTTTCATTCAGTGTTATAATTCTGTTTAAGTTGTTTATCTGATCTCGATTTAATTTGGTGAGTGCTATCTATCAAAAGAATTATCCATTTCCTTTAGACTGTCAAATTATTGTACCATAGGTTTGTAAAGTATGTCTTTATGAATCATTGTATTCCCTCATTGCCTGTTTCATGTCTCCATTTTCAGTTTTACTTTTGTTAATTTAGATATTCTCTTCCTTTCCTTAGTCAATTTAGATAAGGATTTGCCTATTCAATTTTTGATTTTTGTCATAAAAAAAGCTAACTTATCATTACATTGATTCTTCATGTTTTCTGTTGTTTCTATTTCATTGATTTCAACACTGAGTCTGATTATTGTCATTTATGGATTTTGGTTGGGCACTCTTTTTTTTTCTTAGAACTTTCAGATGGGCTGTTAAGTTGCCTGTATAAGTTCTTTTCCAATTTTTATGTAATAACTTAATGCTATAAACTTGACTCTTAGAATGGCCTTCATTGTATCCAGTAAGTTTTGGATATGCTGTGTATTCATTATCATCCCATTCTAGAAAAATCTTCCATTTAATTGTTATTTTTTTCTGTTGATCCATTTTACATATTTTAATTTGTTAGTTATGCAGTTTCCATGAGTTTGTAAGCTTTCTGATGATTCTGTTGCTCTTAGCATCCAGAGTGTTCAGATAGGATGCAGAGTATTATTTCAATATTCTTTTATCTATTGCAACTTACTCTGTATTTCAATATATGGTCAATTTTGGAAAAAACTTCCATTAGGTAGAGAGAAGAAGGTATATTCTTTTCTGATTGGTTAACATGCTCTGTAATGTCTGTTTGGTTTATATTGTCAGTTACTGCGAGCATTTCTCTGTTTATTTTTGTCTGTATGCTCTTTTTACTTGCAAAAGTGGTGTGTTGAATTTTCCAACTATCAGTGTGTGAGGATCAATATTTGATGTAAGATGCAGTAGTGTCTCTTTTAAAAACTTGCATATCCTTTTGTTGTTGAATAGATATTAATAATCACAGTGTACTCTTGATTTTTTCTTTTTTCCATTGTTGATTACATAGTACCTATTTCTATCTGTTTTTATTACTTTTGATTTGAAGAATGGCTACATTTGCTTGTTTTTTAGATCCATTTAATTGGTATAAATTTTCCAACCATTTATACTGAGTTGATGTCTATTTGTGTTTTTGTGGTATATTTCTAAGTTACAGTAGGATCTTGTTTTCACATACAAACTATTACTCTGTAATTTTTTATAAGGAAAGTGAAAATATTGATGCAGAGAGATATCAAGGACCAATTATTCTTGATTCCTGTTACTTTATTGTTGTTGTTTATATTGCTGTGTATGGTATGGGGTAAGGTGTTTATATGTATGTGCATGTGAGTGTGCATGTGTGTGTGTGATTCCATTCTTTAAATTTTGCTGGTCTGAGAGTATTTATTCCCTAGGTTTTCTTGGTTGTAGTTAACTTATTTAAGGATGCATAGATAAATAAATAGATAGATATGATAGATAGATAGATAGATAGATAGATTGATAGATATTGATTAAATTTGTTTTATAACTTTTTATTCCACACCAAAACATTTTAGAGTTCTATGACTTTTAAACTAGCCAATCTACTGGATATGTAACACTGTGAAGTATTTTTGTACTACCACATAACTAATTGTTATTATCACTCTTCAGTGATGTATCAAATGTTAGAATTATTTCTCTTAAAAACCATGTTCTTCTAATGATTGCTAATTTCAACTGGTTCGAATAAAATTCTTAAATATTGAATTGTATAAAATAGATCAAGGAGCTAAAACCATCCAGTAGAAAAAAGACAGCATTTTCAACAAATGGTGCTGGTTCAACTGGAAGTCAGCAAGTAGAAGAATGGAAATCTATCCATTCTTATCTCCTTATACAAAACTCAAGTACAAGTGGATCAAAGACCTCCACATAAAATCAGATATCCTGAAACCAATATAAAAGAAAGTGGGGAACAGCCTTGAATACATGAGCACAGTAGAAAATTTCATAAACTGAACACCAATGGCTTGTGCTCTAAAATCAACAATCGACAAATGGGGCCTCATAAAATTGCAAAGCTTCTGTATTTATTTTTTCATCAGGCTTCAAGAATGGCATATATAGCTTGATCATGCTAGCCTTTTTTGTCCTGGGAATACTTTTATTTCTGCTCATCGTGTTAAACGTCATCTTTAACAACATCAACATGTTGGTAGCCAAAGTACATTGCTTGAAACTGAAAATGGACCCCCAGACAGAGTTATTAAATTAACAGACTGGCAAGCCAAAGATGGGTAAGATTCTGCAGAGTCTTACCAATCTAAGACAGAAGTGCATTGCTTTTGATAATGCATATTCCACAATGGGGAAGGAAGGCATACTTGTCAAAATGACCTAAGACAGGCTCAGTCTTATTTATGAAATAAAAACGGGGAGAGGCAGAGAGCTTTTGGGGCTGCTTGGCAAGAATCTGACATGGACCAAGGACAAGGAAATGGGCTGCTTGGCAGGAATATAACATTGGACTAGAACAAAGAAGTAATTTCAGGCAGGAATCTAAATTTTAAGCTAGAACAAGAAAGTAGGCTCTGCTCCATTCATGGAAATGACTTTGTGCTAGGACAGAGAAGTAGGCTCTGATATTTTGGTCATCCTGATAAGCCTTTAGAAGCAGTGATCACGGTAGTGCTCACAGAACTTTGTTTATTGCCTTGCTTGTTCTCTAACTATTTATGTTTATTGTCTTGCTTGTTACTTGACTATTTGTATCTATTGTTTTGCTAGTTCTTCAATCTAGAACTGACCTTAATACTTGCACATAATTAAAATAGTTTAAATGCAAAAAGGAGGAGGGGGAATGGGAGAGGGATTTTTTAGGTAGGGGAAATGGGAAAAGGGGATAACATTTGAAATATAAACAAATAAAATATCCAATAAGAAATAAAATTTAAATATCCCAATGTTTTTGTAAGGCAAAGGACACTGTCAGAATGGTTAAGATCAAGCATATTTTAAAAAAGAATGAAGCTTACCTATATGTCTAATGTAACTGTATGTCTTATAATTAAGTAGAAATCAGGAATATAGTATCATTTAAACTTACACAGTATTCCACATTTTCTTTATACAATCCATTTAATAAGTTATTGATTGAATCACTATTGTGTATACTCATAAATGAGTTTAAAATTATTCTAAAATTTTTCAAGTTTTAGTCCTAAATTTGACTTTATGTTTATAGTACTTTCATCTTGATTTTAATATAGAATTTTACATTGGTTTTTAAGTATTTTAAAGTTAAATCATACTTATGTTTTTCTATTGCTCAATTAGTCACAGAACTAACTTTGTAGTAGTAGTACAAAATTAATCATAGCATTTCTTAATTATCAGTAACAAATTGATGATCATTAAATATATGATCTGATTTATGAATCAGTAATCATCTAATATTAAGGACAATATGAAAATGTAGTTCAGAACCTTTAGGTTCTCCTTCTTTTATATCAACTACTTAAATTTTCAATTCTAAGAAAGTTTCTATTACTTTATTAAATTACACTATATCACTGTTTTAAAGTTTTTTCATGAGAGACTGAATAACAGATATACCTGACAGTATTGGGTATAACAGTATGTCATAAATGGGTTTCAGTGTATTTTTAATTGTAAATCTCATAAGAGCACGGAGTTACATTAAAATGGTAGCTTCTCAAAAGTAATAGTGTATATCATCTGGTTTGTATAACTGGATGTACATATGTGCACATAAATGAGCAAGTGGTTATACAACCATATATATGGTCATAAAAATTAGCATAAATAAGCAAAGCCAAAATAAAAAAAAATGTTTGTTAAATATCTTAGACTCTATCTTTGCTGTGAACTCTTAAGTTAAATTCACTTTGTAACCTATTTACAGAGTATGAGGTCTTTAGATTTCTACAAAAGCTTTAAGAATCATTTTAAAATTTTTATAGATATATTTATTGTATGTGTATGAATATTTTACTTACATGCATGTATTTGCACCTTATGTGTGCCTAGTGTATGCAGAGGTCATAAGACAGTATCAGAGTATCCAGATACTCTGGAAACAGAGTAAAGTTGATGAGCCAATATATGGGACTGGGAACCAAACTCAAATCCTCTTCAAGAATAGCAGGTGCTGTTAACTACTGAGTCATCTCTCAGGCTCCAAGGGTGTTTTGTTTCTGTTCTTGTTTTTCTATTTACAAATACTGTATTGTTTCCAAGAACTAGAAATACTTTAAAAGAATAGGTATATCTTAAGTAAGTTATATTTAATCAAAATGCTTAAAGGAAGGAGATAACTTTTAAGAGGGCTTATATTGCCCATGTAAACTTTGAAAGATGGTGCAGATGTTCCAAATAATTTTCTATCAAATAAAGAATAATTCACATGTATAATATTCCCAATTTTTAAGGATAAAATTAATAATATGAAAAGAAATATGAGTTCCGTGTCACAACTAAGAGCAATCTTGGCTGGCTACCAGGAAGGAATCACAGTTTGAAAATTAAAGGAAAATTAATTTTATTAATTTCATGGATGAGAGAGATATTTTTCCAAAATAAAAATACTAAATATGAAGAAATAAATGATAGACAGACAAGAAAGAAGGAAGGAACACAGGAAGGGGAGGAGGGAGAGAGGAAGAGAGACAGAGACAGAGAAAGGGGAAGCCTAAAATGGAAGTAAAAGAATACATAGACAATGTCATATCAGAAAAAAAGAACAGCAATTACATTAACCCACAACACTCTTCGAATCCTATCAGTAACTCTTCTTCTTACTAACCAGCACTCCACCCCTACGGTCATGACCTGTTTCTCTCACTCTTTCCCTACCTTCCTTCAATTTCTTTCTTTGTCCTTTATGTTTGCTTTCTTTTCCCTTCTTTTCTCTTTTTCCCAGTTTCTTCTTTTCTTCTATCCCTCTCTCTCCTCCTTGTCCTCCTTCTTCCTGTATTCTGATGACCCCCATGGAAGCAGTCCCAACCACTCTGTATTCTTGGTTGTTAAAAAAAAATGTCATAACCAGAAGCCCATGTCTATTGAATTCCTGACATTTGTCAGTTCCCACAACCCTTCTCTCCTTTCTTTGATATTTACGTAGCCTCAAAGAGAGTGTCACTGATGTCCTATTTGCCACCAATTACTAAGCTATGCCTTATTTTCAGTAATTTTGTTTTTCAGTTTCAGTCGCTTCTTTGACAACTGCTGATTGACTAAAATTACTTTTCTGGCCAGAATTGAAAGTTAAACTAGTCCATGGGTATAAACACAAATATTTAGAAGGCAGATTAACTACATATCAATTTTTGGGAAACATCAATATGGTTTCCCACAGAGCGTAAGACCTCCTAGCTATATGCTTGGATCATATCTAAGGGACAGGCATGCATTTTTCCCATGAAGAGTGCTGCAAATCCAATTAGGAAGCATTTAATTATGCCATAACATTCATGGCACTATCATGCTAGTTAACAATTTAACAGGCAAGATCTAAACTTGGTGTGATCTTTGATGTCTGTGTTAGTGTTTCTATTGCTTTGAAGGGACACCATAACTATGGCATCTCTTATAAAGGAAAGCATTTAACTGGGGCTAGCTTACAGGGTCAGAGGATTAGTCTATTATTGTCAAGGCAGGTGGAATGGCAGAACATAGACAAACATAGTGCTGAAGAGGTAACTGAGAGTTCTACATCCAGATCAGAGGTCAGCAGTCAGAAAGATAGTACTGGACCTGGTTTGAGCCGATGAAATCTCAAAGACTACCCACTGTGACACATTTTCTCCAACAAGGTCTCGTCTCCAATAATGTCATTCCCTATGAGTCTATGGGACCCTCTTTCATTCAAACCACTAAAGGACTATCATCCTCCAGCCCTCCAGCAATCTAGCTCACATCTTCCAGTCCCCATGAGTTCTGGTTACTAGTTAAGATGCTTCTAGAGTAATCATAATTTGATTTGTTTGTCTCCTGTCCAGAAGTGTGTGATGTCTACAGTAATTAAGTCTTACTGTGTAGAGATGGTGGTCCACAAGGAATGAGGACAGTATCTTGTATTATTTGTAAACTCATGCATATTTTCTGGCCCATAACTCATAAGGAAATGTCCACATCTAGCACTGGTAATTTAGTTTCAAGTTAATAATTTGTAGAAACTGTTTCTAAGAGTCGATTTTTATCTTTGCTTTTTCTTTCTTTCTTTCTTTTGGTAATATTCTTTATATTATTTTTTTAATTATATTTAATGACAATGTTTCTCCATTCTGTTCTCTCCTTCCAAACTGTATTGTTGTCATTGTTGTTGTTTTGTTGTTTTTGTTGTTGTGGTTGTTCTTTTTGACTCTCCCTGCTCTCTTTCAAAATCTTGTTCTCATTGTTTTTCTTAATTGTTATTATTTGCATACACATATATATTTCTCAGTAACATTTATTGAGTTTGTATTATATGATTTGTATGTATGTTTTGGGAACTGATCATTTGATACCAGACAATTAATTGCTGTAGTCATCCCTGGGGAGATCAAACTTTGTTGCTCCTAGATTTCTTCATGTTCCTGTCATCATTGTGTATGGTTGAGGCCTCATGACCTTACCTTCATCCTGCTTGCCATGTTTGTTGATGTCATCCTTTGCTGATATATTCACAATAGTTAAGAAGTGGAAAAAAATTTAAATTCCCTGCAGTCAAGAAATGGTTAATAAAAGTGTGGTGGATATATGCTATGGAATTCTCTTCAGCTCTTAAAAATGAAATGATGAAGTTTTCTAGTAAATGGATTGAATTAAAAATTATTTTATTGATTGAAGTAACTTAGACACAGAGAGACTAACATTGTATATTCTCTCGTATTAAAGGCTTCTATCAAAATTATTATTTTTTTTTAACAGGTTAGGTACTCTCCATTGTTTCCCATTACACCATCCTGTAAATGTAAAGGAAGAGCAGGGTACAACTAATCTGACCAATGTAAAGGGAATATGGAGGGCTCTTTAAGGAGTGGAGAAAATGAGTCTTAATTGAATCTTTTCAGTTAACTGAAAAAATAGAAACAGATAAATCATACCAGGTTAAGTGATCTTTTTTTTTTTTTTTCTGGCTAAAATCAATTGCCTTTTCCCATTGTTGAGGGAGAAAAAAAAGAAACTGTTCCAATTTAAGCAGCACAGTCAGAGATTTAAATGATTTTAATATAATTATAATAGAAAGGATAAGCAATCAATGAGTGTGAATGGTTTATGTAATCAGACAATTAAAGAATTTACAATTTCTATAACAGTCTTGCACATAGGGTAACAAATGAACATTTTCCAAATGACTATATAAAAAAGTGACAAGAAAAGTGTTTCTGTAAAATAATCTTTAAAATACAGATACTGTCCTGCCTGTTGATATATTCAGTGAGTACCCTAATATTAACACAGTCCTGAAAATGCAATACCTATCCTTCTTGGACAGCTTTTGGACATTTATTGAAGAACAAAGAAAAGGGTATTTTTTAACTTCTCCTTCCCAGACCTGTCTACCTATAAATGAGTTTTGATCTCAAGAAAATACATATCCTCAGGAGCTTTGCATACAAAGCATCAATACTGATTTTAGTTCAGTTCTTGAAGTAGTAAACTGCATCTCAAAACAGAATAAAAATAAAAGTTATAAAACTATATCTTCATGCAGAATAAAATTATGTTATTCATCTACCTGAATAGCACACATATAGCAAAAATCAATCACTGAAAAAGTAAGTGCTAGTCAAGAAAATGGCTTCCAAGGGAAGCCTACATCTTTCTTTTGCAGGTAGAAACTCAAATTCTCAAGGAAATAGTGTCAGTTTCTTCCTAAGTTTCTTCATTTATACAAAATTTAAAAAAGCATCCACAACCATTCCACTAAAATATGCATGTTAACTAATAAAACTGTGATTTCTTTTTGTACCTACACAGAATAACTATAAATGCAAAATTAAACAGTCAGATTCTTTCTAAATACTGAATGCACTTCACACACCTAATGATTGGCATTTAATCTCCTTTGCATTACAATCACACAACCACAACTTCTGTCAGCAACAGCAAGCAAACCACACTGTGAATAATTGCTGTGGTAATTTCAACACTAACCAATCTTGTACATGACTCATAAATCATTTTAAAATCTACTGTATTCGGAATCACAGAAAACATGACAAGAAATCTTAACCGTACACTAACCATACTGTCAATATGTCATCCCCTTTTAGGCTCTGTACATATGAATGCAAGTAAACACCTCAGACAGTACAAGAGCATTAAACACTTCAATAAAAGCAACAAGATATGATTCCTACTATCTTAGATGAGGATGACCTTGTACAATAACTTCAGTGATTTCATGTGCTTAGAAAACAAAAGAGTACTTATTTCATTAAGTGTATGAAACTCTTGTGGACTATGTTTTTTAAGATAGTGGATTATGACTTAGTACAGCCAGCATAAAATTTATATTAAGAATTGAGAATGATTATGTGAAGTAATACTTTAATACACAGATTGATTAAGAGTATAAAACCCATTCGTGTAGAATAACAGCAATAGAAAAACTTCAACCTAAGGCAACATCTACTAATCTTGTAACACACAATTTTCTTTTTTTTATTGGATATTTTATTTGCATTTCAGATGTTATCCCCTTTCCCCATTTCCACCCTCCCAGGAACCCCCTATCCTATCCCCCTTCTCCTGCTTCTATGAGGATTTGCCCCTATCCATCCACCCACTCCTGCTTCCCCACACTCAAATTTCCCAACATTGGGGCATCCAGCATTCACTGGACCAAGGACCTCCACTCACACCTATGCCAGAAAAGGCCATCCTCCCTACATATACAGCTGGAGCCATGGGTCTGCCCCCCCTTCCCCCCCCCCCCCCCCCCCGCCCCCAGCCCCCATGAGATCCGAGGCTGGTGATTTACACCCTGGGAGCTCTGGTTGGTAGGTATTGTTACTCTCCCCATGGGGCCGCAAACCCTTTTGAGCTCCTTCAGTCTTCTCTCTAACTCCTCCATTGGGAACCCCATGATCAGTTCAAAGGTTAGTTGTGAGCATCTACCTCTGGATATGTCAGGCTCTGGCAGACCTCTAATGAGACAGCTATATCAGGCTCCTGTCAGCACGCACTTCCTGGCATCAACATCAGCACCTATATTTGGGGACTGCACATGGGATGGATACCCAGGTAGAACAGTCTCCATACAGCCCTTCCTTCAGTTTCTGTTCTACACTTTGTATCCATATTTACTTCCATGAGTATTTTGTTATTCCTTCTAAGAAGGACCAAAGCACCTACACTTTGGTCTTCCTTCTTCATGAGCTTCATGTGGTCTGTGAGCTTTGGGGCTGATATCCAATTATCAGTAAGTGTATACCATGTGTGTTCTTTTGTGATTGGGTTACTTCATTCAGGATGATATTTTCTAGTTCCATCCATTTACCTAAGAATTTCTCAAATTCATTGTTTTAATAGCTGAGTAATATTCCATTGTGTAAATACCACATTTTCTGTATTCATTCCTCTGTTGAAGGACATCTGGGTTCTTCTCAGCTTCAAGTTATTATAAATGAAGTTTCTAAGAATGTAGTGGAGCATATGTCCTTGTTATATGTTGGAGCATATTCTGGGTTTATGCCCAGGAGTGGTATAGATGTGTCCTCAGATAATGCTATGTTCAATTTTCTGAGGAACCGCCATACTGTTTTCCAGAGTGGTTGTACCAGCTTGCAATCCCACCAACAATGGAGTAGTCTGGGGAATAAACTCAAATACCTGGGCATAGGGGAAAAGTTTCTGAATAGAACACCAATGGTTTATGCTTTAAGATCAAGAATTGACAAATGCAACCTCATAAAATTGCAAACTTCTGTAAGGCAAAGGAGACTGTCAATAGGACAAAATGTCGAACAACAGATTGGAAAAAGATCTTTATTGATCGTACATCTGATAGAGGGCTAATATCCAATATATACAAAGAACTAAGGAAATTAAACTCCAGACAACCAAATAACCCTATTAAATATGGGATACAGAGCTAAACAAAGAATTCTCAACTGAGGAAACTTGATTGGCCTACAAGAACCTAAAGAAATGTTAACATCCTTAATCATCAAGGAAATGTAAATCAAAACAACCCTGAGGTTCCACCTCACACCAGTCAGAATGGCTAAGATCAAAAACTCAAGAGATAGCAGATGTTGGCAAGGATGCCATTAAAGCAGAACACACAATTTTCTATATAGGAGTTTTAAAATATAACAGAAAGTGTGTTTTCTCTTTCCATAACTTTTTCTTACAGAAAGTTGACATTCAATCTGCAAAGAAAATATTCTATAACATAAAATCTACAATGGTTCACA
The DNA here is from genome assembly GCA_021653895.1 of Mastomys natalensis. Lineage (NCBI taxonomy): Eukaryota > Metazoa > Chordata > Mammalia > Rodentia > Muridae > Mastomys > Mastomys natalensis. The sequence continues at coordinate 353,803 of JAJTUV010001555.1, read as the reverse complement.
TCAGGGGGCAAGCAAACATGTTATAAGCTGGGTAATTAAAACAGTGCTTATGCTTGCCTGCTAACATGGGATGCTGAAACTTAATCCAATGACTCCAAAGCTAAGAAGTCTTCTGCAAGAGTTTTTATCCCTTCATTCACTATGCTTTCAATTTGAAATGTGGAGAGTCATCTGGAAAATCAGAGAATCCACTCCTGCCAAGCAAAAAGGAATGAGTAATGAAAATTATATTTTGTATTCACAATCATCCTTCTACTATGTGGAAGATTGATGTATCTACTATATTTTATTAACAGACACAAACATCTTCACTGAGAGAACTTCTGATATATAATTCTTCATGATAGTATCATTTTTCCTAGTAAAATAATATATAATTCAATAAATACTATTTTAGCTTTGATGGAGCTAATAATATTTTGACTATGTTATTATATGACAAATGGTTAGAATTTATTTCTAGCCATCAAGAGCCAAATCACTCCCATCATATTTTCTAATCAGATAAATTATGGTTCTTAAATTATCATTCAGTTATAATACATTGTAAAGGATCATTTGAACCTCATCTTTATGAACATATCTATCAGAGAGGTCTCTTAACTTAAACCATGAAAACACATTACATAATATAGACAAACTGAAAGCATTTATGATGTGCTATTTTGAGCAAATAATAAATAAAATAAAAAATTGTAAATGAAAAGGGCTTTGAATAATTAAGGTAGCAAATTCACAAACTATAAAAGAGAAAAATTAAAAAAAAAAAAAAAGGAATAGGGAGAAAACCAGCAAGGTCTTTCTCCCTACATATGCCTTGATGGCTGTGATTTTTATAAGAAAGCTTTGTGCAAGATCTGATGGCATGTGTGGTGATCTGAATAAGAATTTAACCCATAGGCTCATATATTTGAATGCTTTGTTACCAATAAGCAAAGTCTTTGCAAAGATTAGAAAACTAGGAGAAAGTTGAGTCTTCCCTTGTTAGAGGAAGTGTGTCACTAAGGGTGAGCTTTGAGGTTTCAATGCCAAGCCCACTCAACACTCATTGTTCTCTAATTGGTCTCTGTCTCACTGTGTCTCTATTTTCATTTCTCTTCCTTTCTCTCTCTCTCTCTCTCCTCTCTCTCTCTCTCTCTCTCTCTCTCTCTCTCTGTGTGTGTGTGTGTGTGTGTATGTGTGTGTGTGATATTTGTTTGTGCATCCTTCTCTCTATGTATCTCTGCTTACCACAATGTCTTTGTCCCACTGTCTGCTCATGCTTAATTTCTGTCTCATGTCATGTCACATCATGTCACTACTTAGAAAGAACAGAGGTAGGAAAATAGACTGAAACCTTTGAAATTTTCAGCCAATAATAACTTTCTTTCCTTTTAAATTATGGATGTATCATAAAACAATAACATGTAAATACCTAGTAAGATAATCAACAAAGAGACAGATAAAGATATGGCTTGACAGATAATATGTAATAGCTAAATTGATTGAAGAGAAGTGATAGACACATAGATGATAAATAGATATATATGATATGTGTATCTATCACATATAGGTGATAGATATATAGATTGATAGGTGATAATAATGATAGACGTAGAAGAGATAGATAAATTAATACATATTTTAGAGATTATCTTCCTTTAATAAACCAACAGGAAACATCAAAAAAGAGCATGGTTTGAATCGAAACTATATTTTGAAATAGATAGTACTTCTAAATTAATGTGTCCCTATAGGTATGCATCATAAAGCTATTCTTTTCCATAAATGATTTTTTTTCTGCCAGCTTATATATTTTGCTTCATTTTAAACCACTTTTAAAGATTCAGTTGATATTTAACAATCATGTATATTTAATATACACTATTTGATGTCTTGGAGAACAAACATGAAACTATCAAACCCATGAAACTATCATCACTACTGATAGCATATAATTTAACTTAACTATATTTCAAGATATTGTATCAAGATCAGACTCTAATGATAAATAGACAAGTTTTTGGAGGCAGAATTGTCCCTGCATGAATTTATTTTTACCTTCATGAGTATCTATTGGTATCACTTGTGCTATCTACATATTGGCTATTTATCCAAAAAAGTATTCTTTAATATTTTAAAATCAAGTATTTAATAAGATGCTGTATTTCAGAACATTACTCATAATATTTTATTTTTTATTTGGTATTTGAACATCATAACCCGGAACACTCACTTCTCAGTCTTCCCAGATCTATCACTCCAACCTCTGTGACTTCCCCTACCAAAAATAAGTCCAAATTGTTACCCATATACTCACTGAACTATTGTCAAAATGCCAGCAGCCAACCACTTAATGAAAACTAAATCCTTCCCCACCTAAACCTTGCACAGTCCATCAGGTGTGGAGAGCTGCTACTTTTGGCAATGGTGGGGGTAAGAAGGAATTGTCACATAAGCCTGCTATGTCCCCCTTTCTAAATTGTGATTCTGCAGTAATTAATACAATAGCAAAAGTAGCATCCTTGCCCTTTGTCAGTGAAACCAGAGATCTTGGACTTATACATGGTCTCAGGTATAGGTTTGTAGCACAGACATCATCATAGCACAGACCACTGATATCAACGAGGGCTCAGGCAATGACACAGACCATGGACATCTGCTTGGCATTGTGGTGGTAACACTGTCAATGGACATCAACACATCCTGGATACAGTAGAACCTCAGAAGCACACTTGGCCCTCAGAGGCAGGACAGTCCTCTCCCATCAACATGGCTTTGGTTAGAAGCACAGAACATGAACATCTCCATGAATTTTGGTGGTAACACAGGTCATAGACATCAATAGTACCCTGGACCCAGACATGGCCCTAAGTGACAACTTGACCCATGGACATCAGCATGGCTTCAGGTGACAGGACAGATCACAGAGATCTCTGTGGCTTTCAGTGGTAACTTGGACCATGGACTTAAACACAGCTACTTGCTATTGTAGGACACCAGAAATACACATCAATATTGGGTTTCAACACAGATCATGAAACCAAAGTAGCTTCCAGGGTTAGCACGGAACACAGAGGATCTTTTTTTCTTAATCTTTTTTTTTTTTTTTTACACTTAAGATTTTATTCTCCAAAAGGATGTCCCTACCCCACCAGACCTCTAAACTTCCTGGGGTCTTTAGAGGAGGTCCAGTATAGAAAATAAGTCATTCTTAATCTTGGACATGCTGTCCTTACTCAGAACCAGGATGATCATGTGACTGGGCATCCTGTTCAAGTTCTGAGTCCAAGCTGCTGCACATCATCCTGTAGACCCTACTCAGCAATGACAAGTTCTCCATTCCACTGCAGGCTTCTCTGACAATTGTCACCCCACCCCTGTCGTCCTTAGTTCCATGTCTCTCCACTGCACACTCTCCACTGTATTTTCCCACTTCTCCATTGATTCATTCATCTTAGTGAAATTGAAACCATAGTGAGCTGGGCGGTGGTGGTGCACGCCTTTAATCCCAGCACTTGGGAGGCAGAGGCAGGTGGATTTCTGAGTTCAAGGCCAGCCTGGTCTACAGAGTGAGTTCCAGGACAGCCCGGGCTACACAGAGAAACCCTGTCTCAAAAAACCAAAAAAAAAAAAAAAAAAAAAAAAAAAAAAAAAAAAAGAAACCATAGTGAGTCACATGATATGTATTTCTTTGTGCAAACATCTTTACATGCATATATTCATTACAGCAAGTTGTTGGTCTGGTCAAGGTTTCCAGTTTCTGAAGCACCATAAATACTGCACCATTGTTGAGACTTCTTGTTGTCCCAAGTCAATGTTGCAGTTAGGCAGGTCATCTGGGCTTCTAGGGGTGGTAGTGTGTGTGCAGGCAGGTTGTGTGTGAAAGCTCCTGGTTGCTACACAGCTCCCTGCTTTCAGTGTCTGGCTCCCTGAGGCTCTGCAAGCTAGACCGTTGTGCTTATATTTGTGGTAAGCTCTACTAGCCTTTAATATCAGTCTCCCACCCAGGCAAGCAGCACAGGCTATAGGCAGAGTGGGTCCACGTGTGGGCTGGCTGACAGGTCTAGAACTAGCCATATTCAGTAATGACATACCTCTGTCAGAGTTCCAGGCTCTCTGTACAGCCCTGTGTCCTCCAAGGTGTTAGACTTCTGTGCACAGCTTAGAACAGACCACACCAGACCAAAGGGTTGCAAGTGGGGTTTATTCAGGAGATAGGGCAAAGATGGAGGGGGGAGAAATAGAGGAAGAAAATGGAAGAAGAGAGAGGTCAAGGAGTTCTACCTGTTTAATATGGGTGGTGAGGTAGCCTCTTCCAGGTAAAGGTGAGGTAGCCAGATGGATTCTGGGAATATATGGTGGTTGCCTTGGCAAAGATGTGGGGTTCACCTAGATCTGATGTCACTGGGTTTGGAGCCTGATACCAACATACCTCCCTTTTTCTTATTATAAAGAAAAGGAAAAAAAAGGAGGAGGGGAAGCTGATGGTGAAAGGGAGTTGGGGCGCCATGTCTCTTAAACTATTTCCTGCTGTGTAGGGGCATAGTCCATTGTTGGGAGTAGCTGGCTTTCACCATCTGAGTCCACTTGGTAGATGTGTGTATCAGGTTCCTCTGTGGACAGCAGCTGGTAATCCTGTAACAGGAACTGATTAATAGTTTGGTTAGAAATAATAATACCAGGAGGATGACTAGAAAGGGCGTTTCAAAAGAGAGTATCTGCTTTTATATGGGATTTTTTTTTTTTAAATCCCAGAACTAGAGGTCTTACGCTCCCTAAAAATGGCATTCTTCTTGGAGGAACCAGTGAAGACCATCTTCTTTAGCTATCAGGACATCTGGTCCCCGTTGATTCTGAAGCACCACAGCTGGAATCCCGGGTCATTTATTCTTGTATGTAGAAATGAGTGTTTTGTGGTGTTGATAGAAGAAATGATTGGTCCATGATCCTAGCATATGTGTCTGACAAGACCAATATGGGCAGCCCCCATAATAGTCTGGCAAGTTTCTATAATAATCTTCTATCTGGTCAAAAAGAAGGCAAGTATAGAGAACATAATATTTAGATAGGACAACAGATATAGGGATGATAGCAATTTGGATTGGTTCTTGGCATCTGGCTATGGAGCAGTTTCCTGTCCCTGTTTGGAAAGACTGTTATCTGTGGTGGTCTCTTGAACCTCGAATCTCCAGATGTAAGGGCTGACCTGGATAGAAATAAGCAGCAGGGGAAGGACTATAAACCCATGCTTAGTCCAGTGAGGTCAAGCTTGGCTTCTGGACTGGAGTCTCATTTTCTGGGATTGACGACAAGTTGGGTGATTTCAACATCCTCCTGTTAACAGCATGGTCCTGTTAGGGTCGACATGTACGAAGAAGAGTCGATTTTAGATGGAGGGATGAAAGACTTGAGATTAGACAGGTGGACCCAATGAGGGAGACCCTCAAATTTAGCAGCTGTAGGAGTCACAAGAATTACCTTAAAATGGCCCTGCCATTTGGGAGAGAAGGGTGGGGCCAATGATCTGGAGGGGAGAGAAGGACTTGGTCTCCAATTTTGACAGGCAGTGGACAGGAGATAGTGTATACTCAAGGTAGATGGTGGTCAGCAAAGTTCCACAAGAGAGAATGGAGGTGGCAAAGTAATGGTGTGAGTAGATGGACCGGGATGGGAGAGCATTTAGGTACAAGGCTAGGAGTTAGAACTGGATGTCTATACATGAGTTCAAAGAGTGAGATGAGGAGTGGATGCTTGGGGAGAGCTCATAGCCTGAAAAGAGCCAGAGGTAAGAGTTTCACCCAGTCAAGATGAAGTTCCTGTGACAGCTTGACAACAGTGAATTTTAAAGAGCGGTTAGTTCTTTCTACCTTACCTGAAGATTGAGGGTGATAGGGAATATGAAAATGCCAGGGGATGTCTAGAGCTTTAGATAGAATTTGAGAAACCTGGGAAGTAAATTTAGGATCATTGTCTGACTGAAATGAGACTGGGACACAAAATTGGGGGCTGTTCTCTTGGAGGAGGAGATCAGAGACTGTCTGAGCCCTTTTGTTAGTTGTGGGAAAAGCCTCTACCCAGCATGAGAAGGTGTCTACCAAGACCAGGAGGTACTTTGCACATTTGACACAGAGCATGTAGGTAAAGTCAAATTGCCAGTCAGTTCCAGGAAGGGAACCTCTAGCCTGATGAGTAGGAAAAAGGGTGCTACGATATCTTGAGTTGGGATCTGACATCTGACAGATTTTCCAAGAAGCAGTGATAGATTTTAAGAAACTTAAATCCTCAAGAGTAGGCTGTAGGTGGGTCTTAACAAAATAAGATAACACTTGGCTGTTAGGGTGAAAGAGTTGATAAAGATAGGACAGAGTTTGATGAGCATCAGGGGATATAGGTGGGGATGTGGGTTGCAGTGTAAGAATATCCTGGGGAGAGTGAGATGAGTCTAGACCCCTAAGGGTCACAGCTCTAGCTGCCTTATCAGCTCAGTTGTTTCCCTTGGAGACAATACAGTCATCTGTCTAGTGGAATCTGCAGCAGACAATCCCAATAGCTGTGGGGAGATGAGAGGCCTTTGGGATAGCCATAATTTGTTTTTCATTAGTTACTGATCCTCCTTTTGTGGTAAGTAACCCACGCTCCTTCCAGATAGCCATGTGGGACAAGAGGATATGGAAAGCATATTTGGAATCTGTGTAGATGTTGAGGGGTTGTCCCTGTGCCAGCTAGAAGGCATGGGTAAGGGCTATTAGTTTAGCCTGTTGGTTGGTGGTATGAGCAGGAAGGGCCTGTGCCTCCACCACCTTGGTGTCTGACACTATGGCATAGCCAGCTTTCCTGGCCCCTTCATGTAGAAAAGAGCTTCCATCTGGATTCCAGGTATAGATGGCTTGAGGCAATGAGCCCTCCTGTATGTGTAAAGGATGAGGTAATAGTTCCTCTAATGTTTCAGTGCAGGAGTGAGATAGGGAGAAGTCAATATTAGGTTGAGGAAGAAAATTAGAAATATTAAGAGGTGGAGCATGATTGAAAGGTGAGGGTGGAGTCTTCTATTAGAGCTTCCTGAAGAGAAAAGAACCCTAGAGGGAGGTAGAGTCTATAAGCCTTTATAAGTTAGGAACTGTGACAAGTTGTGAGAAGAGAAGACAGTTATAGGCGATCCCAAGGTTAGTTTCTTTGACTCTTAAATAAGGAGTTCAGCATCTGCTAAGGTACTAATACAAGGTTCCCATCCCTGGATGGTTAGATCAAGTCTTTTTTACAAGTATGCTACAGGTTCCAAAGTTGGTCCAGTTGGTGACCTAAGACTCCAAAGGCAAATCCCTCCTTTTCAGTTACATAGAAGGAAAAAGGACAAGTCAGGTCAGGCTGGGACCTTAAGGAAAGCCTATTGGAGCCTTTGAAAGGGCTTAGTATCAGGTTTAGGAAGAGGTTCATGAGTGGGGCCTAATGCTGCTTCATTTAAGGGGAGAGAAAGTAGGGAAAAGGAAGGAACCCAGGAACACAAAAAGTTAGCTATTCCTAGGAATGATAAGATCTCTTCCTTTGTAGAAGGAACAGTCAGAGACTTAATCAGATTCTTTCTATCTAAGACCTTGTGGGTTGGAGTAATTGTTAGTCCCAAATAGGTGATCTGAGGAGTAGACAGTTGGACTTTAGAAGATGAGACCCTGTAGCCTCGACTGGAGAGGAAATTTAGAAGAACAGCAGTGTCAGCTTGGCAAATCTTTAAAGAGGGGCTACAGAGAAGAACATCATCTATGTAAAGTACAATCTTAGATCTAGGGAGAGATAAAAAGAGCAAGTCAGAAGCTAGGCCAAATAGATATGGGCTGACCCAGAATCCCTGAGGTAGAACAGTCCAGGTAAGTTGGGTAGAAAAGCAGGTGTCAGGATCTGTCCAGGTAAAGACAAATATGTCCTGTAACTGGGTGTCTAGAGGAATAGAGAAAAATGCATCCTTGAGATCTAAAACTGAAAAATGAGAAGTCCCTGAGGGGATAGTAGAGAGAAGTGTGTAAGGATTAGCCAGAACAGGATGGAGGGGAACCACTGCAGAATTAATCCGTCTGAGGTCTTGAACCAGTTGATAGGTACCATTGGGTTTCTTAACTGCTGGTATAGGGGTGTTAAAGGGGGAAGAGGTAGGGCAAAGGAGTCTTTTTCCTTAAGAGGTCAGAAATGATAGGCTTAAGTCCCCTGAGGCTCCGGAGAAAGAGAGGATATTGAGCTTGGGTGATGTACCTGGTAGAGTCCAGTAACTGAATGACAACAGGAGAATGACATTTAGCAACAGAGGGGTTCTAGACGTCCCAAACTTGGAGATCCACCTGAGAAGCTGGTAAAGGAAATAACAGGTTAATGTTAGTAGGTTGACTGGCTAGAAGAAGGAGCAGAGGAACAGCTGGTGAGCTTGGGTTTAGGTGAATCGGGGAAGCAAAGGAAATAGAGACTCCCAACTTAGTTAAAAGATCCCTTCCCAATAAGGGGACAGGACATGTAGGCACTACCAAAAGGAATGGGTGAGAGGTACATCCCTAAAAATGCAACTAAGTAGGGGCAGGTCTTTTGAGGAAGGCAAGTTTGTATTCCTACCCTGGCAATAGGAAAACGTGAAGGTGAAGTGAGTACCCAAAATTCTGTCAGGACAGTGTAAGTGGCCCCAGTGTCCAAGAGGAAGGAGATGGTTCTTCCACATATCGTAATATCTACCCGTGGCTCCCTGCTAGTGATAGGCATGGTCTGGTCAAGAGAGCTTGGGCCCATCAGTCCTCCATAGCCAATCCTAGAAAGTCAGCTGAAGGGTTTTTGGGAGTGATTTCCCTCTGTTCTGTGTGACATGAGAGCAATCAACCCCCAATGTTTCTTCTGTTGACACCTAGGACAAGGTCCCCTTGGCTTGCTGGGGTTGGGGCAAGCCTTTGCCCAATGACTTTGTTGACCACATTTATAGCAGGAGCCAGGTGGTCCCTGAGCCTTCAAAGACCAGATTCTGGGGTAGTGGCTGAGGCTGGTCGGATACCCTTTGCCAGCATGTGGTATTTCTGTTTTGGGGCTTTCTCATCTCATGGTACACCTAGAAGGCCGGTGCCAAGATTTCTGCCTGTGGAGTTAGGGGACCCCTCTTCAATTGCCTAAGTTTAGCTTTTATGTCAGGGTAGCTCTGGGAAAAAAGTAAGTCATCAGAAGTTGCTTACCTTCTGGGTTTTCAGGGTCCAGATTTGTATGCTGCAATAAAGCCTTTGTAAGGTGTTCTAAAAACTGAGATGGGTTTTCCTGTGTGTCCTGGACAACCTCTTGGAGTTTCTCAAAGTTTACTGGCTTTCAGGCTGCTTTTCTTAGGCATGCTAAAAGGCATGTTATATATGTATCTCTAGCTAAGATACCACCTGCAGAATTATAGTTCCATCTAGGATCCTGGTCAAGAACTGCCTCAGATCTGATTGGATATGTTCCTTCTGGTTGATGAATCTAATCTGCATGCATTTTTGCATCTTCCCAAACTTGCCTGCATTCATCAGGAAGTAAATTGTTTGTGAGGGTCATGTGTACATCATGAGGAAGATATCCTTAGAAGAAGGATATATGCTGGTTTAGGTGTCCCTGGAGGAGAAGGAATTGGAGGTTTGGCTGTGGCTTTAGAACTCATGATAGGAGGGATAAAGGTTGATGCCAACACAGGGCGATTAGAGTGGCCTGCAGCTGACACAAAAGGTGGGGAGGGATCTGGAGAAGTCGGTTTAGTAGACTCTGAGGTATCCTGGTGAGAAGAAGAAACTGAGTCAGCAGTTTGGGTTTTTGGTAGCATGGAAACAGGTCTGCGATGGAAGGGAGGCAGTTTGTCAGCTGGATCTAACGGTGTAGTGTCATCTAATAGCAGTTGAGTAGGTTTCATGACTAAAAGAACCTGGGGTGGGAAACAGGCAGAACACATAGAGTTATTAGAGTGAAGGTAGATGAATGCTTGGATATAGAGAACCTCTTTCCATTTACCAGACTGTTGGCTGTATATATGAAGACTCTTTAAACTGATTGGGTTTAGTGTGCCATTAGGTAGATATTTTAAACCATTATCTAGAGGGTACTGAATCCAGACTTTATTGCAGAGGTGTATCAGTTTGGAAAGACTCAAATCAGGAGTTAATTTTAGAGATTTGAGGTTTTTCAGGAGACAACCCAGTGGGGAATCTGGGGGTGCAGTCGAAGACAATGTAGCACCCATTGGGTGATGAGGAGGGGGGTTGTTACCAAACTATTCATCCTGAGAGAAAAGTCAATAAGGAATAAGGCAGGCAGCCTAGATATCAGGTTGTCACATGAATATCTAGGGGCCTCAGCTGTGGCGAACTCCCAGAAATTGCCAGAAAGCAGTTCAACCTGGTACCAGGAATTTTCTAGCATCTGGAAGAGCTTGTTGCGGGTATGGGGGAGTATGAACTGTTTTCTAGGAGAGAAGTCACCCAATGGCCAAAGTCCTAAGTTGTAGGTCAGCCAGGAGGCCAGTCATATGGACTGGGGCATTGAAACATCAACCCTTCAGCCAGGGAAAGGCTAGCCAGGTGCTATCTGGGCATTTAGGGTCCCTCCTGCCAATTGGAAGCTCCTTACCAATCAATATGCTGGTGTGTGTTTATGGGCTTCCACAGTCTGGTATCAGGAAAAGTGAAACAGTGAGGTCTGTGTGGGCCTGTCTGTCTGCTTAGCCCATGTGGCAGATCACCACATTGGGGGTCTGCAGTGGTGGAAGTTCCATGAGCCTCACAGCGGCAGGTGGAGTTGGTCTGCAGCAGCGGTGGAAATTCATGCCATTGGTGATGGCAGGTAGCAGCAGATGGAGTCCACATGGTGTAGCAGTGGTGGAAGTGGCAGTGGTAGGCCGTTTGATGTCGGTCCTGCAAGGTCACAGCAGCCAGTGGCTGCAGCTGCCAGCGGCTGCACAGTGAGTCGTGGTTCCCGAAGTCTTCAGTCTCAGCACAATGTACCAATTAGACATCTGCGCGCAGCTTAGAACAGACCACACCAGACCAAACGGTTCCAAGTGGGGTTTATTCAGGAGATAGGGCAAAGATTGGGGGGTGTGTGTGAGAAGTAGAGGGAAAAGATGGAAGAAGAGAGAGAGGTTAGGGAGTTCTGCCTGTTTTATATGGGTGGTGACATAGCCTTTCCCAGGTAAAGGTGAGGTAGCCAGGTGGATTCTGGGAAAGTATGGCAATTGCCTTGGCAAAGATGTGGGGGTCACGTAGATGTGATGTCACTAGGTTCAGAGCCTGATACCAACACAAGGTGCCTGTCAAGCGTGATTGTTGTACTTGTACACTGCAGGCAGTAAGGCTGCCCCATACTTTCCATGTCTCGTCAGGGCAAGCAGAAAAGGCTGCAGCCAAAGGGTGGCTTCATGCTGAAGCCTGGCCAGGGTACCTAGGTCAGGCCCTATTCAATAATGACTTGTTTCTGTAGGAACTACAGGCCAGTGCACATCTTCCTGTCATCTATGCAGGTAGCCACACATCTCATGGGGCACAACCTTTGTGCTTGCAGCTTATTGGCTGAGACAGGTATAGATTTGTCATTCTCTATCTGGCACAGCTCTCTTCAGCCATCTTTATTTTTAATTTTATGAGTCCACCTTTTAAAAGCATCTTATCATAATACATGCCTGTTATTTTCTTAGTTGTTCCAGAGCTACTGTGGACCCTGCATATTCCTATTCTTCTACAGTGTTACCCTTTGGCTCTTCGATGGGTCTCAAAGACTCCTTGGAGACCTATACTGTATATGGGTGACTGCTGCCATCTTTGTTTTTCTAGGTCTATAAATTTTTTAATATTATTGAAGTACATTAGAATAAGCTTTGACACTGTGATCATTTTACTACTGAGTATTTTAGTATAAGCACCATATTTTTATGTACAGGACTATTTTAAGACAAATTCCATAACCTAAAAAGAAATTTAATCTCTCCATTCTTCCATTCCTGTCATTGAATAACTAAGAGTGATTTCTATCTCCATGAATTTGCCTATTTTTAGCTACATATATAAATATAATTATTCAAGTAGATGCTTTTGCATCTGCCTTCTTCCTTTATCAAAATGTTTAGTGATACCTCAATGTTGCAACATATATCAAGTTTATTCTGTTTTTAGTTTCTAAAGAGTAAGCCACTAAACAAAAATAAAACATTTTACCTACCTATGTATCAAACATTATATATATATAAACATTCAACTCTAAACTTGAGCCATCTAAATTGTTTTTCGACACAACTGCATTGATTACCATTCTCACCAGAAATTCATTTTGATTCCTTTTTCTTTATTCCTTTTCTTTTTTTTTTTTTTACAGTTTCCTACTCTCTTTATTTTTCCTAGTTTCTCCTCATTTCCTCTCTAATCTCAGTACACCTTCCTTTTGTCTCTCAATGAAAAATAAACACATTTCTAGGGGACACATTAATAAAATGAATCAAAACAAACACATTGGAAAATGACAAAATAGCCAAACAAGAAGAGTCAAAGAAAAAGCACAAGAAGTTAATGTAGATGTCAAGACACACATCTTCACACACCCACATATCCCTTACAAACCAATTCCTCAAGTCATGGTATGTATGTAAATATATTTTCTACAATACATACATAATATATATGAAACAACAATAACAAAGATAAGCAAAAATACTCTGACTTAACATAATGAGACTAATAATTTTCCAAGATATCATTGAGTTTGTTTTGTATTGGCCATCTGGCTGTCTACTGTTGGGCATAAGGTGTACATCAAAGACTAGTTTGTTTCCTCGGTAAGATTATTGCTAAGAAATCTAATTTTTTGTTTACAAATGAGTATCAATTGGAGATAGCTTCTGAGTTTGGGATTTGCACTATTATGTCTACTTCTTTTAGTTCTAGGACCCTATCAGTTTCAGACCCATGCAGGCCCTATGAATGCTGCCTGAAACTCTGTGAATTTATGTGTACCAACCAGTTGTCTCTAGAAAGCACTGATTCCTTAATGTCCTTCCTCCTCTGCAGCAGAGTTCTCTGAACCCTGAGAGGAAAATTTTAATGGTGACATCTTTTTAGGGCTAAGTGTTCCAGCTAACACTCTCTATATTACCTGACTGTAGGCCTCTATATGTTTCTATCCCCTGTTGGAGGAAGCTTCTCCGATGTTGGCTGAGAGAGATGTAGATTTTGTCATATAACATAAACTCATGAAGAGTCATTTCATTGCTAAATTCTTTTAGCAGAAGAATGATATTTGGTTTTCCCCTAGGCCACTGGCCTATCTAGTTTTAGATTCTTGGCCAACCAACTAACTTCTGGGTCAACAGTACAATTCTACTCCATGTATGTAACACAGAGTGGTAGAAGTAGCTACTATTCATGAGTCAAAAACAGTTCTCTCTTAAACATTTGTCATATCAACAGTGTCCTATAGAACAGAAGTCTTTTCTGTCAGATTGTAGGTTTTATGGACATACAATCATATTGCATTTTTAATTTTATGTTTCAATAAAGAATCATTGTGCAACACAAACTAAGAAATGCGGGGAATGGTTGCTTGCGTGTGGGCACGGGTTCTTGAATCTTATTTGCCTCGGAAGAGACAGTAGCACTGGAATCTCAACTGAGTTCACTCCGTGCTGCAATGGGTGGGCCATTGGGGCCCAGCCTGGGTGTTGGGGAGAACTCACTCTGAATGTTCCAAGGGGAGGGGGGGGCTCAAGTGGACCTGGAGGCCAGTGTCTCCATTTGAGGCTCCCAGATTCCGCTGAGAGGCTGCAAAAAAAAAAAAGAGACTGTGGCCGTGCAGGTGGAACCAGCCCTCATGCAGAAAGAAACTAGAGGGAGAGCTCTGGTTGCCCCCGCTGAAAAGGGATAACTTGCTTGGCTGAAAGGCAGCTGCTCAGCTAGCTTGCTTGAAGAGGCAGGCCTTCGCAGCAGAACTCCACAGCAGGTCCCAAAAGACATGAGGGAGTCCATGGTTTTCACAGACTTTATTTTCATGACCAAGTGGTAGTTGAATCTGGATGCATCCCCACTTAGGTCAGGGCGGATCTGAGTTAAATAAGGAGAGAGTAAGGAGGAGAGTCTGAGAAAGAATACTTAATTAGCTATGGCCCCTGGCCTTTAGGTATCTCATTAATATGGAAATCTCTCTAGGGCCTGAGGCCTGTAGTCATGCCCTCTACCTGTGCTAGGTGACACAAACCTCTTTGGGAGGGGTTGCATTGCCCTACATGACTAAAAAACGTGGGTCAATGGAGTTCTTAGACCTCGTGTCAGGAGCCTGGAATCTGGGAGCACAGTGAAATAGATGCCCATCCCTCACAGGCATGGACACCTGTTGTGTCTCAAGCCATTTCCAGTCAGCGCTTCTACTAAAAACCAAGCCATCCTATCATGGTCCTACAAAGAAACTATTCACTTGCAGTTTCATAAGATCCTTAGATCTCCCTTACCACTACTATTCTACTATTACATAGAGTGTTAATTTTTTGAAGTACTTTTAATTGTCTTCTCTGAAGTCTTCACAGTAAATGAAGATCTGGACCTTGGTAACAAGGCCTGTTTAATTCAAGATATACACACATTACCTAGAATTTTATTCTTTCATTATTCTCCTGTCTTGTTTCTTGTAAATCTCTGTTTCTAACTATGATTTCTCATGTGGAATTGCACTTTTAAGTTAATAGCCCTTTGACCTCCAGCATCATATATCTGCTTCCACCATAACACGGTAAGTGTAGAGTTAGCTTCCATATTCATCTGTATTTTCCAGCTCCATAGCACCTTTGTAGCTCCTTTATTCAGACATTTATAGATATAATTTAAAAGGAAACTTTAATACTCACCAAAATTATACACCTTTTCAAATCATATGTAGAGTTACCCAACTTAGCAATATATAAAAACAAGGTAGCATTGTTACTTTCATGTATCTGTGATTATTTTGCATTTTCTAGTTTTATTTATTCTTCTATATTCTAATCTTTTTTTTGGCTGGCCAGTTCTTTTAAGTATTTAACATTGATTTCCAACTTTTATTAACAATTTTTTTCTTCAGAGTACTCAATGACTTAAAAGAATATTTTGTTTATATTAGTGGTTTATTGCATCTATGTATTTGATTTCTTTAGTAAACTTAAACACAGAAAATTCATAAGCTTTTATCAATCCATCTTATACAGGTGTATATAATTCTCAGACAACACCAAAGAAAAAGAAGAAGAAACCCTCTGTGTGTAGTTTCTATTTACATTTCCACTTCAGCTTTGTGGAGTTGATGCTTCAAGATTACTTTCTACAATGAGATATAGGAACATGAGATCTAGACACAGTTTCAAAGTAACACTGAATTTAAATATTCAAAAATTTGCTCAAACAATTTAAGTAAAAACATTTTTCTTCCTTGTAAACTAATGAGTTAACATGACACAGTTATGAACACAAAGTGACAGATGTCACTGTAGTCCAGGTTCACAATTCAGCCTATTAATCACTCACAGAACTCAGAAAAGTTAGAACAGAACAGCATCTTCATTTTGCTTCCACATCCCAGTGCTTGTAGGGTTCCTTCATTGAGAACATTCTGATGTAAGAGCCTGTTATTATGAATTCTACAGGTTTCCATTTCATTTTTGTTTATTTATTATCTACTCCATGAGTATCTTTATGCATATTCCATTTATAATTTTATAAAGCTCATAAATCTGAATACATATTAAACACACATTTTTAGGATCACTTTTCATACCTGCGTTTCTTGGTTAATGATTTTGCTACACATGCATAATTTTCCCACTATAGGAAACACTAAACTCTCCTTCTCCCAATCATGCCTTACTCTCACTAAGAACTTTATCTTTAAGAGCAAGATGCAAGAACAAAATAATTTATATAAAAGTTATTCAAAATTAAGTCAGAATACTCAAAATGCTAATCTTTCCAATTTTACATTCATAGTGGATGCCAATAACATTGTAGAGGGTGAATTAGAAGAAAGAGCTAGGTTTCCAAATTGGCAAAGAAAAATTTTCAAATTTCAGTATTGGTCTGATTAACATGACAGCATGAAATAATATCTTCCTGGAAACACTATAATTAATGTAATAATTTTTTCACAAACTTTTTATATCTATTAATATATAATCAATATAATATACTAATATATATTTATACAAATCAATAATATCATGTATTAATATATATTAATTGATAATGACAATATGAAAATTATATATTAAATAATATGATATTTTACATTAATGATATGACAATAATATATATTTCTCTTTCTTCCAAGAGAGAAAAAGAAAGTATGAGAGACATGCTATCAGCCTATTGTAGGGGAACAGGATTGCATAAGCAATCATTTACAATAAAAGAGACTCTGAGATATCTATCTTATACCTGTCAGAATGGTTAAGATCAAAAATTGAATTGACAGCTCATGCTGTCTAGGATGCAGAGCAGAGGGCACTCCTCTATTACTGATGGTTGAATAAACTTGTTAAACCATATTGGAAATAAATTGGGCAGTTTCTCAGAAAATTGGGAATAGTTCTACCTCAAGACACAGCTAGACCATATACCTAAATGGATATATACCCACATGATACTCTACAATACCACAAGGACACTTATTTAGCTTTGTACATAGAAGCTTTATTTGTAATAGCCAGAACCTGAAAAAAACTAGATGTGCCTCAACCAAAGAATCCATAAAGAAATGTGGTACATTTGCACAATGTAATATTACTCAGCTATTAAAAAACAATGACATCACGAAATTTGCAAGAAAATGGGTAGAACTGGAATACATCATCCTGAGTGAAGTAACTCAGACACAGAAAGACACATTTGGCAAGGTCTCACTTATAAGTGGATGTTAGACAATAAGTCGAGGATAATCACACTATGATTCACTGGCCCAATGAAGCTAAATAATAAGGAGGACCAAAGGGATGATGCTTGAATCTCACTGAGAATAGGAAATAGAATAGACATCAGGTGAGAATGGCGAGAGAAAACTGGGTGGTAGAAGGCACTGAAAGAGGAAAAGTAGGTATCGAGTGATAGGAGAAGAGTGGGAGAAAGAACTGGAATTGGTGAAGAGGATGTCTATGGAATGAATTAGAATTCTAGGACAAGGAAAGCTTCCAAGAACCTATGAGAATATACTAAGACTCCTAGTAATAGGTGATAGTGAGCCTGAAATGGCCACCTCCCATAAGACTTCCAACACAGGTATGGTGACACCAATCCACTCAAAAATCCTTTGATCCTCAATTTGTCCTGCCTACAATATGTGCAGGGATAAAGATAGAGCAAAAACTTAGGGAATAGCCAACCAAGTATTGACCCAAAACTAGACTCATGCCATGAGAGAGATCCCACCCTTGATACTATGCATGATATTTTCCTCTATTTGTAGAAAGGAGCCTAGTATAGGAAGATTAGGTCCAGCATGGAGGAATCTCATGTGAGAAGGACTGAAGCGGGCATATGAGGCAAGGACACCACAAGAAAAACCTACTGAATCAAATAACCTGGACACATAAAGGCTCACAGAGACTGAACAACCAACCGAAGAGTATGCATGGGATGAACCTAGGCCCTGTACACATATGCAACAAATATGCATCTTTGTCTTCATGTGAGACCCCTAATGACTCCAACCAGGTCTGTCTCAGACTCTGTTGCCTGCCTTCAGAATCTCTTTTTCCTAAATGGGCTGCCTTGCTAGTTTCAATAGGAAAAGAAGTCCTATTCTACTAAATAGTGCCTAATTCTACTGAACTTTTATATGCCAAGGCTCGTTCATATTCATGGAAGGCATCTACTTCTCTGAGGTGAAAAAGAGGGGGGGTCAGGAGGAGAGGGGAATAACAGGGACTAGACATAAAGAGAGATGAGGAGCTGTGATCAGGATATAGGAATAATTAATCAATTACTTAAAAATAACAGTTTTATTAGCTATAGAAAACTCCTGCTCAAAATTCAAAGAACTCAGTAGAAATGGTCTCATTGATTTGTTGTCTTATTTTCCCTGATGCTTTAATAGAACACTAATCTTAATATGTGTGTGTATATATATACACACACATGTATGTCTATTTGTGTGTGTATATAGGTGTATGTATGTGTGTAGTGTGTATGTATGTATTATGCAGGTATGTATGTATGTATGTATGTATGTAACTAATATACACAACACATAAACAGCAGTACCAGGGAACGCATAACATTTTATAGACCGAAGGAAATTTTGGCTTGCTCCAAATACAACAGTACATTTATCAAATCTACCTACTTCTCCATGGATTCTCAAGCATATGATGAGTACCAAAGCACTATGTTCTTATTTTTCAAAGCTCCTTTGTCTCTCTATTCCTTATTGCAGCTGCATGCATTACTTCTTGGTACTTTTGACTAGTCCTGACTCAAACATTCATTCCTCCAGCAGAATATGCAAAAAGTTTGTTATATTCAGTGAATAAAGGTATAAAAAACAACCTGAATGTAGAATAATTATCAGATGCTGAGAAAACTTGGAGATGACAGGGAGAAAAAAAAGGACAGTAATTTCTAGTTACATAAAAGCAAAAATACTTGTACTACTGTTTAATATAGCGATGCTAAATGACAATAATCTGTAAATTTTGGCACACATGAAGACAGATTGTGGAATTTAGGAAACCTGGCTAGTCAGACCTTTTCTAACATGTTCCTGGCATATAGAGAAATGTTAATCCACAAACATGACTGCTCTGATCACATCCAAAGACATTCTAGGTTTGTGCAATCTGGCTGGAATGAAGACATAATATGCAGTATTATTTCTAAACAATTTCAGTAAGGTTAGTTTCTAGAAGGAAGCAGCCATGTTTGAAAGTGACCTCTAATGAAAGGACAAACAAAGTGATGAGACAGAGAAAGATTTGACAGAATGAGTCAGAGAAAGGATATGCCATCTCTCATGAGAACATCGCAGGAAAGAAAAGCTAATTAAGAGGGATTTCAGAGAGTACAGTTTAGGTAAGCTCAGGCAATGCACGGGAGTTTGGCTGAGTTCTGATCAGATCAGGTAGTTTAGTTTGTGCAGTTCAGTGCAGGCCAGCATAAGCAGTTGAAACCAGAGAATAAAAAGGAGGCAGAAGATTAGAACAGATTGCCAATGTCAGTGTGAGGCCAACCAGAGCAATTCCATGTAGAGCTGAAAGAAGCCAGATTGAATCAATCAGCTTGGAGAGGAGTTTGAAACAGAACAGCTGAGTTGAACCAGCTAGCCAGAGATCATAAAAAAAATTAGAAAAAAAAGTACTTATTCATCAGTATGTCTTAGAAGGTGAAATATTCTAAGCTTTGATTAGATTGTAAAAGCTTCTAGGCTTAGGCCAATGTATGATGGTTACGACAGAGGTAGGGATGTTTTGGGCTCAGCCCAAACTTAGTATCTATACAACTTGGTCATGGCTCTCAGCTCATCATCTCTTCAGAAGAAATAAAAGTTGCTTTTACATTGCCATATTAGTGTCTCATCTTAGAAAGAGAGCAAAGAGGAAGGAAAATTAAAGATGGAGAAGAAGGTACTTAAAGTTGATTCACTTAGAAATTCAGCTCACATCCTCACTGAAAAGAGAAGGAAAGAAGGGCTTTGGTATCTAAACCTAACCTCTGAGAGATATGTTGAGATGACGCATGTGATTAGTGTTAACTGAAATACATTAGGGAAGTATATCTTAACCTTCCTCATTATGAGAAAAGGGAGGACAATAAGGATAGCTCAATTATCTTTATTGTGAATATTGCTTTTAATGTATGCATATACACTCTATAACTATAAATTGCAGATATAAATGTTAGTACATTTATATATTATATAAATTATATAAACAATATATATAATATATTGTTCTACAAATCTAGAATAAAAGGACATTCTTCCAGCTGGCAATGTGTGTTCATTGTGTAAATGCTCTTTGCTCTAAAATAGTTAATAAGTGTCATCTTTCCAAGCAATTAATTTCAATTCTATCTTTACTATCAATTCTATTATTGAAAATATAATCTATATGTTTTTGCTCAGTAGATTCCACTTACTAAGAGGCAGCCCATGGGATTGTGTCTTTGTATGTGTGTCTACGCACCCGCATGTGTTTGTATGTGTGCCGTGTATGTATGTATGTATGTATGTATGTAGTATATGTGCAGTTATAAATCTTAAATATCATATATCTATTTAGCATAGGTAAGATATCAAGATTAAGGCATATTGCTAAATGCTGGAAAGAGGATGAGAACAATTTTTTCAAATCCACATTTAAATTGTATAAAATTTAAATATACTTATTTTTTTCATATATAATATATATTATAGTATGAAAACAAGCAAGTCATTCACTGTATTATATATGAAACTATTGCAAGTTGATCATGCTTGAGAAGAATCTAGAGTCTGTGAGCTTTCTCAGATTACACAACTTTGAGTAAATAAGTCTTAAGCAAAACTGACTCACCAAATGCTACATTTTAACTACCATATTAACAAAAGGTAATATGTTTGTGTCCATTCTATTATTGTAAAACTGTTAGAATTTATTTTGCTTGGAATCTCTATATTTTATTATGAAAATTAAATATATTACTGGTTTTAGAGAACATTGTAATAATTATACTAGATATTATTTTTAAAAACCCTAAATTATCAAACTGAGGAGAAGTATTTAAAATTATCTTCAGTATTACTCAAAGATCATTCTATTTTTAAACTAAGGAGAGTTCTGCCTGTGCCTCATTGCTTCTGATGCTGTGTTTCAGAATAACTAATCGTCTTTTCCTCTCCTCTGTTTCTTCCATTCTGTACTCAGAGCACATGTACTAATGGTGTATTTACTAGACTGTAACTTTTGCTTCCCATATTTTCTTTTCTATCCTTGTCAATTATTCATCACTCATTGTCTAATGCTCTACAAAACTCAAGTCAGCCCACAGGCATAGTACTCAGCTCTAAGTAAATGAACTTGCCTCTCAGAAATTGCAATCTGACACCTGTCTGCCCTCTCACTCTTAGTTTTTCATAATCATGCTATTTTATGATAAGACTCTTATGTCTTTCTCTGATGTACACTTACTGGTAATGTTCATATCATTGTGCATCTTTTAATGCCTACTTTGTGACTAGCACTCAGAATGATTTAGTATGCATAAATTGGGTTTCAGTGTTTTAATTAATGAAAACTAGATAAATTTTAAAATAGTAAATACAAATGAACAGAATTATGTATCTGAGAAAATATCTGTGTAAGACCTAAATATTGTAAGGGATGATTAGATTGTGGACATATATAAGTCAAGTAAACAAAATGTACATATGTTAAATTATTATTTTAATGTCCTTTATTTTAGAAACTTGGATAATAATCCTATCACTCAAAGTGACTATAGTATTAGATGTTTCCTTCATATGGTAGCTTAAGCTACTGCTCTATAACTTATATATCTCAAAATTTAGTTAAATTTCACTCTTTTGTGTGGTATAACTTTATGAGAACCCAAAGTTACATATTCTGTGTCTCTAAGCTGAAATTGCTGTCTCGGGAAAATAAAATAAAATTTATACCTGCTATGAAATCTTCCATCGTTTAGAGCAAGCATCGATCTTTACTTTTAATCCATTTGCCATGGCCAGTCAGAATCACTTAAAAACGAACGAAGCTGTTCTGTAAATTCTTCATTGTGTAAAGTGAACTCTTTTAAGTAATACCTGGGCATTAAAATGAACTTTCCAATAAAGCTACAGACTAGGTATCCACTGTGAGCCTGCTAAAAAGGTTTTTTTCAGCCATTGCCTGTTATAGAATCACAGTTAGCTCAAACACTATTTAACATATATTTTAATATATGATATATATTTTAATATATATCATATGAATACATAGTAAAGAAATGTAAATATTTTATAGAGAGACAAAAACATGAAATTTTACAAAGAAAGGAAAACAACATATTAACAAGCATGTTTTAAATGTATGAATGCAAATATGTATTGTATATATATATACATATATATGTATATATAGTATATATACATAAACACATACATGTGTTGGGTATAAAATATATATGTTTGTGTGTGTGTGTGTGTGTGTGTGGTGTGTGTGCGCTTAACTATATTTTTCCAATGAATAGTTGCATCATTAAACATCAGAGTAAATTATTCAAGAGCGGTCATTAAATAATTTTGCCATTTGAAAATATCACAGGTTTGTTTCCATACAAATTTAGGATGACAAATGTCAATGATACAGTGTCATTTCTTGAAATCCTCAAAATTTGAAGACATGGGCAATATTTGAAGTCGATAGCATAGTACAATATACTGTTCTACAACAAAGTTTTAAAAATAAGTGAAGTACACCAAATTGGTAAAATGTGTAGCTAATTATTAGCATATATCAGCATCAGTTTAATATTACCATTACATCCATTGTGTATAATGTTATGTGGTGTGCTTTCTTTTTATTAATATAAGAAGCTGTTTAATTAGATTGTTAGCAATTTAGAACATCAGTTTGTGAGGATACATCCAGTTTATCAGGGAGCACTGAGATCACAGGTAGCCCTGGAGATGGGGAACAACTTTGATCTTTGTCAAAATCTCTGAGTCCACAGCTTCATGATCAGCCTTTTCCTGCTCTGGAATCTGGTATTTCTCCTTCTCTGTGTCGAAGATATCACCCTCCTGATGCCTGGGCTTCTTCTTTTTACATAAGTGTCAGTCAGTTGTTTGGGGATTTTAACCTCGCTGATACCAACTTTTGTAGAGGTGGTGATGACAAACCTCTGCTGTGTTCTGAGCAGAGGAACTCAGTTGATGGCAAGAGGTCCAGTTACAAATAGCAAGCTGCTGCCCAGCTGCTTCAGGAAAACCACTCTCTTGCCTGTGTGGTGCCCAGTGATGATGATCAGGACAGTCCCGGTTGTGATGCTGTGTCAACGGCTTTTTGCCATGGCTCTGCAGCTTCTGAGGCACATCTTCGGTAAGATAATACCTAGGCATTGTTTGAAGCTTCACCATCCGGGTGCCACTATTCTTGTCCCCACCAACTGTTTTTGTAACAGTAGCAAGGAGCTTCTTTTTCTTCTTCTCAACCTGAGTATTTCCTTTTGTACAAGGCCTTTCTGGGATACATAGCAAATCAGAGTACTTGCCAATTTCTCTAACCTGGACAGGGTTTCAGCTGCAATGGGGCTTCCCCTTCCTGGGCTTTTTAACCTTAGGGTTATCCTTTTTGGCTGCACCAGCAGCCCACCAGCCTTTTTGGCTGCAGTTTTCTTCTCCTTTATATCAGGCTTCTCCCCGTTTTCACATTCCATCTTGAAAGACAGGAAAGAATGGCGTGCTTTTACACAACCCGTAGCTCCATTCGGTTGTTTTTATCAACATCACAAGACATGTGAAGAATGCTTGAGTTCAGGGACAGCAAGAGCCACAATGTCCCCGCAATATGAATGGACCATGAGATGGGATGCTGTGGACTGAAGTATCCTTGTGTGATGCATTACTATCCTTAAAGATGTAGAAAACATAATTGAAACATTCTAATTTCCCTAGGCAACTAGATTTTTTTCTACGGAGCAGAATGAGAAATATCACTCACAATTTTATATTAAATACATA
The DNA here is from genome assembly GCA_021653895.1 of Mastomys natalensis. NCBI lineage: Eukaryota > Metazoa > Chordata > Mammalia > Rodentia > Muridae > Mastomys > Mastomys natalensis. The sequence continues at coordinate 330,133 of JAJTUV010001555.1, read as the reverse complement.
TAAATAATATTCCCATTAAGTACTGTTTTAAATGCCAATTGCTATGTGAACGACAGATTCCATAGAATATCAATTACATTACAAACATAATTCTGCACTATATTGTCTTCATTAAATATTTTTATTTTTTGAAGCATCACTTAGAATTTCTTTCAGTACAGTTTGTAGAAAAGCTTATTCTTCAGCCGAGTACCAACGTTTTAAATCCTAAGAAAGACTCATGTAATAAAACACTTTCATTAATACAAATAATAATGTATGTTTGAATGAATTCAATAAAATATAAAGCTGCCCATATCAATGTTCTAAATCCTAAGAATTGCCTGTGTAATAAAAAAATCTGCCTTAATGTAAATGAAAATATTTGTTTAGATTGAAATTAATGAAATATAATACTGCATGTGAACTAATGTTCACATGTAGTATGCCTGAAATATTACTATCTATTTTCAGAGGGTTACTAATATTTCATTGCAAGTATTTCATTGCACTTTGACTTCACTAGTATCAAATATGGCATTAAATCATAAAGCTTTGCAAACATTACTAGACCTGGAATTAATGTACTTACCATGAAAATCCAATTTGTGAAGAGCTAAATATTTAAGATGTTTTAGAAAGTATTTCTTCCACTACAAATATATTCACTACTTACTGATGGTACTTTTTTTATGTTCAATTGACTTGGTTACATTCAATATTAAATTATAGTAATATCCTGTATTAAGATTGTAATATAAAGACATTGTAATCTAATACTTCAATTAGTAAAAATATTTATATTTTAAGTTATAAAGAACAAATTTCTGGTTTCATGATTACTAGTAATTATGCAAATAATGTAAATTATATATTAGTAGAAAATGCAGAACTATTGAAACAAGAAAAATTATCATTTTATGGTTGACATGATTGCATATAAAAGATATAAAAGAAGATTTTATTGATATAAAAGAAGATCAGATGATATGTTTTATAATTATGTGTGTCTTATTATAGCTCTGTTCATGTAATTTTAAATACCATGGTAGATAACTATACTAATTTGAACTCATTTATTCATATTTAAATAGTGCCACAGCTCATAATTTTATTTCAATTCTAATAAACTTTGTATTCCACCAGACTCTTTTCAAGAAGCTATCCTGTTTGTTTATTTTGACTTCATCATGTTATTGAGCTTTCTCCTAATAATTAGTGACAGAGTTCCAAAACATTTTGTATACACTGAAATTAAACAGTCAAAGAAACAAGTGTATAGAGACAAATATTCAGCAATATTATAAATGTTATGTTAACATGTCAATTTCTCATTATTATATATGAAAACATACATATATAAATATAAAACTATATGAAATATAAATTATAAAACTGTATGAAAGCAAACTATAAAAAAGCAATCATAGTGACATTCATAAATAAAGCAATTAATTATAATTAACTTTTCTGCTTTCAATTTACATGCTAATAACACAGACATTTGATGCAAATTTTGGAACACACAACACTAAATATTTTCTTTTTGGTATGAAAATTCATTTTATCATTACTTTTAAATGTAAAAGAATAGTTATATTTTCTGAGATTATAATACAATTACATTATTTCCTGCCTACCATTTCTCCCTCCAAACCTAGCTACATATTCATCCTTTCTTTGTTTTATAAATATTTTATTAATTGTTATATTTTTTGGTTGTAAGCCTAGACTTTAATGGTTGAGCCATCTCTCTTGCCCCACTATACCACAGAGTCACTTGCTCAACTGTGTTTATAGCAGCTTTATTTTAGTAGCTAGAAACTGGAAACAATCTAGATGTCCTTCAACTGAAGAATGGATAAAGAAAGTGTGGTATATCTACACAATGGAAATACTATTCAGCTGTTAAGAACAAAGACATGACGAAATTTCGAGTAAACAGAACTAGAGAATATCATCCTGGGAGAGGTAACACAGACCTAGAAAAACGAAAATTGTATGTAATCACTTATAAGTGGATACGAGCACTAAAGTACAGGATAACTGCTAGGTTCCACAGACCCAAAGAAACTGGATGATGCGGAGGGCCCAAGAAACGATGCCTGGATCTCACTCAAAAGGGGAAAAATGGTCATCAGAGGTCAATGGAAAGAGGGAACTGTATGATACAGGTGAGGAGGAGAAGAAAGAGGATAAGGATCAGATATGGGGAGATGGCAGGCAAGAGGGCTGGAAGTGAGTACAGAAATCAGAGGTGGCACATCTCTGCTCACTAGCTGGAGACCTGGAATTAGAGAGGCTCTGGGGAATCTGGTAGTCACTCTACTGACACTCTTAGCAACAGAAGATGTGAAGTCTGAAGTGGTCACTTCCAATGGAGGCACGGGGACATCAATGCATCCACTAAACCTTAAACCCAATATTTGTCCTACCTACAAGAAGTACAGATATAAAATACACAAGAGAGATACAAATGGAGAGCCCCATAGCCAAATTTCATGCAGAACTCCAGAATTCTTGTGGAAAAGTTCGGGATAGAAGTGATCCAGTTAAGTCATTACTATCCAGAGGGTTCAGAACACCCGCAAAAAGACTCAGACATACAGAGTCCAATGAATTGGGCCCATGGGGGCTCACAGAGACTGAGCCATGAACCAAACAACATATAGCAGCTGGACCTAAGGCTGAACCCCTAAACATTCATAGCAAATGTGCAAAATGGTATTCATGTGAGTATCCTAACAATTGGAGCCGGGGCTGTTGCCTGTCATTGAATCTCCTTCTCTAAACCGGACTGCTTGGATGGGGCTCATTGGAAGACGATAGCTTAGTCCTGCAAGAACGAGATGTCCCAGGGCAGGGTGATATCCAAGTTGGGCTTCCCCTTCTCTGAGGAGAAGGCCAGGGTTAATAAAGAGAGGTATATTTATTAGGGAGTTACTGGGATAAGAGCTAGGGAGACTGTGATCTGGATGTAAAGTGAATAAATGAATAAATTATTGAAAAACTGTATTATTAATTGTTACCTTATACACATTGGTGTTTAGCCTGCATGCATGTCTATGTGAGGCTATTGGATGCCAAGAACTGAACTTATAGGCAGTTGTGAGCTACCATGTGGGTACTGAGAAATGAAACCAGGTCCTCTTGAAAAGAAGCCAGTGCTCTTAGCTGCTGAGCAATCTTTCCAACCTCTCTCTCTCTCTCTCTTCTCTCTCTCTCTCTCTCTCTCTCTCTATCTCTCTGTTTCTTCCCCACCCGGTGTGTGTGTGTGTGTGTGTGCACGTACACACTCATGTGTGTATTATATTTATACTCCCAAATACATAAAAACAACCTATTTCATGTATAGTCATTTATATGTATATGCCTAAACCCTCAATATTTTAAATAAAAAAGAAAATTGACCAACTATTAAGACAGACTGTGAATTTGTAAGATAACATGAACTTTAAAAACAGACTTCAGCGTGCACTTTATGGCATCCACAAGTGTTTGCCTTTGGACAGGAGCCTGACATAGCTTTCTCCTTAGAGGCTCTGCCAGAGCCTGACATATACAAAGGCTGATGCTCACAGCTAACTATTGAACTGATCACAGAATTCCCAATGGAGAAGTTAGAGAAAAGACTGAAGGAGCTGAAGGAGTTTACTGGCCCCATGGGGAGAGCAACAATACCAACCAACCAGAGCTCCCAGGGTCTAAACCACACCAGTCTGGGAGCACATAGAGAGAGACCCATGGATCCAACTGTATATATAGTGGAGGATGGCCTTTTCGGGCATAGGTAGGAGAGGAAGTCCTTGGTCATGTGAAGGCTGGATGCCCCAGTGAGGGTGAGGAGGTGAGAGTGGTTGGGTGGGTGGGGGCACACCCTCATAGAAGCAGGAAGAGGGCGGATGGGATAGGGGTTTCTTGGGGATGGAATGGGGAAAGGGGATCACATCTGAAATGTAAATAAAATATCCAATTAAAAAAGAGAGCAGAAAAAAAGATAATATGAATTAATTTGTTCACTTTGAAATCACCAGTTAAAGTTCATATTCTGAACTGATAATTGATAGAAAATTATCACTTTTACCAGTTTAGTCAAAGTAAATGAAATGTAGTCAAAAATGTAAATAAATAAAATATCCAATTAAAAAAAATAAAACTCACATGAAGACTAAAAAGCAAAAATAAGACTTCAGGAAAATAATACTGTGAATGACCAGACTCTAGACATGTGAACTAACTTGACTGAGAGGTCTACATTTTTTGACCTTTTGGAATAAAATGAATCTCAGGCTGATGCTCTTTTCATCCAGAACTCAATGAATTCAGGTATTTGAGCTGCCTTTGAATCCAAGACAGATCGTATCTGAGGAGAAATTGCAACATGAACAGTAAGTTCATTTGTAACTTTCATTCTGATATACTTGCTCTAATTTTCTGCCACTAGTTACTATTCAGGCTCTTCCATACACTTTATCTGTGACTTTCACTTGTGGTAAATAGTACTGGAATGTCTCCCAAATACAACTATTTCCTCCATTCCCTAATGAATATTACAAATCAAATAGGATACTACTGCAAAACTAACATTTGATTTTTTTTTAAAAATCTGTTCTTATAATTGCTTTGATTGCTGGTGTCCTACACTCATGATATACATGTGTCCTTCTAATTCTAGATTAATATCTTCAAACAGACAAAATACTTCTATGATTTAATGAAAAAAAAACCAAAATATCTAAAATAAGCTATTAAAAGAAACATTAATTCATTAGATGTGTGAATATGATCATCAATCAATTGTATTGACTAACAGCATTAATGTATTATTTACTTACTCTATACCATTATTCTAATATCCAAATGTAAATATTAAAATATATATATTTATATTTAAATATTTTATATTTTATTATATGTAGTTTTATATTTAGCTATATGTAATTTTATATGTAGTTCATGGTCAAAACCATTGAGCATCATGGAAAATGAGATTAATCATGATTGCTAATGTTATAAAAAGTATTATTATTCAAAATGACTCACTACTGCTGTTTAACAAATAATGTAGCAAGCTCTGATACACTTCCATTCTCTACCAGACTCAAGATAACTTAACAGAGAACTTATGTCAGATAATTTACTTTAGTATGATAAGTTAGTTCTCTATTGTATAATTGCTAATAATATTTTAAAGAAACTATAACTTATTAAATTATTAGCTTGTGCAAAATACAATCAAGTTAGAAATGACATTTCAAAGACCTTAACAGATATTTCATGCATCTTAGGTAGAGACAAACATAATAAACAATAAGGTATAACAAACATGGAGTAATCCTTCAGTGTTGGCATAGTCTGCTGTTTGCATTTCTCATAGTCTGACTATTTAATCAATAAAAACCACATGTGTCTTTGTACACATCAATCTGTTAAAATTTCTGTCTGCATTATGACCTGTATTTGGTCCCACGGCCACTGTTTTCATCTAGTGATGTTTCCCAAACAGTCTCAGGAGTTTTGATTTATTTTGTAGTATGAAGTTTTTGTTTTTAATAATGACTCCATGTCAAGAACTGAAGGAAGCACAGTTGCACAAGGTACAAATCCAAGTTTCCTCTGTTCCCATTTCCCGAGCCTACTACAATGTCACAGTTGCCTCTCTGTCTCTCAGAAAGCACTAGGATTTCATTTTCATCTCAGCTGCTCATTTCTCAACTTCTACATTCCAGCTCAGCCAACCATTGTGTGATCCCTTCGGCTGTTGACAGCTGAGTTACACTGCTGAGAATTTATTTCACAGACACTGGAGCTTTCCTCTCATCTGATTTGTGATTTCAGATAACCACGAAATGATGCCTGTGGCTATCTGATGACAAATGCTCAGATGTTAGTATTTAAGAATTCACTCATAAAGTCATTATTTTTGACAATGCTGTTGCGAAAAGCTAGGTTTTTGGTTTGCTTTGTTTTCCATGTAAAAATCAAAAGAAACACAATGGCAGTTATGCATCACAGTGCCTGAATACTTCATATTGGAAATAGTAGAATGGTGAATTAAAGGAAACAGATACATAATTAAAAAGCTGCACTTTCAAAGTGAGTCAGATGTGAATGAGATCAATCTAGACCAATGACCTTAAGATCACTAAAATGAAAATATTTAAGTAATAAAACATATAAAATATAGCACTAATAAATATTGCATTATCCTAAATTTAGCAAGTCACATTTTTATTTCATATGTCTCAGCTCCTACTGATTTAACAATTCCACCTGGACAGTATTTGATTAATATTAAGCAAAATTTATCAATGTATTTATAGCCTAAAATTGCAGAATAATACAACATGAATTAGGTAATAAATTACTATTATCAATGTGGTGAAAATTCATGAAAACAAAAATTGTCTTAAATTTTCTGAAATATCAAAGCCTGAATATCTTTTATATGCACCTTACTTATTTGTATTGACTATGTCATATTTTAAATGCTTAATCTAGTTTTTCATAGTGGAGATTCAACTCAGGTTCTTATGCACAATAGGCAAGTATTTATAACTAATTAAAATACCTAGTATCTCACTAAAATATTGGTGATTAGAAATTTATTTAATCATTTTGCTGATTGCACATGTTCTGATAGTCATATTATGCTCTAAAGACTATAATGTTCTCCTTTTCCTAGTTTATTAGCTGAAAATTCACTTTATCTCTACTAGTTCTATAAACCCTTTAAAATGACTTTTACTTTCATTTGAGAGACTAATATATTAATAGGACCTCCCTGGTTATACAGCAACATTTTTCCAAAGAAGTGTCTATGCAATTTCTGTTTGTGAAGAAGATATAAAAACAAACAAACAAAAAACCGGTAATATCTAGGTTTAACAGGGTAAAACCAAAACATTATTGTTAAATACATTTTCTCCATTTTGATTTTGTTTTTTGAACATTTTGTGATCCAATATACTCAACTGCACAAACTGATTATTCAGTATGTTTTATTAAATATCTAGTTAATGTTATTTTTAAATACTAAAAGATATGTTCATGACCCAATCCTCAAAGACTTTACATAATACAATAAAGGGACACAAATAAAGACCCATTTCTGTAACTATTATATAAATACAGTTAGGTAATATCTAGTGGAACAACTATAAAAAAGCAAAACTATCTGTCTGGAGAGGCATACATACCTTTTAATTGAGGAGTTAGTTTTTTTTGTTTATTCAGTTGTTCAATTAGTTGAATATCAAAGATTTATATTTTACAAAATAAAATATTACTTATTCTTGTTGATGTTAGTAGAGAGAAGAGGTAAGATTAACAGGGGTTCAGGAAATTGTCCTTTGGGTACCCATGCTAAGGAGTTTAAACTATTACTTATAATGAATCAAATCAGTAAAATTATGTTAAGTGGATAGGATCATTTTTGTTCATAATGAAAATATTAGATTTTAGTTTGTCCAATTATTTAAAGAATATGAATACACTGCTTATAAAATTGCACTAAAAACATGTAGAAAGACATCATATGCTGTTGGTTGGTGATGGTGACTTTGGTGGTTTATCTTGGTTCCTAAGGCCAATGATGAGTTTCAATATGGTACTGTATTTTCTAGAGGAGCAAAAGTACTGTTAAGGTGAACAACTCAGGTACATGTTAAGCATGCCCCCAAAACCAGGATATAGCTCAATACATAAATATGTGATTTGGAAGAAGACAGAATGAGTTCTATGTGTTAACCATCATTATGTTAAAGCAGCATTTCAGTGGACGGGAGCTGATAAACAGGATTTTAAGTAAAGAAAATTCTATGACCACATCTTTTTTTTTTTTTACAGATTCCAATATATAAGTTATGACTGTTGATGAAAGTTTGATATACTAAGATGCTAAGGAGTTCTTCAAGAATACTTCAGTGATGAATTGGAATCCTGCAGAGAATTTGATTACAATGACCATTGAATGTGGTAGTATTGTTACCAGAAAGCAGTTAATAGTTTTGTTCATAATGAAAATGTTCTGGCAGCAGAAGGAAATTGTCATTGAAATTAAAGAACCAAATGTTGGCAAATGTAGATGATTTATCATCCAGCAACATGGCTGTTCCTCCAAGTGATCACATCCAAGGACCTTCTAGGTCTATATGGTAAAGCTGGATTGCAGATAGACCCTTAGTACACAACTTTAATCCCAAACAATGAATGCAAGTTTAGTTTATGGAAGGAAGCAGCAATATTTGAAAGTGACATCCAATTGGGAATCAGACAAAGTGATAAATCAGAGAAAGACATAGAATTAGTCAGAAATAGGATACGAAAAACTCTCAAACAGAAAAGAGAGAGAAGTGCAGTCAGTTGAGTTGAGTGGAGTTGCGGTCGGTGTAGTTAGTTGTGAATCAGTGTAGTACAATGCAGTGCAATAGAATCGAGTTCTTTTATGAGGTCATGCAGGCCACTGCAGGTCAGCAGAGGCATTGAAACAAGAGAATAAGAAGGAACCAGAAGGTTAGACCAAATTATTAGAGTTTGCCTGAGTCAAACAGAACAATTCACTGAGAAGCTGAGAGAAATCACATTGAATCAGTCAACTTGGAGAGGAGTTTGAGCCAGAACAGCTGTGTTGAACTAGACAGAAAGTGTTAGAAATGGTGAGGTCGTTCAGCAGTAAGCCTCTGAGATGCCAACTATATAAGGGGAATAAAGTTACATTTGCAGGTAGGAAATTAAAACAAAAACCTTTAGATAAGGCAAATGTATGTTATTTATTTACTATTTATTCCTTTATTTATTTATATATTTATTTACATCCCTAATGTAAATAAATTTACCATTTGCTTCAGGCCCTTCAATCCTTTCCCAACCTTTCATAAGAGTCCCTGACCTCATTCCAATATTTGGATGTGGATATCTGCATCTGTTTCAGTCAGCTTCTTGGTAAAGTCTCTCAGAGGACAGTTACTCTAGGCTCCTGTCTTCAAGCATAACAAAGTATCATTGATAATGTCAGGGATTGCTACTTACCCACGAGATGTTTTTCCTAGTTGGGGCATTTATTATTAGTTGGGCGTTTCTTTACTCTCTGCTCAATTTCTGTCCCTGCATTTCTTTTAAAAAGGGCATGTTTCAGGTTGAAATAGAAACCAACAGGTACATCAATAGAGTAAACTTAATGACCAGTAATACAACCACACACCCATAGACACTTGATTTTTGAAAAAGAAACCTAACCATACAATGGAAAAAATAGAAAACATCTTCAACAACAATGCTTGTCTAACTGTGTGTTTGCATGTAGAAGAACACAAATAGATTCATATTTATCACCCTGCATAAAACTCGAGTCCAAGTAAATCAATTACCTCAATATAAAACAGAACATGTTTGTACAGGAGACAATTTCTTGAACAGGAAAACAATGGCTCAGGCTCTAAGATCAACAATTGATAAATGAGACCTCATGAGACTGCAAAGCTTCTGTAAGGCAAAGGACACTGTCAATAGGACAAAACAGCAGCCTACAGATTGAGAAAAGAACAGAACCAACCCTATATCTGAAAAAGGCATAATATCCAAACTTTATAAAGAACTCAAGAAGTAAGACAAACCATCTAAAGTAACCCAAGTAAAAAAAATGGGGTACAGAGCTTAATAGGGAATTCTCAACAGAGGAATCTTTAATGGCTGAGAAACACTTTAAAGGAATGTTCAACATCTTTAGTCATTAGGAAAATGCAGCTCACAATGACCCTGAGATTCCACCTTATATCAATCAGAATGGCTCAGATCAAAAATTCTAATGACAGCACAGGATGATGAGAATTTGGAGAAAGAATCACACTGCTCAATTGCTGGTGGGATTGTAAACTTATACAACTACTCTGGAAACCAATCATGTGGTTTCTCAGAAAACTGGAAATAGTTCTATCTGAAGACCCAGATATACCACTCATGGACATATACCCAAAAGATGCTACATCATACTACAAGGTCATGTGCCCCCTATCTTCATAGCAGCTTTATTCATAACAGCTAGAAACTAGAAACAACTTTGATGCTCCTCAACCAAGGAATGAATACAAAAAATTAGGTTTATTTACATAACAGAACATTATTCATCTATTAAAATCTAGGACATAACAAGTTTTGCAGGCAAATGGATGGAAACATCCTCAGTGAGGTAACCCAGACTCAAAAGGACATTCATAAGTCCTTTTGATAAGTGGATATTAGGCAGAAAGTAGAGAATACCCATCATATACCCCACAGACCCAAAGAAGTTAAACAAGAAAGAAAGCCCAGGGTGGGGCTCTTAAATCACACTTAGAAAAGGGAACAAAATAGTCATAGGAGGCAGACGGATGAAGGAAACTGGGTCAGAGAGGGGAGAGGTAGGAGAATACAGTTACGGCAGCATCAGGTGAGGGAAAGAGAGGACAAGAGGGCCAGGAGAATAAATGGAAATCTGCAACACCCAGGGTGGGGAAGTGAGGGGAGTCTGTAGGAAGTCCCAGAGACCTAGAATGGGAGAGTCTCCCAGGAGTCAATGTAAGTGACCTTAGCTGAGATGCTGAACAGTGGGGACCTGGAACCTGAAGCAGCCCCCTCCTATAGCCAGGCAGGTTCCCAGTGGAGGGATAATACAAACATATTTTGATGAGATACTTAATACCCTAACTCACTGGAAATGCAGAGTTAAAGAAAGATGATTTTAATGATGTAGGAGTTGGGTATGTTTTTAAAATGCAGAATACATGCAACTGAACTTATATAATCACAAAGATGAAATATACTGACAATTTTTAATTGGAATATTTATTTTTGAATTATATAATTTTAATTTTTTATATGAGTAGGATATTTACATAGCTTCCCTCTTTATCTTTCCAATGCTTCCTCTATAAGGTTATTTAGAGCTTCCAATATGCTTTCTACATTGGTGTTGTTTATTGCAACATACTGAGCAGATATGAGAATGAAATAGAGACGTTGGGATGGAAATCAACACTAAATAGTAAAAGCTTCAAAATCTTACATTTTAAAAATAATTTTCCTTTGTATTTTCCATTGTTCTTGAAAATTTCCCTTGTTGATGAAGCAATTTGTTAGTAACTGTATGGTCTATGCAAAAGAATTGAGGAAAAACTATGGATAGCTAATAAAATGTTACATGTGATAACTAGATTTTGAAACCAAAGTTACAAATCAAGAAAGAAGTTGAATATAATCTGAAAAGTTGAGATTAGATAGTTTGATACCTGCTTTCATTATTTACCAACCAAAAAAAGATTGAAAAATGAAAACACCTATATTAAGTTATAAACTAATCATGAAGAAAATTGCTTCATGAAATTAAAATTTTGGTTTAGGGTCATAAAATGTCATGGAAAAAGCAGAAATCTTATCAAATTGTAAAGCTTCAAGAAACTATGATTTATATCACTACTATAAGTGTGTGTAAAAGTTTTTCCTGGGGAAGTAGATGCTGTGTTTTTGTTGTGACTAATACTAAAATTTTATACAACTAAGAGATTTTGTTTCTTTTCATGTTTGTTAAGAATATTTTTTTGAGCTGAAATACCCAACAAAGGGGAGACAGAACCTATGGAGACCTTATCCAGTGAATAGGGCCACCCACCCTCAAAAATATTAATCCAGAATTCCTTCTGTCAAAAGGAAATGCAGGGACAAAGAGTAGAACAGAAACTGATGGAAAGGCCATCCAGAGACAGCCACATCTAGGAATCCATCCTATCTGTTGACACCAAACCCAGACATTATTACTGATGGCAAGAACTGCTTACTAACAGGAGCCTGGTATAGCTGTCCCCATGAGAGGCTCTGCCAGAGTCGGACCAATACAGATGTGAATGTAAATAGTCAAACATTGGACTGAGCTCGGGGCCCCAATGAAGAAAGTTAGGGCAAGGACTGTAGAATCTGAAGGGTTTGCAACCTCATAGGAAGAACTACAATATCAACCAACCAGAACCTCCAAAGCTCCCTGGAACTAACCTACCAACCAAAGAGTACACAGGGGTTACTCATGGCTCCATCTGGATATATAGTAGAGGACTGCATCACTGGGAGGAGAGCTCGTTGGTCCTGTGGAGGCTTGATGACCCAGGAGATGGGAATGCTATACCTCTGAGGCAGGAGTGGGTGGGAGGTTAGGGGAGCATGCTCATAGAGGCAGGGTGAGGGAGGAAGGGATAGGAGGCTTGTGGAGGGGAAACTGGGAAATGGGATAACATTTGAAATGAAAATAAATAAAATAACCAGTCAAAAATGGATAAAAGGGATACCTTTTTGAAACTTCATTCAGTATGTTAGTTGAAAGTAAAAGGGTCAGTGGTTGCTAAATATACAAGATTTAATAATTTAAGAGGAGTTTTGATCTCACTTATTATGTTTATTTATTAACTCTCTGTGCAAGCAACCTTACTGATAAGCTACCATGTCGGCCCTTTACTTAATTAAGTTATTTATTTATTTTCCTTCTAGTTTTTGAGGAATGTTCTAATAAAACTAATAACCTCACTGAACTTGAATATAAACAAAGTGGAAAGATATGAAACAATAACCAATATCACATATTGGTTTATTAGCATATATAGTATGTAGAAAAAATGATTATAGTTTTGTAATATTAAAAAGTTGAAAAATTAAAAAATATATAATAATATGTACAATGAACATCCAACATAATTCAATATTCAATAAATATGAGGAAGAGTGACTCTGAGAGGGGATGTGATGGGAGACTGGGAGTAGAGTGTATGAAGACCAAGAGGAGTAGCAGGATGGGAGGGGATACTGAATTTGGGATATATTGAAAACAAAAGTAAGCATATAAATAACATTTTAAAATGTAATTTCTTAAGTAGTTATAGAACATAACTACTGAACACATTTATGCATAAACCTTATCGTATTAGTGAATTTGATATATGTGGCTGACTTGTGACTATGGGTAAGTAACTCATTGGTAAATAAATTACTGAACCATTCGATATGTCAGTGAGTATAGTAATAAGTGAAAAATATACAGGAAGAATTAGAAATGATCAAAAACTTATCATCAATTTGTTGCTTATGTGATATATTGGAGGCACTAAAATAATCAAGATGGTAATAGATGACTACTAACATGCTATGTTTTTCATAAGGTTATTGATGTGATTTGTAATCACATTTTTCCATGTTCCTAGAAAGTTACCAGAAAATGTGTATACCCATTGAGACTAGATGGGACAGGGTACTATCAACTTCTACTAGGACCAAATGTGGCCTGATATCATTTTAGTACCTCATAAATCCTTAGAATGAGCTCGTTCCTAAGGAAACATTTGTTTTAATTGCTATTTACCTTGCTTGTTTAATGATAATGGATTTTGCCCAACTAGCATTTTCCTAGGGTGACCTTTTGTGATGAGCTCTTATTAGTGTCACTGAGAAATAACTAGAGAATTTCTACTTGCCATAAATAATACTACATCCATTTCAAAAAACAACCTAGACAATTTGCCTTACACTGCAAAACACTCTGCCTGTCCTCTACCTTGAAAACCTCCTGAGAGTCACATAGTTATATATAATTAACAGCGTTCCATGAGCAAGTCTCATTGCTCTCAGTTTCCAAACCACAGTGAAAGTGACAAAGACTTCCTGCAAAATGAGTACACAATACACCTTATTTTCTCCTTTCTTTCTTAGTTTATCTTATTTATTTTTATCATAAATATTATACTAAGATAATAATTTCTGGAAGAAAAAAAAACCTGTCCTTATAGTAAAAAACAGGTAAAATACTCTTTGGTCCAATTGGACATTTATTAAACAGATCTATTTTTCTCTTATATCAATTCGGATCCTAGTCTTAGCATGGAAAAAATTCATTTCAAATAGTGCATTTGTTAAAAATAGTGCACACTCTCCCATGTTTATTTACATTTCACATTAATCCATCCCATAGACAAGACAGGATAATCATGCACAGGGTTTACTCCAGTTTTCATTTGTGTCTGCCAGAGCAAACTCAGCTCACTTCCTGTGAAAATGAAGCAAATGGCGCTCCTACTATAAACTGTATAGAATTCCTAGACTATTTTCCCCACTCTTGTTTTATATGGGATTTAAATTGTGTCCATTTTCAAAGGCACAGATACGTGTGTGGATTTCATGCTTTTGTTTTTATGTGGGAGGTTAATAGTTTCCTTTGTGAGAGTAACTGGGAAGTTCAAGTCATTTCAAACAGTGTTCAACAAAGTTGAAAATTGGTGCCAGTAGATTTCATTTTTTCCTGTCTAGAGAGAGTGTTATAAAAGAAGCAATTGTTCTTGTGTTACTCTTGGCTTCAAACACACAGATAGGAAAGAGAATTTTCTATTTTCATTCTATTTCTTTAAGATTTATTATTATTTTTACTTATGTGTATGTGTGTAACTTTTTATGACTATAGGGGTTGTTTGTGGGTACATGTAGAGAACACAGAGGATGTTAAATCCTAGGGTGTTGGAGTTTCTGGTGTTTCTGTGGTATCTCACGTAGGTGCTAGGAGACCTACTCTGACTTAGTCATTCTCAAGATCAACAAATTTTCTGACCTTTTACATCCTTGTTTATCTTAGCACCCTTAATAATAATCTCTCTTCTTCAAACATCCTGTTTTATCAAGGATCAGTAAGAAGGCAGAGAATTAGATGGAAAAATTAAAATCTTATTTGTTAGGTGAAAATTTTCATCAGATTTCTATAGTTTAGTTTATATAATGCTGAGGATGACAATGGCCTTTTATACTTTCTGTGAATACTATGAGTTTTTCTATCATCACTGACTCAGTCCTTCTGTCAATTGCCAACCTGCCTACTGTATGTCTTGATGTACACGAGACATACTACAGTTAAAACCTTATATGTATTATCATTACATTATGGACCAAATTCCATAAAACTTGTTGCCTTTACTTTAAAGTCTTTCTCCAAGAGAAAGGCAGACTCTGAAAATTCCCAAAATTACAGGATATGTGCTATGTGCTAGTTATATCAATAATCCCTTCAGCTATGTTCAAGTAGCAACTTTAATCAATATAACAGTTTCAGAGGCTTGGCAAGCATATAATGTGTGAAATATGTGAATTCTATACTTCAGACTACTGAAACTAGGCTCTACATTAGTTATCTTGAAGCCACATTACTAAGCAGATATAGACATTAGATTGTATGAACGGCCATTTCTACTCTTGAAAATTGTTAGTAAGCCTTTCATTAAGACTGTAACTTAATCTAATAAGGAATAAATATATATGTTATTTGTTTAATTACTTGGGTATCTTTCTGCAAATACCATGTAAATATGAACAGCAAATTACTGTTAGGTGAAACCAAGAGTTCTAATTAAAAACATATTTTATGCAAATGCAAAGCTGCATAATTAACACTACTCTCTCTATAAAGGTCCAATAATGATTTTTGATACTGAAATCAAAAAGAAAATGATCCCAGAAACAAAATGTGATAAAAATTAAAGTTATATATTCTGTTTATAGTTTTAAACTGACACTAATGTCATAAAAATTAATTAAAATAATTGTCCACCTCTCTCTTTTTTAGCTATGAACATTATATATACATATATACATCATATGAAAAATGTGGTAAACTTTGATGTTTCCTCCATTTGTAATATCTCACCATTATAATTCTGTGCAACTTAAGAGAAACTGCTCTCCCAACCTCCTACCTCCTGAGCTTGTCTGTTTTCATTCTTTCTGCTGGCCCTCAGGGTTTCAGTTGCTTTCCTGCACCCAATATCAAATCATTTTCCCCTCTCTCCCCGCATTCCTTTTCTCTCCCAGATCACTCCCTACCATCCCCATTTTAGTTGTTTTTTTTTTTTCTCCCACCCAAATGGGACTGAGGCATCCTCACTTGGGCCCTACAGCTTGTTGACCTTTTGAAGTTCTGTGGACTGTATCTTGGGTATTTTGTACTTTTTTGGCTAATATCCACTTATTAGTGAGTAACTACCATGCATTTCTTTTTAGGTCTGAGTTATCCCTCTCAGGATATTTTCTACTTCCATCCATTTGCTTGCAAAACACAGGATGTCCTTTTTCTTATTAGATGAGTAGTATTCCATTGTGTAAATGAATCATATTTTCTGTATCCATTCTTCTATTGTGGGACATTTGGGGTGTTTCCAGCTGCTGACTATCACAAATAAGGCTGCTATGAACATAGTGAAACACGTGCCCCTGTGGCATGGTGGGGCATCTTTGGGTATATTCCCAAGAGTGATATTGCTGGGTCTTCAGGTAGATCTATTTCCAATTTTCTGAGAAACCTCCAGATTAATTTCCAGAATGGTTATACCAGTTTGCAATCCCACCAACAATGGAGGAGTGTTCCTATTCCTCCACATTCTTGTGAGCATGTGCTGTCACCTGAGGTTTTGATCTTAGCCATTCTGATTGGTGTAAGGTGGAATCTCAGGTTCGTTTTGATTTTCATTTCTCTGATCACTAAGGAGTTTGAACATTTCTTTCCAGAATGCACCAGAGTCCTGGGAGGTGAGAGATACTCAGAACTCAAAGGGAAGGCCCTTAGATGAAATTCCTTACAGAGCAGAGAGGAAATTTGTAGAGTCTACTTCCAGAAGCAAGACAGGGCATCTAGTGAGGAATGGGATTGCAGTCACACAGTCAAAACTCTGATCCATAATTGTTCCTGTCTGAAAGAACTGCATGGATGGAAGTAGAGAAGAGCCTGAGGAAAAGAAGGCCCAGCGACAGGCCCAACATAGGATTCAGCTCAAGGGGAGGCCCCAAAACCTAATACTATTATTGATGCTATGGAGCACTCACAAAAAGGGACCTATCATGACTGCCCTCCAAAAGACCCAACAAACAACTGAAAAAGTCAGATGCAGATATTTGCACCCAAGCAATGGACAGAAGCTGCTGACCCCTGTGGTTAAATTAGGGAAAAGTTGGAAGAAGCTGAGGAGGAGGATGACCCTGTAGGACCAGCAGCCTCAATTAACCTACACCCCGAGATCTCTCAGGCACCAGATCACCAACCAGGCAGCATACACCAGGTGATATGAGGTCCCCAAACACATATAGAGCAGAGGAATGCAGATGGCTGATCTGGGTTCAGTCAGAGAAGATATATCTAGCCCCCAAGAGACTGGAGGCCTCAGGGAGTTTAGGGGTTTGGTGGGGTAAGGGGCTGGAGACATTCTCGTGAATACAGGGTGCCTAGGCAGGGAGGGCTTTTGGAATGTGGGACAGACGGATGGGGGACCGGGAGGAGAATAAAATGTGATAAAAGAAACAAGATAAACAACAACAACAACACAACAACAAAAAGAAGTGTTGTGTTTAGTAGGTTAAAAATATATTTAAAAACTATTAAAGTTTCATATTAGCATTTTCATGCCGAAGTTGAAGATAATTACAACAAATAATAAAAATCAAAGCTCCTAAGTGTCTTGGAAATTTGTAGCATATTAATTAAGAATTTTTTAAGACTGGCTTTCTTGGACATAAAGAATCCATATTATATTTGTGAACATTGAAAGTTCACACTAATGATGATATGTTTTTCTCTTTTTTTTTTTTTTTTGGTGGATTCTTTAGGGTTTCTTTTTTTTTATTGGAAATTTTATTTACATTTCAGATGTTCTCCCCTTACCCCATTTTCCCCCCTCCCTCCCAGAAACTCCCTATCCCTTCCCTCCTCCTCATGCTTCTATGATGGTGTACCCCCACCTACCCACACCCGAACCTCACCTTCCCAGTCTAGAATACCACCCCCAACGACGTCCAGCCTTCATGGGACCAAGGATCTCTTCTCCCATTTATATATAGCTCCCTTGCATATATAACTGGAGCCACGAGTCCCTCCCTAAGAGCTCCCAGGATGGTGATTTAGACCCTGGTGCCTCTGGTTGGTTGGTATTGTTGTTTTCCTCATGGTGTCCGATCCTTTCAGCTCCTTTAGTCTTTATTCAAACTCCTCTATTGGTAACTCCATGGTGCAACCACTATGGAAAACAGTCTGGCGGTTCCTCAGAAAATTGGACATATCACTACCTGAGGACCCAGCTATACCACTCCTAGGCTATACCCAGAAGAAGCTCTAACATATAACAAGGACATATGCTCCACTATGTTCATAGCAGCTTTATTTATAATAACCAGAAGCTGGAAAGAACCCAGATGTCCTTCAACAGAGGAATGGATACAAAAAATGTGGTACATTTACACAATGGAATATTATTCAGCTATTTAAAACAATGAATTTGATCAATTCTTATGTAAATGGATGGAACTAGAAAATATCATCCTGAGTGAAGTAACTCAATCACAAACGAAACATATATGGTATTCACTCACTGATTATTGGATTTTAGCCCAGAAACTTGAAATACCCAAGATTCAACTCACAGACCACATAAAGCTCATGAAGAATGAAGATCAAGTTGGGGGGGGGCTTCAGTCCTTCTTAGAAGGAGTAACAAAATACTCAAGGGAGCAAATATGGAGACAAAGTACAGGACAGAAACTGAAGAAGGGGCTGTCTGCAGACCATTCCACCTGGGTATCCATCCCATGTGCAGTCACCAAAGGTAGACTTTGATGTGGATGTCAGGAAGTATATACGGACAGGAGCCTGATATAGCTGTCTCCTTAGAGGTCTGCAAGAGTCTGACATATTCAGAGGCAGATGCTCACAGCTAACCATCAAACTGATATGTTTTTTTCTAAACCTGAATGTTATTATTTGAGATGTTACCTTTGTGGCTATTATTTTAAGAACCAATATCAAAATAACAGTAACAGTATTAATAATGCTGGAGGTAGGCTACACTTATCCATTAATGTTCATTTAAAATTGTTTCAAATATCCATGTTCATTACAAGCCAGATTGCATGATTAGAACTTTATGATGTGGGGAAGTTGGAATGTCACAAGTCCAGTGGCAAGTGATCTTGGCAAGATTTTTGCCTTCTTACTAGCCATTTATTTGCCACCTGTATACATGATCTAGCATCCTTGAGGCCACTAAAATAGATCCTCTTTAAAATATGAATAAATAACTAAATTTCACCAGCAAAAAAATATAGGAATGTCAACAAAGCGTATAGATAGTTCATAATAGAGTTTTTCTTATGTTGTGACCAATCAACCTGATATTTCCACCAAAGTACTTCAAATCTTTCTTGATAAATAACATAATTAGTATTTCAATAAAAACTTCATCAAACTTACCACATAAATCACTGATCTTGGGACATATCTACTGATATTCGGCTTAAGAATAATGTATCTCCCTTTTCATGGTGAACTCTAGTGTAAACCCCTATAATTATCCAACTTCCCCTTAGATCAGAAATAACACTAGGTATAATAGGTCTTTGCATTCTAGCTATCTAATGTTGAACCCACAGATGACATTGCTGAGTTGGTAAGTCTTTTCAGCTGGCTCATCACTTTAGTTTCGTTGGTCATCTATGTTGTTTAATATGGGCTAATGCTTATTTGATAGTTTTGGGTGCTGGCTTTCAAAGTATTTGTTTTAAGAAAGTATTTTGTTTGTTTGCTTTGAAAACATTTTGGCTTCCAAACTTTCAGGGGTTTGTTTCGTGTGTTTCAGTTTTATAAACTTTCAGACCCTTAAACAAGTTTTGCTTCTGATTTGCTTAATTTTTGATTTTATGTTCTCAGAACAGTTGGGTTTTTTTTTTTTTTTTTAAATTGGCCAGAGAGACACATGTTATTTGAATATGCATTGTTATAAGACTCCTCATGCTCCTGAAAAGTGTGTTGGATATATAGGACTGGAATGGGGAAATAAAATGGTCTTTGTGTAAAGGCCAAAAGAATCAATGCACAAAGCAGCACATTAGCCTAATTTAAGAAACATATCGCCTATCCTAAATAGACCATGAAAAAGAAACCAAGAGCAAACAAATAAACAAAAAAGTAAGAAAAACCATGTAAAACTGGAATAAAGAGGAAATGCTTGAACGTAAACTACAATTTTGTATTCCAGGCAGATAATTAGAGTCACTTTTTAAACATTATTATTGTTATGTAGTTTATTTCCTTTACATACCAATTGCAACTTTCACTGCATCATCTTCCTTCAGTCCATCCATCTCACTCCCTTCATCCATTCCTCCTGTCTCCTGAGAAATGGGGAGGTCTGCCATGAATATCAACCAGTGTGGGGATATCAGGTTGCAATAAGACTAAGCACAACACCTATGGAGGCTAGACAAGGCAACCCAGTTAGGAGAAATGGATCTAGTGGTAACACAGTCAAAGAAATCTGCTCAATTTTAATAATATACATGAAGACCAAGCTTATAGCTGTTACAAGCATGCAGAGGCCTAGGCCAGTTACCATGCTGGCTCTCTGGTTGGAAGTTCAGTCTGTGTTAGCCCCTGTAGGCCAGGTTATTTGATTCTGTAGATTTTCTTATAGTGAGTGTCCTTGGATGCTCAGGCTCCTACAATCCTTCTTTCTACTCTCCCAAAGAATTCCCCAGTCTCTGGCTAATGTTTTGTTATGGTTCTCTGCATCTATTTCCATCAAGTACTGTTGCATCCCCTCTAATGACAGTTATGGTAGTCTCCTGACTTCAAGCATAGTAGAATATCATTAACAAATTCATGGGTGAGGTTCCTTTTATTCAGGGTAGGCCAATCACTGGTTGGTCATTCCCTCAATTTCTGCTCCACCTTTAGAATTGTGCATCTTGTAGGCAGGAAAAATGTGGTTTTGTAGTGAGTGGGTACTGTTGCCATCCCTCCATTGGAAGCCTAGGATCATTATCATAGATTCATGTGAGTTTCAATTGCCTTAGGTTGGTAGCTCATCCCTGAGGTGCCGTCAGTCTCAGGGATGAGCTACAACCTAGGGCAACTGTTATATTTTGGATACCAGCTTTCTGTCAGATATAGGATTGGTGAAGATTTTTTCCCATTCTGTAAGCTACCAGTTTGTCCTTTGAAAATGTCCTTTGCCTTAAAGAAGATCTTCATTTTCGTGAGGTCCCATTTATTAATTGTTGAGCTTATTGTCTGAGATATTTGTGTTCTGTCAAGGAAGTTGTCTCCTGTGCCAATGTATTCATGGCTGTGTGTGTGTGTGTGTGTGTGGTGTGTGTGGTTGTGTGTGTATGTTTGTGTACATTTTCTCTTCCTTTGGTTTTGATGCTTGGTTTTGATGCTTACTGAGTTTCATGTGTGTACATAACCTCCTTTGGTTGAAGTTTTTCTAGTATTTTATTATCTGCAGGAAGAAGTATTTAGATAGATATTGTTTAAATTTTTATAGCCGGACAGTGCGGTGCATGCCTTTAATCCCAGCACTTGGGAGGCAAGAGGCAGGCGGATTTCTGAGTTTGAGGCCAGCTTGGTCTACAGAGTGAGTTCCAGGACAGCCAGAGCTATCAGAGAAACTCTGTCTGAAAAACCAAAAAAAAAAAAAAAAAATTATGAAATATCTTGTTTACTCCATCTATGGTGACAGAACATTTTGCTGGGTATTGGCTATTACCTGTGGTCTCTTACAGACTGCAAGACATCTTCCAGGTCTTTCTGGCTGTTAATATCTGTCTTGAGATTTTAGGTATAATTTGAATAGGTCTGCCTTTATACATTACTTTGTTTTCTTTTCCTTGCAACTTTATTATTCTTTCTTTGTTCTGTACATTTAGTATTTTGATTATTATGTGGGAGGAGGACTTTCTTTTATATTACAATATATTTGGCATTCTGAAGATTTTTTGAATGTTCATAGGCATCTCTCTAAGTTATGAAAGTTTTTCTATAAGATTTTATTGAAAATAGTTTCTGGAAGCTGAAAATCTTGTATTTCTAGTCCTGTTATTCTTTGATGTAGTCTTTTCATAGTGTCCCAGATTTCCTGGATGTTTTATATCAGCAACATTTTAGATGTAACATTTTCTTTGACCAATGTATCAATGTCTTCTATTGTATCCTCTACACCTGAGATTCTCTCTTTCATCTCTTGTATTCAGTTGGTTATACTTGCATTTATAGTTTCTGTTCCTGTATCTAGGTTTGCCATCTACAGTATGGTCTAAGTTTGTGTGTTCTTCATTGCTTCTATTCCACTTTTAGGCTTTGAACTGTTTTATTCCTTTCCATCACCTGTTTGATTGTATTATTTTACATCCTTAAGGGATTATCTCACTTCCTCTTGAAAGGCCTCTTATCATCTTTGCATGACTGGATTTAATTTTCTTGTTCTTCAGCTGTGTTAGGATATCCAGAGGTTATTGTAGTAGGATATCTAGACTCTTTTGCTGGCCCATTTCTTTGGCTATTGTTGATTATGTTCTTATGCTAGCCACTGGCCATCTGAGCTTTGTTTTTATTACAGGTTTAGGTGTTGATTTCTGAGTTTATCTTTGTTAGATGGGTATTTTGTCAAAGTTTTCTCCCTTGGATTCTGTTTCTTTTTTGTCTTCTCAACTGAGTAAACTGGGAATGGGTCGTCAGGTCAAGTAGGGAGTCTCAACTAGGGTTTTTGTGGAGTTTGGGGTACTATCACTGGCTCTGGAGTGCTTGGTGTCATTGTGGCCTGTGGTCTCTGGTACCTGCATTGACTCTAGGAAAGCATATGAAGTTTTCTGTTAGAAAATAGGGTTCAAGGGATGAGGTTCATTTTATAGTTTTGGGTGTGCTTTGAAGAGTGTTGTAGGTCAAGTGCTTGGGACAGGTTCTTACCTCACAGGTTAGCACCAGTGAGCCTCTGGAAAAACAGGCAGAGTTCTGAGCAGGCAAATGGAGTGGAGGAGATCAAGTGTAGTTTATCACCATTTGGTCCAGAAGGTCACTTATTTATTAGAACATATGAGGAAATTTGACCTATTCTTCTGTCAGAAGACATGGACATACACTTACCTATATTAGATCTCAGTAATCTTTCCATACAATATGGGACATCAACTTGAAGGTTGGGGGTATGTAGGAGGAGTTCAAGGGAGTGTAGTTGGGAGGGATTGAGGGAAGGGAAGGACAGGTAGAAAGCAATAGGATAGTATTAAAATTAAAAATATTTTTAATTTGTCTAAAATCGGAAACAAAAAATTGTTTCCTCCTGCAAGCACAACATTCAATGCTTGCATAAGACAGCAAAGTATGAGATAAATTTCTGTAACAAAGCTGTAACTGCATACTAAATTGACTTACTAGAAATTTAATGATGTGAAGAGCTAAGATGCTGTAAGTTCAGAGCCAATTTATCATAAGCCATCTTTTGTCTCTTAACAACATTAAGCTGAATACCTGTTTTTTCACCAACCCCAGAAGTAAGAATATCATCACATGCAGTAGTGACTCCCTCCATTTTTTGTACCTACCTAATCAATATTTCTATCAATGTTTTAGAAAAAAATTTGAATTTATCTACTATATACTTTAAAGATTCCGCAGACAGTGACCATGTAGGAGCATTTGTGGTAAACAAAGCCTGTGTCCTTGGGACTTGGCCCCTCCAAAATAAACTATATCTTATTTACTCTGTATCGAGTGCTGGCCCTTGAATAAAGAAGTATTTCATAAATCTAAACCTGAACATGAGTTGAACTTTTGTTTTCTTGAAGTCACGCACAAAGTCTAAAGCAAAATTCCACTAGATTTGCCTTCTAGTATTTATGAAAACATTAAAATTAATTATGCAAGATAGTTACAAAATAAAACCAGGTAAAAAATCAGGTTAACATAGTGTACTTGCTGGTTTTGTGTATCAACTTGACAAAAATTAGAGTCATCACAAAAGAGCCTCCCTTGAGAAAATGCCTCCATGGGATCCAGTTGTAAGGCATTTATCAATTAGTGATCATCACCAGTGATGGGTGGACCATTCCTGAGCTTTTAGCTCTGGATTTTATAAGAAAATAAGCTAAGAAAGCTATGGCAAACAAGCCAATAAACAACACCCTCACGACCTGTATATCAGCTCCTATACACAGCCCTGCTTGAGTTCTTGTCCTGGTTTCCTCTAGTGATGGATTGTGATCTGTAAGTGTAAGCCAAATAAACTCTTTTTTCCCCAACTTACTTTTTTTTTTTTGGTCATGGTCTTTAGTGACAGCAATAAAACTAACTAAAACACATATAATGTATTCTGAAAAAGATATCAGGTATTATGTCTATATATGTTGGTTTTCTAAATCCACACAAAAGAAAACAAAGCTTTACCTTGAATTGGTTTAACTAGTCTCAAAAGTTCAGGCAAAGTCACCAGTGAAAACTTGTCATTTCATTCCTTAGAAAAAAAACTCTTGAAATAATAACAGAAAACACTGTAAAATTTGCTTCATTATAAAATCTAAACATTTTCTAAGCAGGAGACATTTCAAAGGAAACTCTAAGAAAGAGGCATCCATCATTTGGAGATTGGTATAATTATGCATGTTATGTGAGCATGAAAACAAAAATAAAAATCCAGTTTGCTGTGATATATTCAGTTGTCTATTCAAAGAGACATGCTCAGGAATATCATTAAAGAGGAAAAAGAATACTTCCTATTTAATAGCAATTTTATTAATCATGGGTCAAAATATAATGAAATATACTTCTTAATACTCAATAAGAAATTACAGAAAAACATTCTAATTTTTATTCAGTGTCAGTGTCATCATCAGAATTGAGTTTGAGACACAGCTAGAACATTTTAAAAAGTCACAGCTTTCAAAAGCTTCAATAGCAACAGGACCCATGGGTGACCTCATTATTCAGTTTTAAATTTAGCAAAAGAGAACCTGACAAGCTAAGGAGGCGATGGGCAGAAGTAAGTGGCAGCAATGAAAGGTAGAACCCTGTGGAAAGAATAGAACCTGTCATAGAGAGAAACACTCTAAAACTGAAAGGACATGGTTTAAAATCAGAGTCTTCTTAGAGTTTTATATGTCATGTTGTCGAATGGAAAGGTCTGTGGTCTTGACCTGATTCTCTTTAAATTCTCTCTTTTAAAAAAAGAGAGATGGGACTTCCGCTTCCGGTCTGGGCCCAGGCAGCAGATCCCTGGAGGCAGCTCTGCACTGAACCTCACAAAACCCAGCAGAAGTGGGGCACCCAGCAGCTCTGACCCAGGCAGTATCTCTGGTAAGGAGACAGCAACACCCACCCCAAACAGGGAGTAACTGGGACCCACCGGGACCCACTGAGACCCAGGGATTTACTCCTGGCCCGGAGCACCGGCCCTTCCGGTCGGGTTGGAGCTCCAGCAGATCCTAGGCCGGAGCTCTACACCAAATCCCACAGAATCCAGGGGAAGCAGGGCTCCTAGGAGCTCTAACCCAAGCAGCTTCCTACGCAAGGAGGCAGCAACACTTGCCCCACACCGGGAGTAACTGGGACCCACCGGGACCCAGGTACTCACTCCTGGCCCCAGCACTGGTTCCTTCCGGTTTGGGCCTGGGCGCTCAGCAGATCTCGGGCGGCAACTCTGCCCGATTGGGTAATCTCACAGAACCCAGAGGAAGCGTGGCTCCCAGGAGCTCTAACTCGAGCAGCTTCTTAAGCAAGGAGGCAGCAACACCTGCCCCAAACAGGGAGTAACCAGGTCCCACAGGGATCCAGGAACTCACTCCTGGCCCAGAGCACTGATTCCTTCCGGTCCGGACCAAAGCACTGAGCAGATCCTGGGCCCTAGCTCGAACCTCAGCAGCGACACCCAACCTAAATAGTTCTGACACAACCAAGAGAACAGGAAAGACAGGTTCCAGCCAGAGACAGGACAGGTAGCACCAAGGAGAACCAGATGGCAAAAGGCAAGCGCAAGAATACCAGGGCCATCAACCCAGAACACATGTCATCATCAGAACCTAGTTCTCCCACATTAAGTCCTGAACTCCCCATATCACCAGGAAAGCAAGAGTCAGACCTAAAATCACTTTTAATGATGATGATGGAGGACTTTAAGAAGGACATAAATAACATTCTCAAAGAATCTGAGGAGAACACAGGTAAACAGGTAAAAGCCCTTAAAGAATCACAAGAGAACACAACCAAACTGGTGAAGGATTTATACAAAACCATCCAGGACATAAAAATGGAAATAGAAACAATAAAGAAATCACAAAGGGAGACTACTCTGGAGATAGAAAACCTAAGAAAGAAATCAGGAGTCACAGACGCAAGCATTACCAACAGAATACAAGAGATAGAAGAGAGAATCTCAGGTGCAGAAGATACCATAGAAAGTATTGACACAACTGTCAAGGAAAACGAAAAATGCAAAAAACTCTTAACACAAAACATCCAGGAAATCCAGGACACAATGAGAAGACCAAACCTAAGGATAATAGGTATAGAAGAGAGTGAAGATTCACAACTTAAAGGGCCAGTAAATATCTTCAACAAAATCATAGAAGAAAACTTCCCTAACCTAAGGAATGAGATGCCCATAATCATTCAAGAAGCCTACAGAACACCAAATAGACTAGACCAGAAAAGAAATACCTCCCGTCACATAATAATCAAAACACAAAATGCACAAAATAAAGAAAGAATTTTAAAAGCAGTAAGAGAAAAAGGCCAAGTAACATATAAAGGCAGACCTATCAGAATTACACCAGACTTCTCACCAGAGACTATGAAAGCCAGAAGATCCTGGTCAGATGTCATGCAGACCCTAAGAGAACACAAATGCCAGCCCAGGCTACTATACCCAGCAAAACTCTCTATTACCATAGATGGAGAAACCAAGATATTCCATGACAAAGCCAAATTTACACACAATATCTTTCCACAAACCCAGCACTACAAAGAATAATAGCAGGAAAGACCCATTACAAGGAGAGCAATCATACCCTAGAAAGAGCAAGAAAGTAATCCACCTCCACCAAACCCAAAAGAAGATAGCCACACAAACAATGCCTCCCCTTTTAGCAAAAATAACAGGAAGCAACAGTCTCCTCTCCTTAATATCTCTTAATGTCAATGGACTCAATTCCCCAATAAAAAGACATAGACTAACAGACTGGATACGCAAACAGGATCCGACTTTTTGCTGCATACAGGAAACCCACCTCAGTGACAAGGACCGACACTACCTTAGAGTAAAAGGCTGGAAAACAATTTTTCAAGCAAATGGTCCTAGGAAACAAGCTGGAGTAGCCATTCTAATATCGAATAAAATTGACTTTCAACTTAAAGATATATAAAAAGGATAAGGAAGGTCATTTCATATTTGTCAAAGGAAAAGTCAACCAACATGAACTCTCAATTCTGAACATCTATGCACCAAATGCAAGAGCACCCACTTTCATAAAAGAAGCCTTACTAAAGCTCAAAGCACATATTGCACCTCACACAATAATTGTGGGAGACTTCAATACCCCACTCTCAGCACTGGACAGATCAGGGAAACGGAAACTAGACAGAAGTACAGTGAAACTAACAGAAGTTTTAAACCAAATGGACTTAACAGATATCTATAGAACATTTCACCCAAAAACAAAAGAATATACCTTTTTCTCTGCACCACATGGTACCTTCTCCAAAATAGACCATATTATTGGTCACAAGACAGGCCTCAACAGATATAAAAAAATCGAAATAATCCCATGCATCCTATCAGATCACCATGGTCTGAAGCTGGTCTTCAATAACAACAAAGACAATGGAAAGCCCACACTCACATGGAAACTGAACAATACTCTACTCGTTGATAATGGGGTCAGGGAAGAAATAAAGAAAGAAATTAAAGACTTTTTAGAATTTAATGAAAATGAAGACACATCATACCAAAACCTATGGGACACACTGAAGGCAGTGCTAAGAGGAAAGCTCATAGCTCTAAGTGCATACAAAAAGAAACTGGAGAGAGAACACACTAGCAGCTTGACAACACACCTGAAAGCTCTAGAACAAAAAGAAGCAAAAACACCAGAGGAGTAGACGGCAGGAAATAATTAAACTCAGGGCTGAAATCAACCAAATAGAAACAAAGAGAACTATACAAAGAATCAATAAAACCAGGAGCTGGTTCATTGAGAAAATCAACAAAATAGATAAACTGTTGGCCAGACTAATCAGAGGGCAGAGAGACAATATCCAAATCAAAAAAATCCAAAATGAAAAGGGTGACATAACAACAGAAACCGAGGAAATTCAACAAAATCATCAGATCCTACTACAAAAACCTATACTCAACAAAATTGGAAAATCTGGATGAAATGGACAATTTTCTAGACAAGTATCAGTTACCAATGTTAAATCAGGATCAGATAAACCATCTTAACAGTCCCATAACTGCGAAAGAAATAGAAGCAGTCATTAAAAGTCTCCCCACCAAAAAAAGTCCAGGTCCAGATGGTTTTAGTGCAGAATTCTATCAAACCTTCAAGGAAGATCTAATACCAATTCTCTTCAAACTATTCCACAAAATAGAAACGGAAGGAACACTACCTAATTCATTCTATGAAGCCACAATTACGCTTATACCTAAACCACACAAAGATCCAACAAGAAAAGAGAACTTCAGACCAATCTCCCTTATGAATATCGATGCAAAAATACTGAATAAAATTCTCTCGAACCGAATCCAAGAACACATCAAAACACTTATCCACCATGATCAAGTAGGCTTTATCCCAGGAATGCACGTTGGTTCAATATACGGAAATCCATCAACGTAATCCACTACATAAATAAACTCAAAGAAAAAAACCACATGATCATATCTCTTGACGCTGAGAAAGCATTTGACAAAATTCAACACCCCTTCATGATAAAAGTCTTGGAAAGATCAGGAATTCAAGGTCCATACCTAAACATAGTAAAAGCAATATACAGCAAGCCAGTAGCCAACATCAAACTAAATGGAGAGAAACTTGAAGCAATCCCCATTAAAATCAGGGACTAGACAAGGCTGCCCACTCTCCCCTACCTGTTCAATATAGTTCTGGAAGTCCTAGCCAGAGCAATTAGGCAACACAAGGAGATCAAAGGGATACAAATTGGAAAGGAAGAAGTCAAAGTTTCACTATTTGCAGATGACATGTTAGTATACTTAAGTGACCCCAAAACTTCCACCAGAGAGCTCCTAAACCTGATAAACAACTTTAGCAAAGTGGCTGGGTATAAAATTAACTCAAACAAATCAGTAGCATTCCTCTACACAAAGGATAAACTGGCTGAGAAAGAAATTATGGAAACGACACCATTCACAATAGTCCAAATAGTATAAAATATCTTGGGGTGAATCTAACCAAGCAAGTAAAAGACCTGTATGACAAGAACTTCAACACCCTGAAGAAAGAAATCGAAGGAGATCTCAGAAGATGGAAAGATCTCCCATGCTCATGGATTGGAAGGATTAATATAGTAAAACTGGCTATCTTGCCGAAAGCAATCTACAGATTTAATGCAATCCCTATCAAAA
The DNA here is from genome assembly GCA_021653895.1 of Mastomys natalensis. Taxonomy (NCBI): domain Eukaryota; kingdom Metazoa; phylum Chordata; class Mammalia; order Rodentia; family Muridae; genus Mastomys; species Mastomys natalensis. The sequence continues at coordinate 300,713 of JAJTUV010001555.1, read as the reverse complement.
TTCCCACTCAATTCTTTACAGAGATAGAAAGAGCAATCTTAAAATTCATTTGGAATAACAAAAAACCCAGGATAGCGAAAACCACACTCAACAATAAAAGAACTTCTGAGGGAATCTCCATCCCGATTTCAAGCTGTACTACAAAGCAATAGTGATAAAAACGGCATGGTATTGGAACAGAGACAGTCAGGAGGATCAATGGAATAGAATAGAAGACCCAGAAATGAACCCCCATACCTATGGTCACTTGATCTTCGACAAAGGAGCTCAAACTATCCAGTGGAAAAAAGACAGCATTTTCAACAAATGGTGCTGGTCCAACTGGAGGTCAACTTGTAGAAGAATGCAAATTGATCCATACTTATCTCCTTGTACAAAGCTCAATTCCAAGTGGATCAAGGACCTCCACATAAAACCAGCTACACTGAAACTAATAGAAGAGAAAATAGGGAAAAGCCTTGATCATATGGGCACAGGGGAAAAGTTCCTGAACAGAACACCAATGGCGTATGCTCTAAGATCAAGAATTGACAAATGGGATCTCATAAAACTGCAAAGCTTCTGTAAAGCAAAGGATACGGTCAACAGGACAAAGCAGGAACCAACAGACTGGGAAAAGATCTTCACCAACCTTACATCTGATAGAGGGCTAATATCCAAGGTATACAAAGAACTGAAGAAACTAGATTCCAGACCATCAAATAACCCTATTAAAAAATGGGGGTAGAGAGTTGAACAAAGAACTCTCAACTGAGGAAACTCGAATGATTGAGAAACATCTAAAGAAGTGCTCAACATCCCTAGTCATCAGGGAAATGCAAATGAAAACAACACTGAGATTCCACCTCACACCAGTCAGATTGGCTAAGATCCAAAACACAGGTGACAGCAGATGTTGGCGAGGATGTGGAGAAAGAGGAACACTCCTCCATTGTTGGTGGGATTGCAAGCTGGTACAACCACTATGGAAAGCAGTCTGGCGATACCTCAGAAAATTGAACATGGTGTTACCTGAGGACCCAACTATACCCCTCCTGGGTATATACCCAGAAGATATTTCAACATGCAACAGGGCCACATGCTCCACTATGTTTATAGCGGCCTTATTCATAATAGCCAGAAGCTGGAAAGAACCCAGATGTCCTTCAACAGAAGAATGGATACAGAAAATGTGGTACATTTACACAATGGAGTACTACTCAGCCATTAAAAATAATGAGCTCATGAAATTCTTAGACAAATGGATGGAGCTAGAAAATATCATCCTGAGTGAGATGACCCAATCACAAAGAAACACACATGGTATGCACTCACTGATAAGCGGATATTAGCCCCAAAAAACACAATACCTAAGATACAACGCATAAACCTCATGAAACTCAAGAAGAAGGAGGAAGACCAAAGTGAGGGTGCTTTTGTCCTTTTTAGAACGAGTATCAAAAGATTCAACCAGAGCTCCCAGGATCTAAACCTCCAGCCTGAGAACAGACAGGGGCAAGCTGTCCTCTGAGAGGCTCTAACCAGCAGCTGACTCAGACAGATACAGACATCCAGAGCCAAACAGTGGATGGAGCTTGAGGACTCTTAAAGAAGAATAGGTGGAAGGATTGTGGGCCCTAAGGAGATAAGAACTGCACAGGAAGATCAACAGAGTAAACGAACCTGAACCTTGGAGCTCTCAGAGACTGAATCACCAACCGTGGGCATACCTGTCTACACAGATCTACCTCCATGGGCTGAACCTAGGCCTCCCTGCACATATGTTGTAAATGTGCAGCTTGGTTTTCATGTAGGTCTCAAACATCTGGAGTGGGGGCTATCCCAAAACATGCAGCCTGTATATGGAGTATGGTCTTCTAAAAAAAAAACAGTTGTTCAGTTGTTCATGGAATATTATTTTTTTATATCTCTTGTATTCAGTTTTGCAACTACTTCATTGAGAATTTTTGTATATATATTCATGAGGGATACTGGACTATAAATTATATATTTTTTGTTGGGTTTATACTTGATTTCACTATTTCAATATTATTTGCTTTGTGAAGGAGCTTATTGTGGTTCTGAATTTTTTTAAACATAACTCAAAAAGTATTGCTTGTTTGAAGGCTCTATAGAATTCTTGTATAAGTATATCTGACCCTTGGTATTTTGCTTGTTTGTTTCTTTTCATTTTATTCTGTTTGAATGCTTTTTAAATTTTTTGATTTGCTGAAAATAAAAATAAAAAAAAAAAAGAGAGATGAATGAGAGACTAAATGGTAGGATCATGTAGAAAAGGTGAAGGCTGGAATGGGTGAGAGAATGTAGAGCAAGATAGCTAAAATTAAGGGCTGTTTGAGGGGTAGACTAGAAGCTTAATACAACAGAAGCTTACTAAAACACATACATATAGGAGGTGATCTAAATGAAATCACCAAACAAACGGGAAACAGAGATACAACTGGCCATTTCTTGTCACCAAATGAAACTTCCAATTCAAGGAATGGGTTAAATGTAATGGAGCTTTTGGACTAATACAAATCTCCAAACAATAGAGGCTATGCCAAGGCTATAGAATGATGTCTGCAAACTGACAGCAAAACCCCATTGCTGAAGAAATATCTATAGAATCATTGAAAGAAATGGAATTGGTGCTTACATAGAATCTTCCTCCCTATGTGCTCTCGACTTTGATATAAAATTACTCTTCATGCTACCAGAGGAGAAACCTAAACACCAGCCCAGCCACAAAACCTTTTATTTGAAATGGTGTTTTGCTTGCAAGCAATGCTAATGCAATGGTAGCAAAAAATTTTGTGGGATTAACCAATTAATATTAAAATATTTCCCTTACCCCTAGATTTTCTGCCCTCATTTCCTGTCAGTAAACAGCAGTCCTCTAATATATAACACAACAAAACAAGATACAACAAGACCAGACAAAATCTGTCATGTTGAGGCTGGACAATGTTACTGGGAAGAAGAAAATGTGTTTCAAGAGCAGCCAAAAGAGTCTGAGACACATCTGCTCCCTTTCTTAGAAGGCCCACAATAAGCAAGCTTATGTCATAATATGTATGCAGAGGACATGGCAGTGCAGACACAAGCAGGATCTATGCTTGTCAATATCAGTCTCTGTAAGACCATTGCAGTTGATTCAGTGAGCATGTTTTCCTGGTGTACTCTATCCCCTCTGACTCCTCCAGTCCTCCTTCCCTGATAGAGAACTCTCTCCATATAATGTCTGGCTGTGGGTCTGTGCACCTGCCGCATTTGTTTCCCGAGGAAGCATCCCTTATAATGACTCAATTTATGAGTATAGCACATTATCAGTAGGAATCATAGAGTTGAGTTTTCTTTTCTTTTTTGGAAGGTAATTTCTTTTAAATGAACTGATCCCTTTATCGATTCTTTCTGTTTTGTGCAAACAAGCCTTTTCCTTATTGTCTTTCTTTTCCACACATTTGGTTTTAACCTTATGTCTCTGACCTATCCAGCTCTTGTTCCTATGCATCCAAGCAGTATAGAGCTAAGATTTCTCAAATATCAAAAACAGTCAGAATTTGAACTAGCAGCTTACAATGAAGTAAAATGATTATTTTAAGAATTAAAAGGTATATTGAAAAATATAAGCCATAGCCTATCATATTATTGGAAAAACTCTTGGTCCAGAGCTTCTAGGTGTCTGCTTTGCTGAACCTGAGCAATTCTTTGCCTAGGAGGACCTGTTTGAATTACATGCCCTGGAGACTTTTTTGGTTGAGACATTGATTTGGCTCGTTTGTGTTTTGTTGTTTCCCAACTAGTTTCTTATAAATGTGTTAGAGCTTTTATATTTTTCAATTGGTAAGATTTTGCCCTTGAGTCCCATTCCTTTTCTTCCATGTCTAGAAGGTAACTTCTTTTAAACTGAACTAAACTCTTATCAATTCCATCTGTTGTGTGCAAACAAGCCTTTCCCTTCTTGTGTTCTTCTTTAATTCATTCTTTCTTTTCCTTGCAAATCTACACTGTTTCATTTGTGTGTGTGTGTGTTCTGCTTTCCTCTTTGTGTTTTCCCCTATTAGCTTCTCTGAAATTCATGATCAATAACCAACCACAGACAGTATTGTGTCTTATACTGAGATTTCTGCCACAAAAAATGTTTATGACTATTACATTTGAATTTGGCTTCTCTCAGATTTTGAGGATACAAACAGAATGCAGCAAAATCCATTGAAGATAGAAATGGCCTGGGATTCAATTACAAACAAGAATCCCCACTTTCATTCCAGAGGTTTCATTCTAAGCATAGTCTTTACTGTCCATAAGTCTACCATTCTTCTGGTCTTCCAATGCTCTCCAAAGTTCATTAAATCATTACGGCATCTATAATACAGAGCTCTAAACTAGCAAGCGTTTCTCCTATATTCCAGGTCCTAAAGTATAAAGTGTACATCATTAGTGAGATAATGTAGTCAAAAACAAAAACAATTTTAACTGCTCAGTAACAAGTATTGTTATAAGTTTCTAGTTGTGATAAAATACCTTTCCGAAACAATTTAAGGAATGCAGAGATTATTTATTTATTTATTTATTTATTTATTATTTGGCTCATAGTTTTCATGGATACAATCTATCACAATAGGGGTGTGAAGTTCCAATTGACTGTGTTTATATTTGGTGGGGGTTGCTTGTGTCTAAGCAAATAAATCATATACTGAGGAGCAAATTACCTTGAACCCGCAATTTATCTCTTAGAGATAAGACCTGTCTTTAAAATGTACTACCATCTCTCAATGCTATATCAGCTGTGTTCCAACACATGAGCCAGAGGGGAACATTTCCATCCAAGCTGGAGAACTGTGAATAATTAGTTTATAATTTAAAACATTCTTAAATGTCCTAAAAACTAACAAATTCACTGATGAAAATATAAATATTTAAAGTACCTATAATATAAATCTTTAAAAATTCTCAAAGAAAACAAAGAGGAAAATGTTGCTTAGTAGCTTATGCTATTACCTCTCCAATAAAGACATCACAAGAGAAATAAAATCTACATGAGTATTATTGACTAATATTAATAAAAATTTCTAGAATATATAAACTAACAAAATAAAATAATACACAAAGAAAGAATTTTTACCATGTACCAGAAGGATTTGTACCATGGAAATATTCTGTTACCATGTAAAGTAATACCACATTTATTATTTCTAGGTTAGATAAAGGATAAAATTTAAAGTAACTTTAAAAATGCAAACAGATTACAGCATGTAGTAGTGGTAAAATTACCAGAAAAGAAGACTAGAAACTACACATTCATATCAAAGTTTTTAAAAACATATTTAAGAAAAGCATGAAAATATATGCACAAGTAAAAAGTACTACATTTTCCATGATGAGAAAACATGTTTCCACTAAAAACACTGTTCAAGAACCCTTATGATGCACTGAATGTTCAAGGTAGTTAAAAGAGGAGAAAAACAATATACATTCAAAGGAAAAAAAAAGACAAACTTGCTTAAGTACACAGTGGATATGTTCTCATACATAAAAATTGCTAAGAAACATACAAACATGCACAAAGCTCCCAGAGCTAATAAGCTGGTTTCATTGTGTTCACATTAGGAAAGATTGAAATATAAACATAAAACAATTACATTTCTTTATAGCAGCAGTGGACCATTTGAAAATGCAATTCGGAGGCTTCCAGTCTGGGTCTTAGCACTGAGCAGATCCTGGGCAGCAGCTCTGCACCCAATCTCACAAAAAACCAGAGGAAATGGGCCTCCCAGGAGCTCTAACCCAGGCAGCATCTTAGGTAAGGAGACAGCACCCACCTCCCAAACAGGAGTAATTGGGACCCACTAGGACTCAGGAATTCACTCCTGGCCCAGAGCACTGGTACCTTCTGGTCTGGGCCCTAGCGTTGAGCAGAACCTGAGCCCCAATTCTTTTTTTTTTTTTCTTTTTTTTTTTTTTAATTTTTATTTTTAATTTTTTTTCAGCAAATCAAAAAAATTTAAAAAGCATTTAAACAGAATAAAATGAAAAGAAACAAACAAGCAAAATACCAAGGGTCAGATATACTTACACAAGAATTCTATAGAGCCTTCAAACAAGCAATACTTTTTGAGTTATGTTTAAAAAAATTCAGAACCACAATAAGCTCCTTCACCAAGCAAATAATATTGAAATAGTGAAATCAAGTGTAAACCAAACAAAAATATATAAATTATAGTCCAGTATCCCTCATGAGTATACATACAAAAATTCTCAATGAAGTAGTTGCAAACTGAATACAAGAGATAATAAAAAAAATTATATTTCATGAATAACTGAATAACTGTTTTTTTTTTTTTTTTTTTTTTTTTTTTTTAGAAGACCATACTCCATATACAGGCTGCATGTTTTGGGATAGCCCCCACTCCAGATGTTTGAGACCTACATGAAAGCCAAGCTGCACATTTACAACATATGTGCAGGGAGGCCTAGGTCCAGCCATGGAGCTAGATCTGTGTAGACTAGGTATGCTCCACGGTTGGTGATTCAGTCTCTGAGAGCTCCAAGAGTTCAGGTTCGTTTACTCTGTTGATCTTCCTGTGCAGTTCCTATCTCCTTAGGGCCCACAATCCTTCCACCTATTCTTCTATAAGAGTCCTCAAGCTCCATCCACTGTTTGGCTCTGGATGTCTGTATCTGTCTGAGTCAGCTGCTGGTTAGAGCCTCTCAGAGGACAGCTTGCCCCTGTCTGTTCTCAGGCTGGAGGTTTAGATCCTGGGAGCTCTGGTTGAATCTTTTGATACTCGTTCTAAAACGGACAAAGCACCCTCACTTGGTCTTCCTCCTTCTTCTTGAGTTTCATGAGGTTTATGCGTTGCATCTTAGGTATTGTGTGTTTTGGGGCTAATATCTGCTTATCAGTGAGTGCATGCATCCCAATTCTAAACTCCAGTAGTAACATCCACCCCACACAGTTCTGAAACAACCAAGATAATAGGAAAGACAGACTCCAGTCAGAGACAGGGAAGGTAGCACTAAGAAGATCCAGATGGCAAAAGGCAAGCGCAAGAACATAAGCATCAGCAACCCATGGTATTTGGCATCATTAGAACCTAGTTCTCCCACACTAGAAAATCCTGAATTCCCCATATCACCAAGAAAGCAAGATTCAGATATAAAATCACTTCTAATGATGATGATAGAGGACTTTAAGAAGGACATAAATAATACTCTCAAAGAATTTGAGGAGAACATGGGTAAGCAGAGATAGAAGCCCTTAAAGAGGAAACACAAAAATGCCTTAAAGAATTACAAGAGAACACAACCAAACGGGTGAAGATATTGAACAAAACCATCAAGGACATAAAAATGGAAGTAGACACAATAAAGAAATCACAAAGGGAGACTACCCTGGAGATAGAAAACCTAGGGAAAAAATCAGGAGTCATAGATGCAAGCATCACCAACAGATTACAAGAGATAGAAGAGAGAATCTCGGGTGTAGAAGATATCATAGAAAATATTGACACAACTGTCAAAGAAAACACAAAATGCAAAAAGTTCTTAACACAAAACATTCAGGAAATCCAGGATACAAAGAGAAGACCAAACCTAAGGATAATAGTTATAGATGAGAGTGAAGATTCCCAACTTAAAGGACCAATAAATATCTTCAACAAAATTATAGAAGAAAATTTTCCTAACCTAAAGAACGAGATGTCCATAAACATACAAGAAGCTTACAGAATGCCAAATAGACTCGACCAGAAAAGAAATACTTCCTGTCACATAATAATCAAAACACCAAATTCACAAAACAAAGAAAGAATATTAAATGCAGTAAGGGAAAAAAGGCAAGTAACATATAAAGGCAGACCTATCAGAATTATACCAGATTTCTCAACAGATACTATAAAAGTGAGAAGATCCCGGATAGATGTCATTCAGACCCTAAGAGAACAAAATGCCAGCCCAGGCTACTATACCCAGCAAAACTCTCAATTACCATAGATGGAGAAACCAAGATATTCCGTGACAAACCCAAATTTACACAATATCTTTCCACAAACCCAGCTTTACAAAGGATATTAACTGGAAAGCTCCAATACAAGGAGGGAAATTATACCCTAGAAAAAGCAAGAAAGTAATCCTCTTCCAACAAATCCAAAAGAAGATAGCCACACAAAGATAATTCTACCTCTAATAACAAAGATAACAGGAAGCAACAATCACTGTTCCTTAATATCTCTTAACATCAATGGATTCAGTTCCCCAATAAAAAGACATAGGCTAACAGACTGGATACGTAAACAGGACCTAGCATTTTGCTGCATACAGAGAACCCACCTCAGTGACAAATACAGACACTACCTTAGAGTAAAAGGCTGGAAAACAATTTTTCAGGCAAATGGTCCTAAGAAACAAGCTGGAGTACCCATTCTAAAACCTCCAGCCCGGAAACACAAAGGGAGGGCCTCATTGCTCCACCTGTATAGGTAGTTGAGGGTGGCCTTGTCAGGTACCAGTGGAAGTAGAGGACCTTGGTGCCTGAACGTTTGGATTCCCTAGTGTTGGGGAATTCAAGAGCAGGGAGGCAGGAAAGGGAGGATGGTGGGAGCACACCCTCATAGAAACTCCCAGAACCATATGGATTAGACATGACAGAGGCAGGCCCCAGAAGACTAGATTCCAGAATTCAAACAAAAAATTATCTTGATACTAAAATTTGTTTTGAGAATTGCTATTGCAGAATACACAGCCTTGGTGTATCTACTCATCAAGCAAGCTGAAAGACCTGTTCGAACCTCTGATGTTCTGGAATTTCAGCTGATGCAGTGAAGACACAGATGTCAGAGGCTTATCAATTTACTCTCCCCGCCCCCTGCCCCTCTTCTATTATCTCAACGCCTTAACCAGTTTGAAAAAGTTAATGAAGAGTAGGCTCCCTATACCCTGGGCTTGGGAACTGAGGTGGTTAATATTGGGCTGTCTTTCTAGGGAAAAGTAGTGGTTTTGTTGGAACAGGGAGGAATAGCTGGGATTTATTGCATAGCATAACCTATTGGTACAGTCTGTATAATGGTTATTAAGCTGAAGTTATAATTTCTTAAATGGTACAAAATTTACTTTGATTTCAAATTTAATATTTTCATTGGTACGAGATTCTTATTGATATAAAAGTGAGATTAATATTGTTACTCTCATAGGCATTGTGCCTATATAACACATGTAGGAATACAAGGCTTAGACCCAGTCCTTCTTTAACTTTTTTAACTGATTTGAGATGGTTAGCCTGTGAGTTAAGGGACTATAGCAAATTCATGGCTCTGAGTTTATTGTTAGGGTGTTTTCTATATATTATTTAGAAATAGCTGAGAGGAGTTAACAGACAACAGTCCAGATTGCCTTACATGGATAGTTGGTTTTCAAAACGTCTAGAAGTCCACAGAATTGATGTTACAATCATTTCTGTATTAAGGTTCATTTTAATTAGAGACCTGTCTGCTCCTGAGAGCTTCCTGTCTTGGATTCTAAGGAGAAATTGAGCATCTTTGGAGTTACTCCAGTTGTGGTGAGACAGCCACTAGACAAGAATTGTCTCTTTTCATCTACAGACAAATTACTGTCCAGAAAAGGACACACTTGCAGAATAGTTGACTGATTGTATCTGCCAAGACAGAATAATCAGCCCTTAATAAGTCTGCATCACTAGGTCATTTAGATGATCCTGGGCCAGAAGGCTGAAGATAGGATTCTCCAACATTTTGAAGTATAGGGAATGTCTAGGTGTTCAGCAGTCTCTAAAAATTGGCTAAGTTTTAGAAGCTATGCTTTGTGCTTCCCATAATTTCAGTTAATTCAGTCATTCTGGATTTCTGATGGATTGAAGACTTATAGTCTCATAGCCAATCCAGGCTATTTACTTTTAGAGAAAAGATTTGAGAGGATGATTTTCAGCTGACATTCATTCTAAAGCCAAAAAAAGGCCAGGCTCAGAACTGTCTTTTAGTTAGGAGAGATGACAGAGGTTCTGGTTAGTCAACAAGACATTGGATTGAATATTAGGTCTACTTGTACCTTACTGATACAAATTGGTATAGTCATGCTCTAATTGTATTTTGAGAGAAAAGTTTTATTTTAACAGGAAGGGTGATATATAGGAGGAGCTAAGGTGGGGGGATAAGGAGAGGAAGAGGAGGAGTAAGGAGAAGAGGAGGAGAATGGAGGGGAGGAGCTAGGAAGTGTGTGTGGGGGGGGACATGGAGGTGAATGTTCGAAAGTCTCGCCAGTCAAAGATAGTTGGTATATCTAGGTTGAGTATTGGATTACACTTCTGATTGTATGGGCATCTTGTTATTGAGCATTACCAAACTTATAAAGCCTTTGATTAACAGTTTTTAAAAGTTACTAATTAAAAACAAAAGGATGAGGAGGGAAGGTGATGGAATACATGTGGCAGGAAATCAGATGAGGAAACTAGCTGGAGAAAGAAAGTGAAGGGGCAGAGGGAAACTAATCAGAACCCTAATGACACATGTATAAGGATCTGTAATAAAACCCAGTATTTTGTATGTTAACTTAAAATACTAATAAAGAAAAAAAGCAAGAAAGAGGAGGGGGGATAGTATGGAGGGTTCCTGGGGGGAGGGATGGGGAAAGGGGATGACATCTGAAATGTAAATAAATAAAATATCCAATAAAAAAAGAACAAAATGTAATTCACTCACAATAGTACCAAATAAACAAGAATACATGGATAAACTTATCATTGGAATTAAAAGAACTATAGTCTGAAAACAAGAGAACAGTTTAGGCAGAAACTACAGGTCCCAACAAATGCAAAAAATGTACTATTTGTGTGTGGGTTAGAATACCAAATATTGCAGTTCCAAATTTCTTCTAATTGATTTACAGAGTTAGCATAATCCACACCTAATCGCAGCAGGTGACAGGTTATGGTGCATATGCACCATATACTGCAGAAAAATAGAAATGTTCTACATACAAAGCAGAAAGGATTGTCTTCTGAGATATGAAATGGAGACAATTATGGGTCCACAAACCTAAGAATATTATACGACATTTATGTTATATCAAACAGAAAAGTTAAATCATATCATTTGCCTACATGAATTATTGAAAAAAATGGGAGAAATATAGCAGTAATTCTTGAAGACCCATATTCAGAAAACAATTCACCAAAGTGATACCAAAATGTGATCCATAACAAGAAAATAGTTAAATTATTTCTTTTATATTATAAATAAGATCAAATTACTTTGTAAATATGGCATCTACAAATATAAAATAGAAAGAAGTATGTGAACGTATTATTATTACAACTCAATAATAGAAACAAATAGAATAGTTAAAGTGAGTAAAAACTATTAATATTTCACAAAGAATATAGCACAAAGCAAATTCTGTCTTCTATACAGTTAGGGTTTCTTAACAATTCTATTGAGACTTATCTATTCTATTGAGACCTGGGATAAAAGCTGCCTTGGAGAGTTATTTAAGACTGGTTGTATAATAGAGACCCCAGAGGCTTCTCTCTATGTTCACTAAATGACTCTTTCATGTGTATGTCCTAAGAGGGAATGAAGCCAGTGACCATTGGGATTTTCCTAGGTTTTTAAACTGAAGGAATGGACATAGTTTTGTATGTGAAGAAATGTATTTTTTCCTAAAGTTTTAGAGTAATAACTCAGGATCATTTCTATTAATGTTCCAGAAAGTGTTGAAAGAAAGAACAATGTTTTCTACTCTACTGTATATCAAGACCTCAGTTCATCTGAATTGAGCTCCTGCAATATAGTAATTCTCTGTTTTGGAGAATTTAATTCTCACCATGTCACTAAGATTTGTGAATTGCTTTATATAAAAACACTACAGTTATTATTAGATTACATACATCCTGAAAACATGGACTCCAGAAATCTAATGTTTACAATCAAGATACATTATTAAGTTTAGAAAATAAGAATATGATACTTGCTAAAAAACAGGCAGGCTAGCTGCTTGTGGACATTGACCACTTACTAGGTTTTCTTCAGCAAAAACAAATTCTGAACACTGGACACCTGCCAGACGAACTGGTAGCCACTTCACCTGTGGATGTCCCTATACACACATTCTTCTTCTCACTAAGTTAGACACACCTCCCCAACCAAATGCCACACCTGATAGAAGACTAGACCATTCCCTTCTCTCTAGATTCCCTCCTGCAACCACACCTTTCCAAGCACAGGTCATGCCTTTTCAAAGATCATGGAAGTCACACACTCTTATCTCCAGTAGCCCCCCTCCTCCTCTTTCCCACATTTCCATCCTAAACTCAGGTGGGCACTCCCTGCTGGACCAGAGGCCACAATGGGCACCAGTACTCCAGCTTCCAACTCAGGCAGGGAATTCTTGCAGGGCAGAGCCCACACAGTCAGCCAGAATTCCTGCCTCTAACTCTGACTTAGATCCCCTGTTCAACAATAAAATATCCCACCAGAAGTTTAACCCACCATTCCTTCGGAAATTATCTGTTCATCTACAGGCCATACAAGCCAGAGAGTTGAGAGGAAACTGAAACCAAGGAACAAAATTCCTAGTCAACATGCATAGACACCAAAATCTTCACACTAGACCTATAATCACAACAAAACTGGGATTGCTAGATACCACCATAAAAACAGAATGAACAACAACACCCAGGGCAATTTGTTACCTCCTGAGCACAGCTATCCTACTACAGTCATTCTGAATATTCCATTAGAAATGAAGAACAAGAGAAAGAACTTCAAAGCAACTTTAGGGAGATGGTAAAGATCATTAAAGAATTAAATAAGTCCCTTGGAAAAAATAAACAAATAAGTTGTATGAAATTAGTAAATCCCTTAAAGAAAGCCACTGAAAAAGAAAACAAACCACAGAAGGAAATGAACAAAACTGTTCAAGATCTGAAAATAGAAATAGAATCAATAAAGAGAATGCTAAGGGAATTCTCGAAATGGAAAATCTAGGTATACCTCAAGAATTAGAGAAAGAAGCACAACCAACAAAGAATCTTGGACATTGACTATACAACAGAAGAAATAGATTTGTCAGTCAAAGAAATGTTAACTCTAAAATATTCCTGACACAAAATATCTAGAAAATCTGGCACATTTTGAATAGACCAAATCTAAGAAAACTATGAATAGAGAAGAAGAATCTCAACTCAAAAGCCCAGAAAACATTTCAACAAAATCATAAAAGAAATGTTTTATAACCCAAAGTAGATGCCTATACAGATACAAGAAACATACAGAACACCAAATAGATTGGACCAGATAATAAATTCAAGACAGAAATAGAAAAAAATTAAAGACTTCCAAGAATCCAATGAAAATGATTATATACCATACTCTAACTTATGGGACACAGTGAAACTGATGCTAAGAGCAGTAAGCACCTACAATAAAAGTGGAGAGATGTCAACAGCAACCTTATTCCTCCTACTTGGCTGCCTTCGACCAGCCTTGACATGAGGATCTATGACTCTTTTATTGTATCTTGTTATGCTGTGTATCTGCATTTTGTGAAGAAAAAAAGGAGAAGCAGTGAATCCGGGGGAGAGAGGGAAATTTTGGGGAAACTATGCAGAGGGGATAGAATGGAGACTAATGTCAGAATTTATTATATGATAGAAGATTATATTTTTAAAAAGATGTCTTCAAAATGAATAATAAAATAGAAATTAAGTTAAGAATATTATAACAATCTTCAAATACTCAGTAACAGCATAAAACTATTCAATATATTTAATCATGGTATTTCTAGTCAAAACAATCACTTCAAAATTACTCTTCTACTACAATGATAGTTAACTAAAAATCAAGATCAATAGATGCAAGGGTGGTCAAGAGTATCAGAAGTCCTCATATTAGTAGCTAATGGTTCTTAAAATATTAAAACCACTTAAAATGGTATTTGTCTGAATTATATTGGTGTTACTATGCAGTCTAGTGATACATGATTCTAGAAACCTACACCAAAGCCATAAAACCATACTAACATACAAGAGTGAAAATGCTACCTGTCATGATAAGAATAGAACTTTTCTCTTAACTCATATTTTCAGTGTTAGATAATGTTGTTGAATTCTATCCTGTAGTATAACTATTAGACTTATGGTCTATGCCAAATTCATAAACCTTATTGATATAAAAGCAATGCACCTGAGGACTTTCTGAACAGCATATCTTAAACATCAAAGAACAATTAATAAAACATACTTCCAAAATTCCATGTGTTAGTTAAATAAATATTTTTCTGTTAATATTTTCCTTTTCAAAATATTAATTAAAGTGATTTACATCATTTTACTGGTATGTTTCTTTTCTCTGCCCCCTCCCATGACTTTTCCACTATCAAATTGAAAGCCTCTTTTTCTTTTGTTAGAGAAGTTATATTTGTGTGTGTGTGTGTGTTGTGTGTGGTGTTGTGTATGTATGTGTATGTGTTTAGCAATACATGTGCAAATATATAAGTATAAGCAGTTGAATCTGCTTTTGTTGTTTGTGTGCATATGGTTTCAGGGATGACCAGTTTGTGACTTTTGTGAGAGTCTGTCCAAAAAATTTACTGCTTAAACAAGGCCTTATAAAAATGACAATGTTGATAGAGCTTTAATGTGGAACTGGGAAATTTAATCTATACCCAGCCACAAACAAAGATTTATAGGAAAGTAACACTGCAGAGTGAGAGAGATAAGATAGCCACTGTGTGGCATAAGTGTCCTTACTAACCAGCACTTCCATGTAAACATTTATATATTTTAAGAAGCTATCTTTAGTCATTTCTGAAATGTGGGTTCCTGTTTAGTATGTTTACCAATACTAATGTCAAAGATTAATACTAAGAAAAAATATCACTACAAAAATTAAACAAAATGTTTTCCAATGATGTTCTGCTATATTTCTAGAAAATAAAGTGATTTATAATATATTCTGCTATACTCATAGATCTTTGCCTTTCCCAGTAGTCTTCAGAGAGGCTTTCTCTAGCAGCAAATGGAAGCAGGTACAGAGACTTTCAGAAAAATGTTATTGAGATCATCTAAACAGAAGGTCTCCATCAAGTCTCTTCTTCTGGAGTTTGGAGATGACGAAGGAAGAGTGGGAGGAATGATTCAGAGGAGTCAGAGGATTACAAAGAGTCAGAGTTGATAGAGGAAATCAGGAAAACATGGCCCATTGAATCTAATAAGCACATCTTATATGGACCCACAGAGACTGAAATGGCAAGCACACTGACTGCGTGGGTCTGCACCAGGTCCTGTGCTTATACATTATGCATTTAGTTTGATGTATTTGTGAGACTCCTATGAGTGGAATCTCTGTATCTTTGCATCTTTTCCTACTCTTGGGACTTTTTTCCTCCTATTTGGCTGACTTGTCCAGTCTCAATATGAAGGCTTTTGAATTGTCTTAATGTATCTTTTTTAGGACTTGATTCTTAGAGGCATGCTCTTTTCAAAAAAGGAAATAGATTGGGATTACATCTGTTCAAGAAGCAAGATGGAATAATTGTATTTGGTCCTTATTGTATGAGAGAAGAATCTATTTAAAAAAAAATAAGTAAATTACACACACACACACATATATGTGTGTGTGTATATATATATATATATATATATATATATATATGTATATATTATAAACTCTATATTTCCTCTCTCCTATATTTCCTCTCTCCAAACTCTTCAATGTACCCTCGCAGTACTTTAATATTCAGTGCCTCATTTTCTTTAATTGTTATTACATGCATATGTGTGTCTATAGTCCCATATATATGTTTCTAAATATATAAATACATAAATACAACCTTCTCAATCCATAAAGTTCTGCCTGTATGTATATCTTTTCAGATTTGAAAATTGATATTAGGCAAGGTAAACAGTAATAGACAGTGAATAGTAATCTAGAAAGAATGATTTCTGTCAACAAATAATTTAACAAATCACATTTGGAATAAAAAAGAAACATATACCACTGTTTTAAAGTTGAATATCATCCTGAGTGAGGTAACACAATCACAAAAGAATATACATTGTATGCACTCACTGATAATTGAATATTAGCCCAGAAGCTCGCAATACCCAAGATACAACTCAGAGACCACATGAAGCTCATGAAAAAGAAAGACCAAAGTGTGGGTACTTTGGTAGTCCTTCTTACAAGAAGTAACAAAATACGCAAGGGAGCAAATATGGAGACAAAGTATGGGACAGAAACTGAAGAAGGGGCTGTCTGGAGACTGTTCCACCTGGGTATCCATCCCATGTGCAGTCACCAAAGGTAGATGCTGATGTGGATGTCAGGAAGTGCATGCTGACAGGAGTCTGATATAGCTGTCTCCTTAGAGGTCTGCAAGAGTCTGACATATTCAGAGTGGATGCTCACAGCTAACCATTGAACTGATCTTGGGGTTCCAATGGAGGAGTTAGAGAGAAGAGTGAAGGAGCTGAAAAGGTTTGTGGGCCCATGGGGAGAGCAAAATACCAACCAACCAGAGCTTCTAGTGTCTAAACCACTAGCCTGGGAGCACATAGGGAGGGACTCATGGCTCCAGCTGTATATGTAGGGAAGGATGGCATTGTCAGGCATAGGTGTGAGAGGAGATTCTTGGACTCATGAAGGCTGGGCGCCCAGTGTGGGGGAATTCAAGGGTGGGGAGGCAGGAGTGGGTGGGTGGGGCACATCCTCAGAGAAGCAGGAGGAGGGGGGATAATATAGGCGTTCCTAGGTGTGGGAAAATGGGGTAAGGGGATAACATCTGAAATGTAAATAAATTATCCATTAAAAAAAGAAAGATGAATTTTATGGTAGACCATTACACAGATCACTGTGTAGCATTGTTCAATCTGAACATATCCCATATTCATAAATATATATTCAATGTTACTTAATTGCATAATTCAAATACAAAAATAAAACATCCCCTATACTAAGAATTATTTATTTGCCATTGATTTTGATTAAGTTTGGCCTTGAAAGATCTCCAAGAGGAATTTATGAGATCTATCAGAAGTAAGACTAATATTTGTAGATGTCAAAGGATGAGACTAAAAACTTCAAAGTCTATGTCAGGAAATTATACTTTTGTTAATTTCTCTGTCTCTGTGTTTATCTATTACCCCATTTCTCCCTCCTCTCCTGTCTCTTTCACAACACACACACACACACACACACACACAAAGCACAATGACTGATCAACAAGGATTATATAATTGCAAAGTCAATGACACCCTAAAATTAGCATTGTAGTCAATTTTTACAAGTTTAAATGTTAGACTGATGCTTATGAATTGCATCACTTCCCAAAGCTATGAGTTCCTCAAGCATCTTTTCTTTTAAATGTCAGATAAATTGCTATTACATTGGATTGTAAACACAAGCTTGAAATGAGAAACCATTTAAGAGCCCAAGAGATATTGTTATAGCTGTCATTACTTTGTAAATACACGCATTTTCATGAGTACATTCAATGTTGCCAAGCAACTATTTAAAATAAAGGCCTCTACTTGATAGAAATAAAAATATATACCCAGTGTGAACCTTAGAAAATGCTGTCTTAGTACTTTCAGTAATTTTTCCCAGCCTGTTCCTTAACTGAATGTTGAAAACCTTGATAGTACTTGTTGAAATCCTATAACTATGTAAAATGTATCTTTTACTCTAATATATCAAATCATGGGCATGCTTGAATTGAATTCTTTTGTGCTCTTTGCCTTTAGAGTCCAATATTAGTATTTTGCTTGTTTGAGAAGTGATATTGAACAGCAGTTGCATAAACACTTCAAGGTCAAGTTGCAAACAGTCATAAACTCCTCATTCCTCCCATCAGGTCCATATCTATATTTTTTACCCCACTGAATCCAGGTAGTGGGGTGCCTTATGTGTATGAATTCAAGAACAGCCTTTTATCCAAATACATGATGGACTTCTACCTTCTTAATCTATTATATAATATTCAAATTCACATTCCTTCTCATTTTAGTCAAATTTTTAATTAATGTAATAAATGTATTCTAGAGAGTAGCTATATTTAATATTATAAAGGTAGGTTTGAAAATAGTTGGTTCATTTCGGAGGAGCATAAAGAATTAAAAATGGCACGTAAAGTCTTTTTATTTATTTTTTTTTTAAATCTCTGATCCCATAGTTCAAATGCAATAACTTTTACAAAATTTTATCTGAGTGAGGTTCAACCTAGGATATATGAGAGAAGTAATTTATTTTATTCTAGTGTTGAAAACATTTTAAGGATTAACTATTGAGTCAAAACTTACAAAGTACACAGGCTGTGGCTACAGTAAATCTAGAGCTGTGTACTGTGATATGTGAATGTAACCTAGAAAATACAGGGGCCTGGAGAAGTCCTGAAGCACTGTATTCCATTACATTTTCTTTTACTGTGCTTCATTATGTCACATACAAGCATAAGGTATTTTGTGTTAAAATTTTCCACATTTGTGCAACTGTTTAACTTTTATTTCAACATACATGATGATATTAATGATCAATTTATTATTGCATGATTGATGGATCTTTAATGCAGATTTTGACTTATAAAGCAGAAACCTTTGTGAATGCCATAGTAATATTGGGTTTTGAGATGGTTATCTAAAGTACTGGTATAAATATTTTCAGGTGTCCTAGTATATTACTGTAATTGCGGCATTCAGCGATGATGAAGCAGATTCCCATGATTTCAGCCCTTGCTTGGGCAATATATCAAATGCCATATCAGTCAAAGGTTTGTGCCAAAAGTCTGTCTCAAAAACAAACAAACAAACAAAGCCTGAGAAATAGGATTTTGGCATGAATACTGCTTTAATTTCCCATGGAAAGGAAATCTAGATTGATATAATATCTTAAATTCTAATTAACATACACACTTGGAAGTATCCTATAACTGACCTTATAGTTGAAGATTTATTGAATATAACATAAATACTAATTACTAAGTGAAAATTTTGTATTTTCTTTTTAATTTCTTTTGCTGAAAGTACCTTTTTTCTCTTATATAATATAAACTCCCTCTACTCCTCTTATCTCCTCCTTAATCCTCTCCAAGATCTACCTATTTTCATCTATCATTAGAAAAAAAACACCCCTTTAAAGGATAATAAATAAGTTTAAAATTAATAAATTAGCATAAATACTTGAAGTGGATATGATAATCTGCTGTCTACGAGAGCGAATAATCAGTCAGATGGTGAGATACCCTTAAGGATTAATGTGAAACATAATTGTTTGTGTTTAGAAATAAGATAATATATCATAACTTCACTTCAAGAGGAGCAATGTTTTGAGTATATATTCAATGCTTTAAATATATATATATATATATTATTATATATATATATATTATATATATATATAACCTGCTTTAAACATATAATACAGAATGTCAAAGCATACCAACCACTCTATTAATAGCAATAAAATTATATTTATCAATTGAAACTCAATTTAGTGAACAATATGCAAGCAGAAAATAGTAATGATATCCAACTATGGTAATGACCTTTCCCACAAAGCCATACTCATTCATTATTGGCTAACTCAATCCTGGTCTAACTTTTCAGTACAACTTGTCTTCAAAACACTTGAAATATACATTGTTGTTATTTACTAGATAAACAATGTAATTATGTCAAATGCTACTCTAGAAAAATTCACATTAGTAGTATCTCAAAAAAAAATCATACTAACATGATTTTCTTAGGAAAGGTAAGAAAGCATCTCCTCTCAACTAGGATTAACAAAAAGCATGATGCCCCTTGAATCACTTCTCAAAACTGAGATATTGAATCATTAATAAAAAGTTTCCTATCAAAGAAAAAAACAGAGACTACATAGATTTATAAGTGAGTTCTAGAAAGCATGTATATTTGATTCAATATGAAGGCAAGTGGTATCTTTCAGTGATAGAATGAAAATCTAGCATAGATAAAAGCCTCAGTCTAGTTCTCAACTCTTTGGAAGGGGGAGTGGGAAGAAGGTTTTATCATGAATAATTTGATGAAAAGAGATGTTATTAACCAAAAGTAAAGATATTTTCAAAGTAAAAGAAAGAAATTGCAAGGATCCAGGTCAATAACTCTGATGACCATAACTTCAAAATAAAATCAAATATTAACAAAATTTTCCAAGAGGAAATTGAAAATTAGATAAGTGCATGAAATTAATGGCTGGAATGGAAAAGATTGTCCCACAGATGCAAATCCACATATTTTGTATATCATATCTATGGAATTAAGGGAATAATTAATCATATATACATATTCAGAAAAATCATATTCTCAAACTGATGAGTGGGTAAGAAATATATGATATAGCCATAATAGATTTTATTTATATCCATGAAACAACATGAGTGTAACTGCAGTTCTTCATGATAAACTAGTAAGAAGCAAGCAAATCCTACATAAACTAAATATATAGAGAATATAAAAAATTGATCTCATAGTAGTTGATAATAAAACATCCATTGCTGGAAAAGTAGAGTCTAGAGAGAAGGACAGGGAAGAAAGTTCAGCAAGCACCAAGTTACATCTCAAATTAAGAAGCACTGATACGCTATAGTGCAGTACAGTGCTACAGGTAATATCCATGTACTGCATTTCTTAGGGGAATGGGGAAAGAAGCTATAATATATTTACAACAATGATATGGTAACTATTGAGGAGAGAGATGAATTTACTGTGATTTTTAATGTTTTATAATTTATATATCTACCAAATCACTGGGCATTCATATATATATATATATATATATATATATATATAATATGTGTGTGTGTGTGTGTGTGGTGTGTGTGTGTGTGTGTGTGTGTGTGTGTGTCTGTGTGTCTGTGTGTATGTGTATATGTGTATGATGTATTTGTATAATGGCAGCATTCTGGAGGATGATTGAGAGAAAAGCCTTAGCTCTGCACTGAGCTCTCAAGAAGTCTGCATGCACAGTATTATCTAACCTAATGCAAAGACCAAAATTTGCCATTGTATCTTGACAAAATATCTTTATCTTACTGTTGAATTTTCATTCACCTTGTCAGTAATGATTGGTCTCTTAAAGAGTCTGTTACAATTGTACCATTACATTTTAAGCATATTATTTAAGAATATTATTGAGCCCATTTTCTAACATTACTTAGCAATTCATGCAAAATATTTGTAGAAAAAAGTAATTTCTTCTGTCTAAATATTTATTCTTATTTTCCCTTAAGCAAATAGAGCTAGTATTTCACAGTGTGCTTATTTATCAAAGCATTTGAGATACAGTACATCACATGTATTTTAAGTGACCCTAATCATCTGCTTGCCCCCTTTTAAATATTTGCTATCTAATGTACACTTGTATTATATTCAGTACACATAATGAGTTTTATATTCCATTGCCCATTTTTTAAATTAATAAATGATTTACTCTTTGGTTTAATATGGAGGTTTATATTTTTAAAAGGAACTAAAGAGCATTAATTTGAAGCATTTGGGAGATAAATAGAAGCACTTAGTGATTTTTCTAGAATATTTTCCTGGGCTTTGTGAGAGGAGGTGAAATTTGAAGGCGATATTTTGGCTACTTTCATTAAAAGCATCTTAATAGTGTTTCCTAATAAAAGATGTATAAAGTCTCCAAAAGGAATCCTTGAGACAAGGGCATCACACATTCCAGCCAATCCTCCCCCACAAAATATTAACTCAAAATATAATCTTGAAATTTAAAAATTGTAACAGTCCAGTACTTAGTTTGAAGTGCAGTTAGGATGCAAGCAATGACTTCAGAACTAAGCTTTTTCTCTTTAATAATATTTAATGGGAGACAAGTTATTTTTTATTTCCAAGAAAACAAACCTTTAAAAGGTTCCATATTTTACTAACTTGTTTAAATAAAGGCTTTAGTATATACCCATGCATATGTTGAGCTATGAGCTTTGAGTAAACACATATGCTGAGCCATATGTTTTCATTGAAATAAGTCATTTTATCTTCACCATAAGATTCATAGGTTATGTGCATTTCACTAGGTCAAAGCAAAAGAATGAGTTGTTGTGATCTCTTTACTATTGAATTCAAATGTCAAAAGTATGCAATTCAGAAGTTATTAGCTGAAAAAAGTGTGATATGCTGTCTTTATGAAAATTTATTAATGTTTTGAAGCTTTAATATACTAATCTGATACTTTCTTAATGACAGAAGCTGAATACACAATTGACCATTACTTTATAACATGTTCAGTCATGTTCTCTCCTCGATCAAACTTCTCTAAAATGCAAAGATGTAGAGAGAACTGGGAGAGAAAATGGGGCGTGGGGTGGGTATCCATAGGATTTGCCAGAGAACTTGGTTGCGGGATGCTGCAGGGTATCTATGAGGGTGACTCTAGCTGAGACTCCTAGCTGTGGGGAATATTGCACCTGTAGTGTTCACCTCCTGTAGCCAAGAAGGACTCCCAGTTAAGAGACAAGGACACCAACCCATTCGCAAAATATTTGACTCAAACTGTGTCCTATCTACAAAAAGTGCACAGACACAGAAAAAGCATAGACTAAGGGAATGGCCAACCAATGACTAGCCAAACTTGAGACCCAGAAATAGGTAAGAGCCAACATCTGATAATGTCAATGATACTCTGTTATTCTTGCAAACAGGAGTCTAGCATAACTGTCCTCCATCTAGCAGATGATGGAAAGATACAGAGACTCATAGCCAAACTTTGCACTGAGCACTGGAGTCTTGCAGAAGAGTTGGGGGAAGACTGAGGGACTCAAAGTGATAGGGACACCACAAGAATACCTACAGAGTCAACTAACCTGGACACTTGGAGGATCCCAAAGATTGAACCACAAAGCAAAAAGCAACCATGGGCTGAATCTAGACCCCTGCACATATGTAGAAGATGTGCAACTTTCTCTTCATGCAGATCACCCAACTGAAGCAGAATTTGTCCCCAATGCTGTTACTTGGCTGTGGATTCCATTCTCTTAACTGAACTGCCTTTTCTGGCCTCAGTGGGAGAGGATGCACCTACCCATGTAAAGACTTGTTGTGTCAGGGTAGGATGATACCTAGGGTAGCCCTTACCCTTCTCAAAAAGAAGGGAGAGGGATTGGGGTAGGAGATGTTTGAGGATAGACTAGGAAAAGGAAAGAGTTTTGCAAATAGGATGAATACTGAATGAATAAATAAATAATGGGAAAAAAGAGAGAATGAAAAACCCAAACTAGAGGATACTATATTTCTTCAGTGTGTATACTCACAACAAAAACAAACCTAGGTCAAGAAGGCTTTAGTGCAGAATTCTATCAGATCTTCAAAGATGAACTAATACCAATATTCCTCAAATTATTCCATAAGATAGAAACAGAAAGAACACTACCTAATTCATTTTGTGAAGCCATAATTACTTGGATACCTAAACCACACAAGGATGCAACAAAAAAAGATAACTTCAGAGCAATTTGGCTTACAAAATATTGTTAGAAAAATACTCAATAAAATTCTTGCAAATCGAATATAAGAACACAATAAAACCATCATTCACCACGATCAAGTAGGTTCCATCCCAGGGATGCAAGGTTGTTTCACTATACTAAACTCCATTAATGTAATCCACTATATAAACACAAAGAAAATTATGCCCATAGATGCAGAAAAAGCATTTGATAAAATACAACATCCCTTCATGTTAAAAGAATTGGAGAGATGAGGAATTCGCAGCCCATACCTAAACACAATAAAAGCAATTTGCTGCAAACCAACAGCCAATATCAAATAAAATGGAGAGATAATTGAAGCAATCCCACTAAAATCAGGGAAAAGACAAGGATACCCACTCTGCCCATATTTATTCAATATAGTACTCGAAGTCCTACCTAGAACAATAAGAAAATAAAAAGAGATCAAGGGGACAAAAATTGGCAAAGAAGAAGTAAAGATATCACTATTTGCAAATTATATGAAAGTATACATAAATGACCACAAAAATTCTACTAGAGAACATCTACAAGTGATAAACCACTTCAGGAAAATGGCTGGATATAAAATTAACTCAAGTAAATCACTAGCCTTCCTTTATTCAAATGATAAACAGGCTAAAAAAGAAATTATGGAAACAATTCTCTTCAAAATACCGACAAATCATATAAAATATCTTAGGGTAGCTCTAACCAACAAGTGAAAGATCTGTATGACAATAACTTCAAGAATAGGAGTGTCCCTTGGGTATGACAGGATTTGATGCCCCAGTGTAGGGGAATGCCAGAGCAGGAAGACCGGAGTGGGTAGGTGGGTAGGGGAGTACCATTATAGAGGCAGGGAGAGGGGAATGGGACAGGGGTTTCCAGAGTAGAGACCTGGAAAGGGGATAACCTTTGAAATGTAAATAAAGAAAATATCCAATAAAAAAAAAATAAAAGGAAGAAAGAAATCAAAGAAGATCTCAGAAAATGGAGTGATACCCCATGCTCATGGATTGGCAGATTAACTTAGTAAAAAATGACCATTATACCAAAGGCAATCTATAGGTTCAACAAAACCCCCATCAAAATTCCAACATAATTCTTCAAAGACATGGAAAGAGCAATTCCCAAATTTATCTGGAAAAGGCAAAACACCCAGAATAGAAAAAAAAAATTCTTAACAATAAAAGATGGGCAACAGAATCACCATCCCTGATCTCAAGCTTTACTTCAGAGCAATCATGATAAAAACTGCATGGTATTAGTGCACAGTCAGAAACACTGATCAATGAAATAGAAGACCCAGAAATAAAACCAGACATTCATGGACACTTTATTTTGACAAAGAAGCCAAAAATACACAGGGGAAAAAGAAAGCATCTTGAATAAATATTCTAACCACTAGACTGATGTAGATAAATGAAAATAGATCCATATTCTTCGCTTTGCACAAAGCTCAAATCCAAGTGGATCAAGGACCTCAACATAAACAAGATACACTGAATTTAATAGAAGAGAAAGTGAAAAAGGAGCCTTGAACTCACTGGTACAGGGGGAAATTTCCTAAACAGAATTCCAATGGTTCATGCTCTAAGATTAAGAATTGATAAATGGGACCTCATGAAAATGGAAAACTTCTGTAAGGCAAAGGACATAGTCAATATGACAAACTGGCAACCTACAGACTGGAAAAAAATCTTCACTAACCCTGTATCTGATACAGGCTACTATCCAAAATATATAAAGAACTCAAGACATTAACCACCAAAACACCGAACAACCCAATCAAAAATGGGGTATAGAAATAAACAGAGAATTCACAACAGATGAGTCTCAAATGGCTGAGAAGCACTTAAAAAGATGTTCAAAGTCCTTAGTGATGAGAGAAATGCAAATCAAAACGACACTGAGATTTCACCTTACCCCAATAAGAATAGCTAAGATCAAAACTTCAGGTGAAGGCACATGTTGACAAGGAAAAACATGTGGCGAAAGAGGAACACTCCTCCATTTCTGATAGGATTGCAAAGTGGTACAACCACTCTGGATATTGATCTGGAGATTCCTTAGAAAATTGGAAGCAGGTCTACCTGAAAATCAAGCTATACCACTCTTAGGCATCTACCCAAAAGATACCCACAGGGGCACATGCTCTACTATGTTAACAGTGGCCTTGTTGATCATAGCCAGAAGCTGGAAACAACCCAGATGTACAACAGAAGAATGAATGCAGAAATTTTGGCTAATTTACAAAATGAAATACTACTCAGCTATTAATAATGAAAACATCCTGAGTTTTACAGGCAAATGGATAGAACTAGCAAATAATATCCTGAGTGAGGTAACTCGGACCCAAAAGGACATGCATGATATGTACTCAATAATAAATGGATATTAGTCAAAAAAAAGAATACCTAGGATACAGTCCACAGAACTCAAATAGGTTAACAAGCCAAAGGGCCCAAGCGAGGTTGCCTAAATTCTACTTGGAGGAAGATGAAAGCAATTACAGGATGGGGAAGGAAGGGAAGGATCTGGCTGGAATAGGGGACAGGGAGAGGAAAGGGGAACTTGATGAGGTATTGGGTTGGGGAAAAGGACTGAAGCCCTGAAAGCCAGCAGACATACTAGAAACAAGCAACCTGGGTGGGTAGTGAGGGAACCCTCCAGAATGTACCAGAGACTTAGTAGGTGAGATATTCTCAGTTCACAAAGGAAGGAGCCTTTGATGAAATGACCTTCATTGGGGAGAGGGAAACTTGTAGAACCCACCTTCAGCAGAAAGACAGGGTATCAAGTAAGGGATGGGGTTGCCATCCCATAGTCAATAACTCTGACCCATAATTGTTCCTGTCTGAAAGAACTGCGAGGATGAAAATGGAGAAGAGCCTGAGGAAAAGGAGGTCCAGTGGCAAACCCAAATTGGGATCCAGCTCAAGGGAAGTCCCAAGGCTTGACACCATTACTGAGGCTATAGAGTGCTCACAAAAAGTGGCCTATCATGACTGCTCTCTGAAAGACCCAACAAGCAGATGACTCCCAACCAATGAACAGAAGTTGCTGACCCCTGTGGTTAAATTAGGGAAAAGCTGGAAGAAGTTGAGGAGTGGAGCAACCCTATAGGAAGACCAGCAGTCTCAATTAACCTGGACCCCCAAGATCTCTGACACTGGATCAGCAATCAGGCAGCATAGACCAGCTGATATGTAGTCGACAACACATATACAGCAGAAGACTGCAGATGGCTGGATCTGGGTTCTTCAGTGAAGATGCACCTAACCCTCGAAAGACTGGAGGCCCCAGGGAGTAGGAAGGTCTGGTGGGGTGGAGAGCAGAGGTGTGGGCACATCCTAGTGGAGGTGGGGGAAGAAGTATGGGATATAGAACAGTCAGAGGGTAGACCAGGAGGGGATATAATCTTGAGAGTTAAAAAAAAAAAAAGATTAAATAAAGTTAAAACAAAAGAAAAGAAACAGTGACTGTATACTGGCATCTTGATGGAAATAAATGAGTTCAGAGCCATCCAATCTTTTAAATTTCAGAAATGTAATCAATAATAAGTGATTTACATGTAAAGGAAGAGATGCAGCACAAAGAGATGCATTTTGGCAGTCAAGAAGTATTTAAACTTCAAAACACTAATTCAAAATTACTTTCTCATTATCCAAAGTTATGTTAATAACTTCCTCTCATTGTATGTCAATAATATGCTAATATTATTAACATAACAGTCTTGTATGCTGCCAATTTAGAAAAATACTTAGCATATAATTCATAGAGATATTTATTATTATAACACCTTTTAATTATACCAAAAGATTTCAATAAGACTTTTCAATGGAATTCTAATTATAGATGCTGTTTTTACTAAGACAATTGTTTGTTTAAATACAGACTTTTAATACTGCATTGATTAATATACAACAATTAGTGAAATTAAAAATATTTTCTTATGTCTTGTTTCAGAATTCTTACCTTAATTTTGATGTTTGTTATTTTTGTGAATTTAGTTAACTGATAAAAATCTAATGTATAGTACAGGAGATTGGAGAGTTATGGGAAAGATTTTGATGTAACATATTTCACATGAATAAACACACAATAGTTTGGAAATTTTTATTTATTTGGCTTTTTTTTTAATGTGGAAAGATGAAGGTATTGGGATAATTTATCAATGGGTCTTAAGTTTTTATACTTAGAGATGTTGAATTGTGCTGAGTTACTCCATAGTAATATGACTGTAAATTATGATAATATACTGTGCATTGTAATGAATGAATGAAAGGATTTTAATGTTTTTACCCTAAAGAAGTAAAAAGTGTTTCAGTGGTATTTATACACTAATATAATTATTAATTATATATATATAATTAATATATATTTATAATATAATATAATATGTATATAATTATAATAAATAATATATATATATATTTAAAAATCACATGTGCAATCATCATAACTTCTGTTTTCTGTATGAGCTATATGTTTTACATACCAGTTAAAAATAAATGCAATTTAAATATTGAAGACATTACTTTTTCCTCTTTTGAAAGTAGAGTGTGTTTAGTAAGTGCAAATGTACATATTTCTGTGTAGTTCTTAAATGTATGCCTAGTAGTCTAATTTTTATGCAGGACTTTGTTATAAAACACCTGGTCTTAAACGTAACTTAAAGGCAAATGACTCATTTTCATCTAAGACCAAAGAGATAAGCATTTATCATGTACTAAAATATTTCTGTGCTAAAAACCATAAATATTTTAATTAGCAGATTTGCCTTTTAAATACTAAGTTGCTCATTGGTATTAAAAATGAGGAATGATGTCCCATGTTGGTGTGGAGATCTTTTCAGGAAGAACAATCCAAATTCTTCCTCCTTTGTGGTCTCACAGCAGTAGGATTTCTGGCATCTGATCATCAAGAATGATTCTGAAGTATAAAATGGAGCATCCTGTACATGTTATATAATATCAATACATGTCAAGACAAGTCCTTAAAATACCATGACAATTGGTAAAGAGTTAACAGTATTAACTATTATTATTTCAATTACCTGAAAGTGTGAAAAGATTGTGCTTCAGTGGATAGAAGGGCAGTTTTAGCCTGCAGGAGTAAAATCTATTATGAGTTCACAAACTAGACTATGGAAAACATTTTCTCCTGACATAAGAAAAAGTTCTGAAAAGGATTTCTATTTTGTAAACGTAAATTATTGTTGTATAGTTTTTAAAGAATGGAATATTTCCCAACCTTATTTAATTATA
This sequence comes from Mastomys natalensis, assembly GCA_021653895.1. NCBI lineage: Eukaryota > Metazoa > Chordata > Mammalia > Rodentia > Muridae > Mastomys > Mastomys natalensis. The sequence goes on along the minus strand of JAJTUV010001555.1, from coordinate 271,974 downwards.
CCATATTATAATTTGTTCTTTATTCATTAACTATTTCATTTAATCTTAAGTAGGAATTCACATTTAAGAGGCAAAGGGGAATAAGAAATGGATAAATGGAAGGGGAACATTGTACGATGGTCTGACCTGGAGACTAGGAGAGGACCATGCTCAACTTTGACACTGGAACCTGAACACAAACAGCACAAGCATCCTTTGATGAGCTCAGCAACTTGTTCAGGTGGTGCATGGAAGGCCACTGTTTGCCTTTTGCTTCTCAGTTGTCAGTTGGGATTGCTGAGCTGGCTTATTCTGGAATTTACTTCAAACCCAGGAGGTTTACAAGACTGCTATTATTGCATTAGTTTGGGCACAAAGAGACTTGCTTTTGCATTTCATTATTCATAAGCTAAAACCCTTGAGCCTCAACACAGTAGCTAGAATCTTTGATGTAACTATTTATAGGCAGTCATGGTCCCCCTTTTCTAAACAGAAATTAAAATGACTTTTAAGGGTAGAGGGACAATGTATTAAATATAGATTACCTCTTCTTTCTGTCCTGGCATAAATGCACCTTTTTCTTGTCATAAAAAAACAAATTTTAAAATAACAACCATATTATGTAATAAAACTTATTTTAAAAATTAATTTTAGATTTATCTCTAAATTTAGAGTTATAGAAAATTAATAAAAGCAATACAAAAATTTTACTTTGCCCTTCACATAACTTTCTTTTAGCAATATTATTAATACAATTCTTACAATGATCAGACATTAGTAGGACTATTGATACTTTTTACTTTCTATCTAGCATAGCCTAGACTTATCTGGGACAAGAAACTCAACTGAAGAACTTCCTATCTCAAATTGACCTGTGGAAGGGTCTGTGTGAGAATTTCTTCACTGATAATTGGTATAGGAAGTTCCAGCATAGTGTTGGTGGCACCATTCCCTACTAAGGTGATCTAGGGATATACAAGAGAGCTAAGCTGGAGTAAGCATGTCTGTCAGGCAACAAAACCTTCCTTCGTAGTTTTGTTTGTTTGTTTTGTGAAATGAGGTTCTTGGTCAGAAGTCACACTGTGTAGAATAAAAAACTTCATCTTCTGTTTGAGTTACCAGCTTGAGTTCTCTCAGTGATTGACGATAACTAGAAATTGTACACCCAATAAATTCTTTCCTCTCCTATGGTGCTTTTGGCCTGGATGTTTTCTAAACTGAACAAAGTGACATAAGGGTAGAATTAAACTATATATTAGACTACAAAGTGTATTTGTGAATTTCGCTTCAGGATCCTTTAGTTATTACACAGTGAGAGGCTAGTGGTTTAGAGTAGTCATTAAAGTACATAACAATATGTATGAAGATAGCATTATTATGCTGTTAATGCTGGTAAAATTGAGAATCTGACAAATTAATTGATTTGTCTGAATATCTACAATACCAGTTTTTGTTCCCCAAATCCAGAACTGTTTCCCTTTGATCATACAGCTACAGTACACAGAACTGACTGGTTTCCTAAACAGTCACACTTTTCACTGAGATTTGAAGTTTGTTAGTTTATTCATTGTTCTGTTTTTTGCTTGTTTATTTGTTTGTTTATGGAGATTGATTACAATTACTCCGATACAAAATGCATTGAATTTGAGTTTTCGCATTCATCATACTTTTTGGTAGTATTTTATCTAAAAGGATTCATAAACAATGACTAGAGTCACCAAATTGTATAGAATAAATATATGAGTTTGTTCCTTGAATTGCTTTATTTTAAATGTTTGTCAATAGACTTTTATTCTAGAAAGATCAAAAATTTCGAACAAGTGTTTAAAATTTTAAATGTGGATTGTGGACAGGGAGATGGCTCTGTGGAGAACAGATCTTTATGCACAAATATGAATACCAGAGTCTAGATCCCCCAAACTTACAAAAAAAAAGCTGGAAAGACATGGGGTTTTCCTAGGAGTTCCACAAGGCAAGATGAGTCACTGGATTATCCACAATCTACTAGTTCATCTTCAGTCAAAGAACCTGCTTCAGTAAACAGAGAACAATTGAGAAGGATGCCTCATGGCTTCCAAATACAAAGGCAACACACACACACACACACACACACACACACACACACACACACACACACACACACACACTATTGAATCCCAACTGCCTTTGTAGGACCCGGAAAGGCTGCTATGTCCTGGCTGAGACTTCCTGTGTGCTGCTGTCTGCAAAGTAACATTCTGCAGTTTTTCTAAGAACAAAACATCCTGTTGAAGGATAATGCCCCAGGAAGGGAATTTACACTTGACATCCAATTGCCCCCCAGTTGAGTTCCTGTTTTTTTTTTTCCTGAGTTTGTGTTTTTCCTTCCCTGGCTTGGTGTATATATTGAACCTGCCCAGTAAAGGCATTGGCATTCTCTCATAATGTCTGAGTCTTTCTTTAATCACCCAGACCTTCGCCCGAGTCCAGTACCGCGGGTAGCGCCAGAGCTGTCACCTTTCAAAATACATCTTCTAAAAATATATTTACTAATAAATTTGGCAAAGAACTCATAAGGATTTTGTCTTGATTATATTGTCTTAATTACTAGGTAGAACATCTTTTCAGATGCTTTCTGGTCATTTGAACCATTTTAACATACTAACATAATTTCTTTGTTTTATTACACATATTTCTTTCCATTATGCTCATTTCTGATTGTACTTACAAAATAAGGACTTATATGCTTTTGTTACACAGGTGTCGTTTTTTTGGCCACTCACGAGCCTATAATTTATGGTCTGTTTTTCCTCAGATGAGTTTCATGTTGGCTTTCGCTGGTGTTATTTTAGCCTGTCAAAATTCAAATAATTTTCTTCTTATGGATTTGAAGCCAGGTGGATTAAAATTCTTACTACAATTTTTCTTCATTAAAAATTTTCTTTTATTTATTCACTGGAGTCTGTGCATGGTTGGGTGCCCATGTGAATACCAGAGGACAACCAGTGCTATCCAGTTTTCTCCTTCCACATATTGGTACCAAGGACTGAAAGTAGGCTATAGGTTATAAGCAGAAGGAAGTGTCTTCTTCTCTGTGAGATCTCACCTGTCCTCATTCCACATTTAAAACAGAAATTTGATAGAATGTATTTATACTGTGGAGAGATACATAATCCCTCTATTAAGTACAATGAACCTGCTATAATATTCAGTGATTATGAGTGCTGCAATCCAGTTTGGGCATACATTCAGTTACTGAATGACATCTTGCATATTTTTCAACAGTTTCCTATTTCTATCTTTTTGTCTGAAAAGATTCATCTGTTAGAATTATTACCATATATACGGAATTATACATTTAGCCTTTATTTCTATTTTAATGAACATATATTTCTGATACTCATGTAAGTGATATATATTGCATTTTCTAATTCATACATTATTTATATAGATACATATTTATTTATATTTAATTTTAGCAATGTTTGTGATTTCTCATATATATGTATATATATGATATATATATTATAATTTTTCTCTAAAATAAAATATTGTTAAGGAAAATATTTTCTAATTTAATTCTCAAAATAGCAACTGTTTATTACACATGGACTTTTAAATCTACTGATCTTAAGATGATATTTAAAATTCTTCCATACTTGAAGATGACTTTAAATTTAAAATTATAATGAGTAGTACTCATAAACATGTTTACATTGCAAATTAAAATATATGGATTAGAATATAATTTTATTTGGAACAAAGCCTTTTGATGTTTGTATTTTCTTGTAGTTTCTGGTAGGTTCTGTGTGAATATTCTATACCCATGGTTCTAGAATATATAGTGCAGGAGTATATCATCAACAATATTGTAACCAATCTAACTTCTGTATTCTGCCAAGCACTATATAGAAGATATCACCATGGTCTCCACAATCACTCTACACACTTTGTCTTTATATTCAAATTTCTTGGCCACCAAATAGTGTGTTTTATTCATGTAACTGTCTTAGCTCAATTTCTAACAGGCAAAAGAGTAAGATAACCTACTAAATTACTTGCTTTGGATAGAGAACTTAAATATATGCAGTGAAAATTCTACTGTCTAGTTACAATAACCTTTTGGAATGAAATTCATCTATACTTAAGAATACTGAATTATACATTAAAGGAACATTGTTGTACTGATATAAATATCATTTTGATGTGTTCTTTACTATGTAGATATCATTAAGATCATGTGGTGGAATTGGAACATTAGAATAGAAATTTCATTTATCATATTACAGACATGGTTAATAAGGAAAGTTTAAAAGTTCTGCTTATGCTTATTAGCTCATTCTGTAGAATAATAGCAAAAAAATTGTATTCTGTTGAAAGAACTATATGTCTTATATCAGATAGAAGTGTGAAGCCTTATATATAATTATTTAAGACCTGGGTGCTTCTAGAAAAGTGTAATTCACTGATAATATTAAATCAGCATTTTGTGTAGACAAACTCTGATGGGATATTTGAACTTCTTCAACTTTCTTGTATTCATTTTTATTCCTATTTAGAAACCAAACATGACAACCTTTATTACATATTTTAGTCATTAGTAGCCGTATTAAAATGTGATGAATTAAATGAAATATGATCTAAATGTGTTTCCGTGGAGCACATGTAGTGCTTTATCAAACCAATAGCCTGTTGATATTCATTTATTTGTTTTTGGTTTATTGTTTAATTAGAAATTTCTTGATGATATATATACTTTATCTTAGCTTCTTCTGCATGATGAACTAAAAACTGAGGAATATAAAATTCTTTATATAAATATGGATATCTAGGGTATCCATATTTAATTCTAGAAATATTTTGTAAGATTGAGGTTTTGATACATTTTTCAATAAAACAGTGTAATATTAATTCTTGCTATGCTAGTATCATATTGTTTATCTTTTTGTTACACTTGTGCACAAAATTGTTTGATTCAGAATGTTAAATTTACTATTGTGTCAAGCTGTTCACAATTGAAATGCATGGTTAGAGATATAATTTTCCTGAATGATTTTATCCTTGCATACACCCGATTGAAATGCTTAATCATAGTTTTACTTTTCCTAACAGTTTGAAAAATAAATTAATTGGAATTGTCTACTATTCTAAATGCTCATTTTTGCAGAATACCTAAGTGTGATTTCCATGAGCTCAATTGGCATAGAGTTTGTATATAAATCAGTCTTTATAATTTATATTTTATTAATTTTTATAGTCAGAATAAGATATTTTCTGAGCCAAAAATGTTTGGATAAACTTTTTGAGTATTTATTATAACTAATCCCCTAAAGCTTTTTAAAAATATTAGATTGTACAGTTTACATCCAGTGAACAGAATGTGTTGAATTCAGTGTCTTTTAATTTCAAGATTCCATTTTGCTCTCCTTTATTAGTGTGTCATATTTTTATTTTTATAATTTTAAACAATTTTAAATTTAAATATAATTTCATTATATTCTTTTCCTCATTTCCTTCCATGTCCTCTCCCCATCACTAATCACTCAACTTTAAGTTATTTCTCAAAAACAGACAAAAACTCAATACAACAACAAAACCCTGCAAATTAAGAAATTAAGATAACTCCCACAACATCCTCACAAAAATCTAATTAATAACAGCAGAGAAAAATGTGGAGTCCATTATCTACTTTTCCTGAACATGAGGCATACCCTGATGGTTAATATACCCATGTCACTCTCTTTCAGAAAACAGATATTCCTCTCCCAGCAAATATAGATGACAGTTTGTTGTTAAAGTTACCCTAGTAGCTAGCTTTTCATTCTCTCACTCATTTTCTAAAAATTTAGCAAATTACACAGAATATGACAAAATAAAATTGTCATGTCTATTGTTGACAAGACAGATTAATAGAAGGAAATAGAACAAGAGAAAGCATGAGAGTCAGAGATGCACTTATTTACAAACACAGGAGTCCAATAAAGCACTAACCTAGAAGCCATAGTCTCAATGTTTTTATATTCCACTAAGGATATCAGAAATAGCTTCTTGGTTGCCCTCACCAACAATTACAATCAAATTTCCCTTGCATGACCCTGGCATTGAGGTTTTGTCAGATAGTCTATGGTATGGAAGAAGATTAGCACCTCAAAATTTTAATAGTCTTATTTTCTTGCTATACTCACTTCTCTAACGTGTTGTGTTCTCTCAATCTCTCTCTCTCTCTCTCTCTCTCTCTCTCTCTCTCTTCTTCTCAAACACACACACACACACACACACACAGACACATATAGACACACACAAACACACTTCTGGTAAATCATCTAGCATGTATAAATAATTTTTTAATATTCTTTTTTATTATTGACAGAAGAGTAGTACATTTGTACATATGAAAAAAAGCACCAGGATCTGATTATTTTTTAAAACCAAGGAATTACATATATAATAAAAATACTTTGGATATTATTACACTTTGTTTGGGTACTTGTCTACTAATACAGCCAGAAGTTCCTATATCAACTCCACCTCCTTTCCTGGCTCTAGTACAAAAACGAAAATCCTTATTATGAATTCTGATTGACATTTTGTTTTTTACTTCAACATTAAAAAGCCCAGGATATTTCTTTTTGTTATTTTCAGGATCTAACACTAACATATCACCAACCCACAATAGTGAGAAAACATAAAGGTTGCATTTTAAAAGAAATCACAGCTATACCTCCACAAGGGCTATTAAGTCTTATCAAGAGAAGACTGAAAGCTAAAGTATTCTCTGAGAATTATTCTCACCCCAGGAGAAGGATTCAATAGTTTAAAATAAACAAATTGTTTATTTTATGGTTGACTTCTAAATATTATTCTGGATCCACATGAAACAGCAATATGTATAAAAACAACTGTTTAATCAACTGAGTAAAATCATGATAGATCTAAGAATAAAAGTATTGCTTAAGTCTGTTCTTGCTTATAAATTTATTATACTGGAAATCACTTTTAAATATTTCCAGATTATAAAATCAGTTTGTTTTCATGCATTACTAGATTTGCAAAATCAATGTCATTTGCTCATAAAAAGTATCCTTAATTTATAAATATATCAGTGAAAACCTACATACAATTTTATAAATCCTATGCATTTATTAGAAATGCCTCACTGCTGAAAGTAAAAGTTGTTACACTATATACCTATAGTTCTTTCATATTTGATTTTGTGCTGTTTCTCTATTCTTTTTCATATTGTTCAAGATATTAGTATTTTTTTATTCTCCAGAAGCAAATCTCTGGGGGTGTTTCTGCAGCTACAAAGCCCAAACACGGTTTTCATCAAAGACAGCATCCAAACCTCTGAGTGGAAAATTCCATCTAGTCAATTTCTCGCATGATTTGTACTCAGCTTACTCAGGAGATTTTAAGGGACACAAAAGCCTTGAAACAATAATTCTTGAAAAAATGCATTATGTATTATTTGTTCTGCCCTCAATAAGTGACTTTACTCACAGAATATTTGTGAAACTACTCTTTATTCCTTATATTTTCTCTTACTCTGCAATGTCATGAAGTATGTAAATCTTTGTTTATAAGCTGCAACAAATCCAAAGCAAATCACATAAAAATTAACAAATCTATCTATCTATCTATCTATCTATCTATCTATCTATCTATCTATCTCTGCTTGTGGAATATAGAACTCATGTTACCAATGTTATTTATTTAAACTTAAAACTGAAGAGTTTTTCTTAGATTCTATTCTATTGAGTTTATTTATAATAAATGGACCATAAATAACATGAAGTTTCAAATAGACCTCTTATTATTTTGTGTCAATTTATCTGGGATGAATTTCTTCAGTTTGCAATCAATCTGAAAGAGTTTTCCTAAAATCTGTATTAAATTAAACCTTTGGAATCCTGCATTTATTTTACATTTAATCATATCACAATCCAGAAGTGTGAACTGATTCTGATGGCTCCCATATCAACAACACATTAGTATACATTCAAAAACAAATAATTGAACTTCTTAATTACTGTTTTTTTAATAAAGTAATTATTTCCACAGTGAGAGTGAAGGAACACATGTCCTGGGGGTTGGAAGCAAGGTACTTAAATTTCTAATGAAGCAAATAAGAAATACATCAGAGATTTTTCAATGATTTGCTATCATATGCTCAGAAAATTTCAGAAACAACCATCTGAGAGTGAAACTGTTTAGTACGCATCGTTAATGTCCTCCTTTTGAAAATTGGTACCATTCCAAATTAAGGAAAGTGTGTAATATGTTGTGGTAGTGGCACATGAAAGAAACAACTGACAAATGTAGAAAGAACCCATCACAATTTAAATGGAAGTGACCTAAATAAATTGTTTAGCAGTCAAGTGTATATATTGCATTTTCAGAGGACAAAGGTTTGATTCCTAGCACTGAAATTGTGGTTCACAGCAAACCACAATGGCACTTCCAGAGAGACCCAATTATCTCTTCTGACATCCACAGGCAACACATGTGCACATCGATGTCCATAAATGCATTCAGGCAAAGGCTACAAAGTAAAATTAATAAATCTAATAAAAACTTTAAAAAATAATACCTTAGTTGGGAACAACAGCATTATGAAAGAGGTTCAGTTTGAGAAGTAACATCAGGGCTTTGAAAAGCATCAGATATTTTACTTGTGTGTATTGGTATGGGTATAAAATACATAAAGAATCTTATGAACCATTTCCTTTACTTGTCATAAAAATCTGCTTACCCAAATCCTCTCTTTCCCAGAGATTTTACTATTTAAATGGCTAGGTAAGAAATACTGATGTTCATGGAAGCCTAAAGCCCCTATTTGGTGTCCTTCTTTTTTACCTCCATATTTCCCATAATGCTTTTTTCCTTAGATCATCTTCTTAGTCTGATATGTCCTGATATAGAGATATCATATCTGATCTTCTAAATGATAATTCCCTCTTCCATCCCCTAGTTCCCGTCTTCAGCTCTACAGCTTTCATTTTTTTTTTTTTTTTTGATGGAGCTATTAATTTATTCACTCGATCTAAAGGTATTTCAACCAGAGGAGGGATCTGTTCTGAATCTTGGATCTGGAAAATTGTCGACTTTCAGGAAACAGTATTTCACAATTAGCATGCTGATGTCTCTTCTGCCTACGTATTATCTCTCACTGCTACTTATACTGAGTTTTCTAAACACTTAGGAGGATAATGTATTACAGACAAATCCCTCTTCCTAGTGATCCATACGTTCTCATAAGGAATGTCAAAGTCTCTGCAATGTGCCCTTTCCATGGGTAATTCTCAACAAACCAAAATATTTCTTTCCCTTTGCAACTGCAGGTTTCTTACTACAATGGTACCATGTACCAGAGATATACTATCACTACTCTGAGACTATACTTTAATTTAGTCTTCTAATAGTAATATAAGATTTCTCCCTTTAGCCTAAATATTATTCTGCAACTGGAAAAGACTAGACATACATGAATTATTATTAACCATACTTATATCCTACTGATGTAGTTTCTAGTTTTCTCAGTTGCATTCTAAACCCCCAGTGATATGTTGTGATGTTTTGTTCAATAAAAGTACAAAGCAGAGGGCTATTAAATGTTGCTGATGCTGTTTGGAAATTGACTGAATTACTTTTAGTCCCTGGTCATGCTGTTCTGAGCTATCTTTCAAATACTCATGTGTAACCCCATGGTGAGCAGTATCTCTGCATCAGATTCTAAAGCAGATGTTGCTGTAGAGTCTTATGAATTTGTAGTCAATGCCACTCTTTTTGGTTGTGTTTAGCCTTGTGATTTGGAAGTTAAAAACAATTTGGCATAATCCTTTATAATGAATTATGTTTCCCAAGATTTTAACTTCTAGATCAGTTTCGTTTTACAGCAAACCTTCTAATAGAACACAAATAATTTGAGGCTAAGACCTGCTCACACATTCATGGCTACCTATTTTCTACATTTGTCAACAATGTTGTTCATTTATCATGTGACAAACCTACACTGAACATCAATGCCACCCAAAGTCCATAGTCTTCATCAGGGTTTATTCTTATGTTCCTTTCTCCATGGATTTAGATACACAAACAATGGTATGTGATCAGCAATGTCCGTATATATAGCAGTCTAAAATTCCACTGATTTGTAGCTTTTTATTATTTAATCTTATGACTGTGTTCATACAATGGAACCCAGTAGACACATGTATTTGAATTCTAGGACACTGTGAGAAGAATTAGAAGGCATGGTCTTGGTGGAGGAAGTGTTCACTGGGAGTAGAGTTTGAGGTTTAAAAAGCAAAATCAAATCCATTCTCTCTTCCCCCCCTCTCTCCCTTCTTCTCCTCCTTCTCTCTCTCTCTCTCTCTCTCTCTCCTTTTTCCTCTCTCTCCTTTTCTTTCTCTCTCCCTATAGATATGGATCAGAATGTAGCTTTCAGCTACTCCAGAACCTGCCTGCCAGACTCTCTGCCATAATTATAATGGACTCAATATATGAAACAGTAAGCTACCATTAATAAAAATTGTCATGATCATACAATTCACAGTAATAGAATACTGACAAGGACAAGTATCTAGTCACCACCATTTTTTATTTTGTTTATATAATGAATTTTGAAGAATTTTTTATTATTATGGACATGTGTGTACTTGCCTGACTTTATGTGCACCATTGAAAGAAGATAGCATCAAATCACCAAGTAACTGGAGCTACAGGCAGCTCTTAGGTATCTGACGTGGCTTACATGCTCAGCAATCTTAAAAAATAAGAAACAATTTAAAAGTAGGCAAAACTATTCAGCCTCACAGTTGCAGCTTTTCACTCTATAGCACTTGAGTCATTTGATTCTGGGCCAGTGATAAGAGAAAACCTTGTGGTAGCAATCACAGCAGTCTTCTTAAATGCTGAATCATCTCTTCATTTTCTAGACAAGGAATATTGAAAGTAAAAAAGATTAGCAATCAAAATTATTCCATGGAATAATATTGTTGTTATTTAAAAAAAGGAAAAACGGCAGCAGAGGGTTCCAGGAGGAGAAGTTTATTTAGGGCAGAGGGGAGAGCAGAGAGAGAGTGGCCTGCCATGACCACGTGGAGGGGGGAGGGGAGAGAGAAAGGGAGATGGGAATCTGCAGGCGAGCAGGTCAAGGGGCAAGAGAGCAAGAGAGCAAGAGAGAGAGGAGGGGGCAGACAGCCCCTCTTATAATAGTTGGCAGGGCTACCTGGCCATTGCCAAGTAGCTTTGGGGAGGAGGATACCTAGCTGTTGCCAGGTAACTGTGGGGGTGGAGTTTAACAGAATGCTAACAAATATATCCTAGGAAATAAAACTATTTTTCCAGAACTTAGTTAAGTCCCATCATAATGAAAGTGATCTGCTGTGCTGTAGGACTACTGTCCAAATAAAGGACATATTCATGAAAGTCAAGAGAATAAGTCAGAGCTTGTATGTCTGTCTCATTTGCTCTTCGAGGTACCTTTCCTCTATCCTCCAATTCCTCTCTCTCTTTTTTCTTTTTCTTCTTCTCCTCCTGTTACTCCTCCTGATCCTCCTTCTTCTCCTCTTTCTCCTCTTTTTGTAATGCCTCTGGGTGTATTATGTTGTCTTTGTATAGACTGCTGTGAAGCACAGTGTAATTTTTATTATGTTTTATTTTTCTGGTAGAAAATACGCATTAGGCGTGTTATCTTTTTAACATTTTCTATCTTTTAGCTTGGAAGTAGTAGTGAGGGTTCAGAGTTTGTAGGAACAAATTTCATAATTTTATTCTCTGTTAAACTTGAAATCTCCGTTAATAAGATTATGGTGATATCCAGAAATAAGTTACTCCCACCATCCCAGTGAAGAAGACACAGGCTCCTGAAATTCAGATAAGAAAGGAAGATAAGAAAGAAAGGAAAAGAAAGAAGAGAGGAGAGAGAGAGAGAGAGAGAGAGAGAGAGAGGAAGAAGGAGGAAGGAAGGAAGGAAGGAAGAAGAAGGAAGGAGGAAGGAAGAGAGGAGAGGGAAAGGAAGGAAGGGAGAAAGGAATAGAGGAGGAAAAAGAAGGAAAGGAGTTAGATGAACTGATTTCCTTGAAATGCTCCAGAAGAGAGTGCATGTAGTTTACTGAAATACAATCAAATTTAATAACAAGAAAAGATTGTGATCAAACCATTTTATTTTTCAAAATGCTGTCCTCATAGGAGATTAAAATACATAATTAATATTAAGAAAACTATGTTATTTAACATAGCAGCCACAACACTATATTGTTGATACAACCTCTGAAATATAGGTTGTCAGTTTTTTTCTAATAGTTAAGCATGGATTAATGAATCTTACAAAGTCTACTTCCATTAATTTTTATTGCAAACAGTGATTACAGATATAGTTTTTATTTTTATAGTTTTTAGTTTATGATTTTGGTTTCTTAAACTGTGTCCATACTTATCTCCTTGTACAAAGCTAAATTTTCCCAAAGTGGGATAGGACCTCACTTTAAACCCCGTACCCTGAACTAATAGAAGGAAAATAGGGAAAAGCCTTTTATTTTGGGCAGGGGAAAGTTCTGAAGAACCCCAAGGGGGCGTATGATTCAAGATAAAGAATGAAGGGGATCTCAAAAAAACTGCAAGCTTCTGAAAAGGGCAAAGGATCGGTCAACAGGACAAAGCAGGAACCAACAGATTTGGAAAAAGATCTTCCCAACCTTAACTGATAGAGGGCTAATACCCCAAGGGGTATACAAAAAACTGAAGAAACAAGAATCCCAGACATCAAAAAACCTATTAAAAAATGGGTAGGAGTTAAAACAAAAAAACTTCAACTGAGGAAACTCGAATGATGAGAAACATCTAAAGAAGGTCTGGGCATCCCTGTCATCAGGGAAATGCAAATGAAAACAAACACTGAGTTCCACCTAACACCAGTCAGATTGGTAAGATCAAAACACAGGGGGACAGCAGACTGGCGAGGTTGTGGGGGAAAGGGGGAAACACTCTCCATTGTTGGGGGGAAATTGCAAGCTGGTAAACCCCTTTTGGGGAAAAGCAGTCTGCCGATCCCTCAGAAAATTAAACTTTTGTTACTGGGACCGTATAACCTCCTGGGTATATACCAAAAGATATTTACATGCAACAGGCCACATGCCCCCACTATGTTTATGCGGCTTAATCTTTAATAGCCAGAAGGGGGAAAAACCCAGATGCCCTTCAACAGAAGAATGGATCCCAGAAATGTGGAAATTTCCCCATGGAGTATATCAGCATTAAAATATTGGGCTAAAGAAATTCTTGGGAAAAAAGGTGGGCTAGAAAAAAATTATCATGAGTGACTTAAACAATCAAAAAAAGAACCCTGGTTGCACTCATGATAAGCGGTTTTAGCCCCAAAACACAAAAAAAAAAATACCTAAGATGCAACGCTAACCTCATGAAACTCAAGAAAAGGGAGGAAGCCCAAAGGGGAGGTGCTTTTGTCCTTTTTAGAATGAGTATAAAAAGATTCAACCAGAGCTCCCAGGATCAAAACCCTCCGGGCTGAGAACAGGACAGGGGCAGCTGTCCTTGAGAGGTTTAAACCCCAAAAGTGCCCTCAGACGGGATCAGACATCCAGAGCCAAACAGTGGATGGAGTTTGGGAGGACTCAAAAGAAGAATAGGTGGAAGGATTGTGGGCCCTAAGGAGTTTGAACGCAAAGGAAGATCAAAGATTTTAACGAACAAAAACTTGGAGCTTCAGAGCCTGATCAAAAAAACGGGGAGCAACCTAGTCTAAAAAACCCTACCTCATGGGCTGAACCTGGGGCCTCCTGCACTATGTTGTAAATGTGCAGCTTGGTTTTCATGTAGGTTCAAAAATCTGGGTGGGGGCTACCCCAAAACTGCATTGTATATGGAGTATGGTCTCTAAAAAAAAAAAAAAAACAGTTGTTCAGTTATTATGGAATATTATTTTTTTATATCTCTGGTATTCAGTTTGCAACTATTCATTGAGAATTTTTGTATGTATTCATGAGGGTTCTGGACTAAAAACTTTTATTTTTTTGTTGGGTTTCCTTTTTTGATTTCACTTTTTTAAATTTATTTTTTGGGCTTTGTGAAGGAGTTTTTGTGGTTTTCCGAATTTTTTAACATAACTCAAAAGTATTGCTTGTTTAAAGGGCCCTATGGGAATTCTTTTAAAAGGGTATTTTGGGACCCTTGGTATTTTGCTTGTTGTTCTTTTCTTTTTTATTCTGTTTGAATGCTTTTTAAATTTTTTTGATTGCTAAAAAAAATAAAAATTAAAAAAAAAAATATGAAAAAAACCTTCAGAGTAAACAAATAATCAGTGCTATTTAGGATGATTAGTGTTCATTTTGTGACAAAATTTTCCCACAAACAATTTTAAAAGGAAAGGTGTATTGTATCTCTTGTTTCAGATGTTTACCTGTATTTCTTGAGTTTTTTGTTTCTGGGCCAGTGATAAGCCCAAAACAATGATGGCCAGAGCAGTCTTAAACTCTCAAATAGGAAGCAGAAATCAAATGTTCGAAAGGAAGATGGCCAAGTTAACTCCAAAGCATATAGTCAGGCCCATATTTTCCCTTGGACTTCATTTCCTAAAGTTTATAATTTCTAACAGGGGGGCCCCAACTCTTAAGGTTTTAAAGTCCTCAAAATTTTAAGTCCAAGGGATACATTTGAATTCAGGCATAAACAATTTGGCCAATAAATATTTCTTACAGCTGAAAAGTAGACTACTAACCCATGTAACCCATGGATAAATCTCAAATTAATTGAACTGAATATGAAACTGAGTCCACATTTTAATTTTTTCAGGCGGCAATGAAAGTTATATCTAAAAAGGGAAGATTTGAATAAATAAAAACTGATCACTGAAAAAATTTGTAGGAGGAATATGGGTTTTGATTTTTTCTACTGAGATGGTCGATATTCTTTGGTTTTATAAGGTGTGATCTACAATAGGTACTCCTTGAAGGGTTTTTAGTTGGTAGGGACCTTGCTAAAAAGAAGTTGCACTGAGATAGGCTTATTTAAGTATCTGAAGTTGTGTCATTGCCAACTTGCTCTCTAATTATTGTTTATGGTGACGATGTGAGAGCCCTCATCCCCCGTCTCAGTTTTAAAATTTTATGTAAAATTTCCCTTTAAAAATTTAAAACAAAAAATATTTATTAGAATGTTTATTGATTATCATAAAGATGTTTTTGATACCCTAGGGGGGTTTAAAAAAATTTTATGGCAAAATAAAAACAACAAAATATAATCCTTATTCCTAAATTAACAGATGGAAAAGATTTTTGTTTCAGAAACCTTCCATCAACCAACACCATGCTCCAATTCCCAACAATACATTAAAAACCTTAAATGCTGGCCTTCTTATCAATATCATACAGCTTAAACTCAGACTCTCAGCACCTTCTTACATCATACACATAAAAACCCCCCCCCCCCCCCCCCCCCCCCCCCCCCACAATATATACCTAAAATATATGGAATCTCACTATAGCCTATGATCTACGCCCCCCCCCCCCCCCCTCCCTTCCCCCCCTGCACCCCCCCCCCCTCTACCTACCCCCACTCTGTCACACACGCCACCCCCCAACGCGCCTCCAGATGCCAACCCTGTGTTGCACATAGATCTGTCAAATGTAAGACCGAGTGCACTGCCACACCTCTCGATAACTAGAATCGGATAGATCACCTGCGTACCACTCTCCTACCATCTCTAACCACTCGTCACATCGAAGACCAACCTGTTGAACAGCACCAGAAATGCACACGTCGGTTCACATTCTCCCGTGCTTCTATATCCCCACAATTACTCACCCCCCCCCTCTTCCCTGCCCCCCCCGTGCGTGTCCGTGTGACCGCTGCCAGCCCCAACACAGTACCTCAGAATTGTCCCTTAATTAGAACGTCAGAATATCGCTTAAGTTCTCTTGGTGATATGCTCTGTGTGTGTGTGTGTGTGAGTATATTATTTTATAGTAGTCCTCTGTGATGTCCCATGACTGTATGATATATACTCTATCTAACCAATATCTACTCCACTATAAGTCCCTCTTTTTCCCCCATTCGCCACTCACCACACATCCCTTTATCTCCAAGAGATAAAGATCCCCAATTACACTCCTACGATGCCGATAACTATTTTCATAGATCAATAACAGATCCACAACTCTCACTTACTCCCCCCCTCCCTCAAACGTATGCACTTCTAACTATAAAAGTAGTCCACGCTACTATATTACATCATACTACAGGCACAGACCCCTCGATCTATTATTCTCTCATACCTTATTCTAAGACCTACGGTCAGAAGGATTATGCCGGAAAGATTTCTATCATGATACTTCATCTATGTGTGTCTGATGCTCGTCTGTATGTACAGCTGATTGCGAAGCTCGCTCACATAGCTAACTATCCAATATCCCTACCTGCATGCCTCTTCATTTTTGTTACAGACCTAATAACGGTTGCTAGTCGGCGATCTACTTCCGCCACCCACGAATTAATACTACCATATACCAGATATCTACATATAGAGATATGTATTTGAATTAGACAAGAAAATCCCCATAGAGAACAAGACAAGATAATTGATACAAAAACCAACTAACAACCCAATTCTATCCAATCAAAAGCGCGCACAGAGTCATCAGTTAGCTTGCCATTTGTACACTGAAATCTATACTCAGAAAATCGGTGCGCAAATGAAAGAACTACCTCACCATAAAACCCCTCAGAACTGTAGCATAACTACACCGAACATGACACATTTGAACCAAATAGACATTGTCACCTCCACACACCAGATCTAATCCTCGTTTAACTCATCGAACGAGTGGAACTCTGACCTAATTAACAATGACACCGATATTCCCTAACCCACACCAATCTCTAAGCTTAAATAGAAGACTCACTATTTACATATCTGAGACCTCCCTTAGACCACACCACTCAGAGACGTGTCTCAACCATCCCAACACACTACACACTACATCTCAGCAGAACATTAGAATGTATCAGTGAGCACCATGAGAGGCAGATAGTTAACTACTCCATTAATTATAAAAACTTCAAACTAAACACATATATATACCCACCTACCCAACATCATATCAAACCACCTCCCACCACACTCTGTACTTCCAACACTCTACGAAGTATACTACACCACCTACATCTCGTTCGCACCTGACAAGATACTACTCATCAAATGTAGTCGCTCTCCTGAGTCGTTGATAAACAATTTTTCGTACTCGTTGCTACTCGTGCGTCCTCCTACCTCAAACCGACATCGCTATGAACACCCTGAATTATAGACTAAAACATTGGAGTGATTACCACATACCAAGTCCTAGCAACAATACGTGTCCCAGGCCAACGCTAATCTCTCTTGCTCTCCTAGAAAAGTATTATAGACCGCATGTCATTATTCGCTCTTATCAGGATAACCAGTCTGTTACCCCAAAAGCACCTCTCGCTCGAGAAGAAGATATGTAGTTCAGCTAGACCTCAGACAGACATCGCCATCTCATAACAGTCACTAGTACGTTTATTGATAAACCCCAAATGTTGACACGATTTTGTTGTGACCTAAAAAATCAGATCAGTCGAATGAGCATATACGTAGTTCATGCTTTTGTTTCTAATGATATAATCTTCTTGCTATCATACTCCATAATATGCACTAACATCTTATAAGCGTGATACTGAGTCCAGTGCACGGTAAACAACGACTCAAGGCCCTATATCTGTTTCTACAGTATATCAGTATCCTCAACTTATGTGTATATTAGATACGATCGCTATCACTCATTAGTTTGCAAAATCAGTAATCAATATACTAGAGTATTGTGAACGCCCCAAAGAGCATATAAAGTAGTCTGACTACACACAACCTCTTTAGTACTAAGTAGAACTCAAAAATTGATAGAACTATAGTGAGATAGGTGTCACACACACAGATTGATAGCCCTGTCTATCGCCTTCTCTCATATTGATCACTATATGTCTCCACACCAGCAATCGTAGAATGAGCTCGACACTGATGCGATTTTCCTGTCTAGAACACCATTGATCGACCTAAATCCCCTTGACATAGTCTACTGGAAATGCAGACCAGGTTACTACTGACCTGTTCTCGATGTACCTAGCCACGATGATGATGTCTCTAGTGGCTTACCCCTCCCTGAGTAATCACACGGCGCCTTAGTAGTTGCATTTGGAAAATTGTTTTGCATAGAAAAAAAGGGGATGGTTCCCCATGCTGCTGGTGATAGCATAGTGGCCCCACGCATATGCAATATAAAGCATGGGTGTGCCATGATATCGTCGGGGCCCATGAAGCGGCATAAGGTGTGGTGGAGGGGAGATGGGGGATCTCTGTCAGCTGCGCCCGGATGATCCTGAAATCATTCCCCGTCCAACATCCATTGTTCCTCCATTCCCTACGCCCTCAGGCCCGCCCCCCTTTTCCACCACGCCCCCCCACCGACACACACTCCACACCACCATATCTCTCTCCCGTCCATCCCGCCCACTCTTGAAAATGCCCCCTCAAAGCCTAGAACCGTTTTTTGTTGTTGCGTTATAGTAATATCTTATTTTAAATGAATCCCTCCTGCTATATGGCCTTGCTCCAATAGTTAAACATTATAAACTTGTTCAACATGTCACCTCAACCTCTTTTGTTTTTTGTGTTTTACAATCTTAGAAATTTTTGTTTTTGAACCAAAGTTACTAAATGTAATTATATTTATACTATAAACACAACATGTAATATAATTTGGAACAATATAAATATCTAAAAAATATTAATTCTCTGTCACAAAAAATTGATTAATAACTACTTTTCTGAGTCATGATCTTGGAATTTATCTTTTAAAAGGACCAAAACAAAAGAAAGCTATAGTAAAAGAAACTTCCATGTACTTACTTTAATTGTTGTGTAAGTCTTGCATGTATATAGATGTAGTACTACGTTGGTGCATGTGCATATGTGTCTGCAGGTACATGCCCCACCCTTACATATGTTTTTTAAAAACAAAGTAGTAACAGTATCAGGTAGGAATTCTGCTTTATCATTTATTTTATCTCTTATAACAGAGGATCAGTTGAGTCTGGAGTTAGCCTAGAGATGTCAACAATGCCCCAGGATCCTCCTCTTTCAGAATCTCTCCTAGCATTAGGAACTAGAGCTATTCATACCCAAGACTGTTAGTTTTTTAAATTTATTTAGTTATTTAACATCACATCATATTTACTTAATTACAACCACATATACACTAAAGGCCTAAATCAGCCATAGGCCTAAAGTCAGCAATAGTCCTGACTACAAGACTGTATTTTTTTAATTGTAGGTCTGATTAATTGGAACCTTGGATACTCTAGCTCATGTAGCTGTGCGATCTCTCTAACCTAGTTATAAATATATTTACAATACAAAATTAGACTTATTACTATGAATATCATTTATCAAGATGTGAATAAATGCATAAAATAAGAAAATATTGTATATAAAATATATATGATATGGAGGTAGACAAGATTACAGATATATAAGTTATTACAAGCTAAAATGATACTTTAATGGGAAATTATACAAGTAATAACTAAGGAAAAAGAAAAACAAATATTTAATTTAAGGAAAAATTTGAATTAATCATATGAAATGGTAAATGTAAATTGTGGGGTGAGTGGGTACAAAAACATCTGGCCAGTAGTGACTTTCAGGACAAGCTTTGCCTAGGTAATGGCTTCCACTACAGACCCATGAGCCCTTAAACACCTCAAAAACCTCTTTAGCAATTTACTGCTTCTCGAAAATGGAGGGCCCTGACTTACATGATTTCTAAAGGGAGGACTTGTATTTTGCTGGGGGTGGGGGAGGAATATTGCTTTTATGTCAGCGATATCAGGGCTGGTAGATAGAAGATGTACAAATTCTTAAAGAGCTCTCTTGGGGATATCTGACATGTCATGCTCTGAACACCCCTACCCCATGGTACTCTAACTCCTTGGTAGCTTAACTACTTCCCCTCATTGCCCTCATACTAGCCTTTGGACCTTATCCTCTTGCCTTATCCAATTTTTCAATCAGCAGATGATTAGTTTTGCAATGATCATAAAATCAGAGTCTCTTGATTCAATGAGACTGTTCCCAACTTAACAGACAGTCTACTCAATGAACTTCTTTACAAAAAAAAAAAAAAAAAAAAAAAGAGGAATTGGAGGTCGGGGGGGGACAGTGGACCATTACACAGACAGAAAACCTGTAAGGTCGAGGGATTCAGAACCCTGCATCTATGATTGAGAACAGTAGGCATTTAAAATTTATCTTGTCCTGGGTTTCCTGTCCTGAACCCAAAACGAGACCACAAAAACTCCATTGAGAGGACTGCTGGGACAGTAAGGTAGGAGCAACACTGAAAGTCCTTCCAATGCAGATGAGGCATCCCATAGCATCTCAGGACCAAGCCAATAGAAAGCACTCTGCTGTAGATTCCAACTCTCCCCCAAATTATTTATAAGGTCTATCCATATGGAATAAAGGCAGAAGTTTATTTCATAAAAGAACTCTGGGATTACCTGTTTTAGTGTACATAAACACTCCCGCAGAAGAGTATTCTCTCCTGGATGAACTCGACCTGACCAACCAACCCAACCCCATTTCTGGGTGCGTGAGCCCTATGCATCCACTTTCTGCTGGATGGCCCCAAACCTGGGTTAGCAGAAGGAGCCCCTCAGCCCGCCTTGCTCTGGTTCCCCCTGGAAAGCTGGGTCTCTTTGGTTTCTGCCAGCCTAGCCAGATCCCATTGGTCCATACCGATAGGCACCCAGTACACCATACTGGCAATAATATCACTTTTCTTTCCTCTGACGGAGGGAAGTGAATGAGAACTATACCCATGATAGCAAAATACCACAGCTTGGGCCTGAGTCTAGAGATTTTTTTTTTCTTTTCTAAACTGTCCCTAGAATCAGGGGACTGAAAGTTCTATCCTACATGCAGTTTAATTTACAAGCTGATGATTCAATATGACTTATTTCAGGCTTCAGTCTGAGTAGCTCTTGCTTGTCCTAATAGTTTTTTTGAGCAATTGTTCTAATTCTGTGTTCTTCTCCTTCTTAGTTCACTCTGTCTTCATCTATGTCTACTGTGCTCTCTCTGCTAACTTGCTCTGTATAATCTGCCTTAGGACATATTCTCTCTCTCTCTCTCTCCTCTCTCTCTCTCTCTCTCCTAGATTTGCTGTTAAGTAGCTTCTCTTTTCCTGTCTGTTCTCAGTGAGTTTGTGGGGAATCATATCTCTTGACTCACTCTATCAGATCTTCTCTGAATTGTCACTTTGTCTGCCCTTCAATAAGGTATTACTTTCCCCAAAACATGGTTGCTTCCTTCTACAAAATAATGTTACCTCAATTTATTAGGGATTAAATGTATGTACTAATAGTTATGTTCTGTAATACTTCCAGATTATACTGTAATCCAAGGCTATATGCATTCCGACTCGATAAAAGACTAAGATATCTTTGGGGAGCAAATCTGATGCCCAGAGGATTAGCAAGTTTTCGTGAGATTGTGTCTCTTCTTAGTAATATCAGAAGCTATACGCCCATTAAGATCTCACCAACATAAAACTGTCTAAACATGAGCTGGAAGATGATAACAGTGGCATGCCAAAGTGGGATGAGGCAAAGACACACGGGTTTCACTACATAAAGAATGACAGGCAAATAAGGAATGAAGAGAGGGAGAAGTAGGGCTCTTGCCCAGGGAAGACCTACAAATTGGTATCCATATGAGAAAATCTACAATAAAACAATTGAAAATCAGAAAGACTTTGAAAGGTCATATGGGACAAATTTTCAAGGAGATAATGGAAATATATACAGAAAAACAAAAAAAGGAAACTAATGGAATATAAAACAAAGAACTTAAACTACACAATACTTGCACACAGATAAAGTAAAAATGTAGAAGTAAACCCATTACCATAATTACATTGGTTAGACCATCTTGCTCAATAACACGGCTTGTGTCAAGTTCAACTGTCATGATATCATGACAGCTTCCTCAAAGTGGCCAGATGAATACATGGATTGCCAGCCAAAAGTGTCATGGAATATCATTCTCAAATAGGGGCAAGTTATCCCTAAAACAGTAGCAAAGTATGTTTTTCCCACAAGATTCTCTAAGCAAGTTTTGCAAAAACTTTTGAATTTTTTGAAAATGTAGTGAACAGAACATAGTTCAGGTTTTTTTCTTGAACTCTTTGAACCCTTGGGAGCTGGAAGGATTACTAACAAGCCTTTAAAACTGTCTCTACAGCACCACATCATTTTTAGAGAGGCCAATTTGTCAGCACCATATTCTTTTTAGAAAGGCAATGTGCTATACACAAATATTTCTACTTGATGTTTTTTTTCTAATTTGTCTGCACACAGCCTGTGAACTCTTGATGTTCTCAGACCATCATCATGCAGATATAAGACAGCAGAGAACCTGTTTCTATTTCCAGCACGGGTGAAAAACTGTTCCAATAAGTTTCAAGGTTTTTCATTCTCATTTTTGGAATTTTTTATTGAAATGAAAGCTAGTATAATCTTAAATGATCCACCTGCTCCCAATAGTTAACATAAAATGTTCAACAAGTCAACTCTTTTGTTTTTGTGTTACAATCTTATAAATTTTGTTTTGAACCAAGTTACTAAATGTAATTATAATATAAAACTTATAAACACAAACATGTATATAATTCTGGACAAATAATATCTAAAATTAATTGTCAAAAATTGATAATACTAATATTCTGAGTCATGATCTCTGGATTATCTTAAAAGACAAAGCTATAGAAAACTGCCATGTACATACTTTATGTGTAAGTTTGCATGTATTAGTATGTGTACTACGTAGGTGCATATGTGTCTGCAGGTACATGCCCACTACATATGTTTTAAACAAATTAACAGTATCAGCGTATTCTGCTTTATCATTATAATTTTATCCACTTAAAACAGAGGATCAGTGAGTCTGGAGTTAGCCATGAGAGTCAACAAGCCCAGGAATCCTCCTCTTTCAAGAATCTCTCCTAGCATTAGGACTAGAGCTATATAACCCAAGACTGTATTTTTTTAAATTTATTTAGTTATTTAAATCACATCATAATTTACTTATTTACACCCACATATACACTAAAGGCCTAAAATCAGCCATAGGCCTAAAGTCAGCAATAGTCCTGACATACAAGACTGTATTTTTTTTAATGTAGGTCTGATTATTTGAACTTGGATACTCAAGCTCATGTAGCTGTGCTATTCTCTAAACCTAGTTTAAATATATTTACAATACAAATTAGACTTATACTATGAATAACATTTAATCAAGATGTGATAAATGCATAAAATAAGAAATAATGTATATAAAATATATATGATATGGAGGTAGAAAGATTACAGATATATAAGTTATATACCAAGCTAAACTGATACTTTAATGAGAAATTATACAAGTAATAACTAAGGAAAAGAAAACACAAATATTAATTTAAGGAAAATAAATCATATAGAAACTGGTAAATGTAAATTGTGGGGGTGGTGGACAAAACATCTGGCCAGTGACTTTCAGGACAAGCTTTGACTAGGTAATGGCTTCCACTACACGACACCCATGAGTCCCTTCAACACCTCAAACCTCTTTAGCAATTACTGTTCTCGAAAACTGGAGGGCTTAGACTTACATGATTTCTGAACAGGGAGAGACTTGTTTTTGCTGGGGGTGGGGGAGGAATATTGCCTTTATGTCAGCGAATCAGGGCTGGTAGAAGATGTACAAATTCTTAAAGAGCTCTTGGGGGATATCCAGACATGTCATGCTCTGAACACCCCTACCCCATGGTACTCTAACTCCTTGGTAGCTTACTTCTTCCCTCCTTGGCCCCATACTAGCCATTGGAAACCTTACTCCTCTTGCCTTATCCAATTCTCAATCAGCAGATGATTAGTTTTGCAATGATCACTACTAATCAGGTCTTGATTCAAATGAGACTGTTCCCAACTTAACAGACAGTTACTCCAATGACACCTCTCCTTTACAAAAAAAAAAAAAAAAAAAAAAAAAGAGGAATTGGAGGTGGGGCAGTGGACCATTACACCAGACAGAAAACCTGGTAAGGTCGAGGAGATTCAGAACCCCAGCAATCTCATGATTGAGAACAGTAGGCATTTAAATTTACTCTTGACCAGGTTTCTGTCCTGGAACACGTGACCACAAAACTCCATTGAGAGGACTGTGACAGTCAGGTAGGAAGCAACACCTGAAGTCCTTCCATTATGCAGATGAGGCATCCCTAGCATCTCAGACCAAGCCATAGAAAGCATCTGCCTGTAGATTCCAACTCTCCCCCCAAATATTTATAAGGTCCTATCCTATGGAATAAAGTTGCAGAAGTTATTTCATAAAAGAACCTCTGGGAGTACCTGTTTTAGTGTAAACATAACACTCCGCAAAAGAGTATTCTCTCCTGGTTGAACTCGACCTGACCCAACCAACTGGGTGCGTGAGCCTACTGCATCCACTTTCTGCTGCATGGCCCAACCTGGGTTAGCAGAAGAAGCCCTGCAACCCTCCTTGCTCTGGCTTCCCCTCCTCGAAAAGCTGGAACTCTTTGGTATCTGCAGCCTAGCCAGATACCATTGGATCCCTACCGATAGCACCCAGTACACATACTGGCAAAATATCACTTTTATTTCCTCTGACGGAGGGAAGAGATGAGAACTATACCCATGATATCAAATACACAGCTTGGGCTGAGTCTAGAGATTTTTTTTCTTTTCTAACTGTCCCTAGAATCAGGACTGAAAGCTTCTATCCTACATGCAGTTTAATCTTACAAGCTGACTGATTCAATATGACTTATTTCAGCTTCAGTCTGAGTTGCTCTGCTTGTCCTAATAATTTTTTGAGCAATATGTTCTAATCTGTGTCCTTCTCCTTCTCTAGTTCACTCTGTCTTCATCTATGTCTACTTTGCTCTCTCTGACAACTTGTCTCTGTATAACTGCCTTAGACATATTCTTTCTCTCTCTTCATCTCTCTCTCTCTCTCTCTCTCTCTCTCCCTCAGATTTGCTGTTAAGTAGCCTCTCTTTCCTGTCCTGTTCTCAAGTGAGTTTGGGGAATCATATCTCTGACTCACTCTCTCAGATCTTTCTCTGAATTGTCACTTTGTCTGCCCTTCAATAAGGTATTACTTTCAAACATGGTTGCTTCCTTCTACAAACTAATGTTACCTCAATTATTAGGATTAAATGTATGTACTAAAGGTATGTTTGTATCACATCCAGATTATACTGTAATCCAAGGCTTATATGCATTCTGACTCGATAACAGCCTAAGATATCTTTGTGGAGCAATCATGATGCCCAGAGGATTAGCAAGTTTTCTGTGAGATTGTGTCTCTTCTTAGTAATATCAGAAGCTATCACCCATAAAGTCTCACCAACATAACTGTCTAAACATGAGCTGAAGATGACTAACCATTGGCATGCCAAAGTGGATGAGGCAAAGACCACACGGGTTTCACCTTACATAAAGAATGACAGGCAACTAAGGAATGTCAAGAGAGGGAGAAGTAGGCTTCCCCAGAGAAGACCATACAAATTGGTAATCCAATACCAACTATTTGGACTGATTTGTTTTGATATTCAGCAACAAATTTACATATCAACTTGTACAAATGGTAAGGTAAAATTGTATACAGATATACTTTATTTACATTCATATGAATGCTAAAATATTTACAAACATTTAATAAAACTTTACACAGAGATATGGAGAGATGACTCAGTGGTTAGTACTGCATATGACATGTGCAGAAGACCTAGGTTTGGTTCCAAGCAACAAAGTTTCTTGATAAAAGCACCTGTAACTACAGCTCATGGATGATCACATCTGGCCTCTCCATAGGATCTGTGATCTTCTGCACACACACACCCACACAACACACACACACACACACACACACACACCACACCCACCACACATACACCACATACACACACAGAAAGTTAAGTCTAAAAACAAGACAAAATAAATGACACTGCTACATTGTGGTCAATTATTGTTTGTTCTGGAAACATGTAGTGTTACAATGTTGAGAACCCACGAAATAAATCACCTTGGGCATCTGAGTCTCAAAATCATCCCTTAGGTTTGGTGATTTGCAGAGCATTAAGGGCTTGGCCTCTAGCCCAGCATAACCAAGAGTCATAACAGTAAAAACATTCAAAGTATGTTGTACAAGGGAAAGCACAGAGGAAATCTTATTTTGTATCATTCCCAACTACAGGGCTCTGCTTAGAATCATTGAGATATTCTTGCTATTACATTACTGTAGGTAACAAGTACAACAGCCCTTCTTTCTTGAATGCTTTTTCTTTTGGAATTTGAAGTCGTTGAGGTATTACAGAGAATCTAATTTTGGTCAAACTCCTTGAGGTCACAGCTTCTGTGTAATGTCACTCCACTTTCTTAAAGAATCCTACATAGTGTTTCCATTTGCTCCTTTCTCTTTTAGAAAAAAAAAAAAAAACCCTACAATTTATGCAGTCAGTGTATGCTGTCACTTGATTTATTAGATCATAGCCATTCTGATTGATATAAGGTGAAATCTCAGTGTCAATTTGATTTGCATTTCCCTGATGACTAAGGATGTTGAACATTTTCTTTAAGTGTTCTTCAGCCATTAGAGATCCCTCTGTTGAGAATTCTTTGTTTAGCTCTGTACCCTAATTTTTATTGAGTTATTGGCTTTTTGGCTTCTAAATTCTCGAGCTCTTTATTTATTTTTGAGTATTAGCATTCTGTCAGATGTAGGGTTAGTGAAGATCATTTCCCAATCTGTAGGTTGCAGTTTTGTCCTATTGATAGGGTTCTTTGTCTAAAACATGCTTTTCACTTTCAAAAGGTTTCTTTTTATCAATTATTGATCTTAGGACCTGATTCATTGGTGTTTGAGGGTGATATGATAATACACATGAACAAACTCCAAAATTGTACCTACAAAGAGGCTGGATTAAATTAACTCAAATAAATCATTAGTAGTCGTATTTTTATACAAACGACTAACAGGATAAAAACAGAAAATTAGGGAAACAACACCCTTTACAATAGCCACAAATAATAAAAAATATCTTGATGTAACTCTAATCAAGCAAGAGATATCTGTATGAAAGAACTTCAAGTTCCTGAGAAAGAAATCAGAGAAGACCTCAGAAGATGGGAAAGATTTTTTCTGTTCATGGATAGGTAGGATTAACTTAGTGAAAATGGTAGCTTTACCCCAAAGTAATTTACAGATTCAATGGAAATCGCCATCAAACTTCCAACATAATTCTTCACAGACATGGAAAGAGCAATTCTCAACTTCGTATGGAAAAAATAAACAAACAAACAAAACAAAACCCAGGATAGGCAAAACAATTCTCAACAATAAAAGAAATTCTGGGGGATTCACCATTCCTGACTTCAAGCTGGACTTCAGAGCAATAGTGATTAAAAACTGCATGGTATTTAGTGGTACAGAGGCATACAGGTCTATCAATGCAATAGCATCAAAGACTTAGAAATAAACTAGCACCTACAGACATCTGATCTTTTCCAAAGAAGCCAAAACCATACAGTGCAAACAAGAAAGCATCTTCAACAAATGTTGCTGGTCTAACTGGTGGTATGCATGTAGAAGAATGCAAACTGATCCTTATTTATTACATTGCACAAAGCTCAAGTGCATGTAGATCAAGGACCTCAACATAAAACCAGATACACTGAATCTACACAGAAGAGAAATTAGGAAATAGCCCTGAATGAATTGGCATGGGAAACTTCCTGAACTACTTACAAAAAACAGGTTTTTCAAGGTAAATATCAGTTTTCCTTAGACTCAGGTGAAGAAGAGTATCATCACTTTTAATCATCTGTGTCCAAATATGGCAAGGGAATTATAGGCTGCACTTTCCCATAATAATCTTTTTTATATTCCAATTTTTATCAGTGCAAATTGATTGTGCATATCAATGGTATTCAGTGTGATATTTTCATATAATCATAGAGTGTGTCTTGATTGGCAGTGATCTAGCCACCTGTCTTCCAAGGAGCTTGTAGTCTGTCTAACATGCTTCATTATTTCTAGCAGTAACTGTTTTTTATTTATTCTTTGTTTTTTGTTTGTTTGTTTTTCTAAGCATAGTTTGCCATGCTGAACATCATGTCTTCTAGTACCATGTATTTTCCTTAAAACAAGATTTCATTTTTTGCTCTGGTTGTATGATTCTCTACTATGTATGCATGCAATATTCTTTACTATTTATTTACTTAATGGACATATATATTTCTGACTATTCATAATCTTACATACAATCTGACATGTGGGTGCAACTTTTGAATCCTGAGTTTATTTTCTTTTCATATATCATAGAAGTAGCATCAGTCGATCATTAAATAGACACATTTTTAAATTGTTGAAGACTAGGACATCCGTTTCTTTAGTGACATTACCTATTAAAATCCCACCTAAAAATGTGAATGCCCTTATTCCACATTATCACCAGTATTTGCTGTTTCTTCTTTTGAAATAATAGTTCTTGAACTGAAATTAAATAGCATCTCAACATAGTTTTGATTTGTATTTTCTTCATAATTAGTAGTGTATATTTATTGAAATTGAATTAAGTTTTAATATGTTTTATGAAACTAATACTTTGAAAACATTCTACTGCCTCAATCCCACTTTGTTCTGACATATTAGGAATTACATATTAACACTATTATTATAATTCTGTTATTCTCATAGTTTCTTTTGCATAGTTTTAAAAACTTTTTTTGTATTCTTCATATTTATTATATTAAATTTATATGTCATAGTTCACAGTGTCAGTATGGATGATTTAACACTCTAGCAGTGATCATAATATGATTTAAATTTTGCTTAATATATATATTAAGTAATAGTGAGCACCAAAATACTTATTAGTTTGATTTATTCAGAAATAGGAAATTAGTATGTTATTGAATTATTTATATGATATGATAACTTATAACTTATTTGTAACTTCTATTACATAATGTATATTATTCTTTAAAACTTTATGCATGCATTTTTGCACAATGTGAATGCAACTATCCATGCAGTCATAGGTTAAGACCAGGTGTTGACATCAAGATACCTTCATTTACTACTTCTTCACATCAATGTTTTTGAAAGAAGATTTGAAACAGGATCTTTTATTCACCCTGGTGCACATGATGTGTGAGAATGACTAGCTAGAGAACACCCAGGATCTTTTTGTCTCTGTTCATCATTGCTGAGATGACAGAGATGAGCCAAAATATCTTACTTCACATAGAAGTTAGGAATTCAAATTTAGGCGCTTACAGTTGCACAACATGCATCTCATATACCAAGGTCTTTCACTACCCCTTCTGAAGTAGTCTGTGTAGATACCTTACTAAATGAGTACTGAATTTTCCAATTGCACTATTTTCCAAATTAGATATCACTGAAAAGATTCAGTTTAGTCAACATAAAAACTCTTGGACTCATGTTTACCTCTTTGATTAACAATGTTAACATTAGTGTTGTTTATCATTTATAACTTAAGATGTGAAAGAAATTATCTGACGTTTTTTTTAATTACTGGTAGGCAAATTAAATACAAATTCATGTAATTTGTTATTATCTGTATTTTCCAACACAAATTACTAAAACAAGTATATATAAGCAAAAATTAGCAACAATACTATTATGAAAATGTATTTTATTCTTCACTTAGTGAATTGGAGCTTCATGGTTGTCTGACATTAAATTCTTACTTATCATATCAAAGGGATATATGCAGCTTTGGAAATGATTCTCTAAAGAGTATGACACTTTAATGAGCATGACTTATGATTCCTTACAAGCTTGATATTTAGCAGATCAAGGTAAATTAAATATGAAAAAGATAGGCACCATATGGTAAGCTCCCTAGGAGAAATTACAGTACACTGCTGCTATTATGATAATGATTTCTTATGTTCATTTTTATACAAAAGAAGAGGATATAAGGAATCATTATGAGAAAAGTAGAAAGCATGGCACAGAATAATATTAGAATTAACTAAACCTATCTTCTTGTACTTACATAGTTTGAGAACTTGTGAAGGGCTAATACAATGGATTACAGCAAAATCATATAGAATATAAAAGTCTTCTTGTCTTATACTTACAGAGGTTCCAGCTCATTACTACCTAATTTATATTATTGTCTATTTTAAAGGCTGGCTTTAAAAATGCATGTAAAACTTCTTACCTATTTAAATTTATTCCCATTGCCAACCCACTTTACCATGTGTTATAATTAAATTATGAAACTCAAAACAATACAAACATAGGTTCCTTTTCCGGATAAGCCACCTATCAAGTCTTTCATTTTCATATTCTAATTTAGGATAGTGTTCCCTTATGCATTCACTTATTGTTGCCTCTAAACTATCACAAATTCAGTGATGCAAATCATCAGTTATTCTTTTATTGATTTTATACCACAAATATATGAAAATGTACTTATGTAAAATAATTTAAAACAAATAGAACTCAAGTATACACTATATATTATAAGATATGTGGGCAATAAAAATATGAGGTAATGATTAGCAATGATTTTGGCATAGAAAAATCAGACATAATAATTCAATGGCAAGATTAAATATGGTTAAAATATTTTCTCTCTTACTTAATACAGCTAAGCTAAAAAGCCAGAATAAATAAATATATCTTGTCTTGTCTTTTTTTTTTACTTGTGATTGTGTCTTCTTATATTACTGAGTTTGGAATTCAATTTGTGTTTCTTCAGCCCATTCCGTATTTCTAGGATGGAAGATATGTTTCTCAACTTTGATTTATATTTCTGTACAATAGAATGGTTTTGACCTTAAAACTAGTTTACTAATTGATTTGTATGGTAACATGTCTTGCAAAAGCACAGCATCCCAGGGAGAGTACACACACCCACAAAGCCATGGGAAAAAGAATCTGCTTATGGAAGGATTGACAGGGATGCATAAGTTACTGGGGCTGGTACTTAGCTCATGATGACATTTAGGTGAAAAGAAGGAAGAGCAGAATTAGAAAGGCTTATAATCGTCCAGTTTTGGTCCCACTATGTGGCTTACTAATTTATTTAATGTAAAAATAAATTTATTATTAGAATAATTAAATATACTTGGTAAGAATTAAGTTATTTGGTGCAAGACTATATCTACATATTATTTTCTGTGTTTCTTAGAAGTACATATGCTCCAAGAATTTTAATATGTATTCTTTCTCTTTGTTGTATATTGAAAGCAAATTTCTTTTCATACAATATATTCTAACCGTGGATTCTCCTACCTCCTCCTTGGACTACCTCATGTCATTCATGTCTAGGTCCATACCATTTCTATCTCTCATTAGAATACAAACAAGAATCTAAGGAACCGTAATAAAAAGGAAACAAACAAGATCATAGGAAAAAGAAAATACAGAGAAAGAGCCTGAGAGTAAGCATAAAAAAACAGATACAGAGATGTACCCATCCTCACACTCAAAAATCCAAGGAATTCAATCCAGTGGATAGGCACGGCCCCCATTTGAGGGGCCACCCAACCCACCTCAAAAATATTAATCCGGAATTCCTTCTAACAAAAGAAAATGCCAGAACTAAAGTGGAACAGAAATTAAAGGAAAGGCCATCGAGAAACTGCCCCACACTAGGGAATGATCCCATCTGCTGACACTAAACCCATACACTTTGTTGATGCCAAGAAGTGCTTACTGACAGGAGCCTTATATAGCTGTCTCCTGAGAGGCTCTGTCAGAGTCAGACCAATAAACATGCAGATGTACATATCCAAACATTGAGCTTAGCACAGGGACCACAATGAAGAGGTTAGGACAAGGATTGTAGAAGCTAAAGGGATTTGCAACCTCATAGGAAGAACAACAATATCAACCAACCAGACCCTCAATATCCTAGAAACTAAACCACCAACCAAAGAGTACAAAGGGGGTACCCATGGCTCCAACTGGATATGTAGGAGAGGATTGCCTTATCTGGCATCACTGGGAGAAGAGCCCCTTGGTCCTGTTGGGCCTTGATGACCCAGGATATGGGAATGCTAGGACACTGAGGAAGGAGTGTATGGGTAGGTGGGGGAGCAACCTCTTAGAGGCAGGGGGAGGGAGGAGGGATGGGGGCTTGTGGAGGGGAAAGTGGAAAGGGGAGTAACTTTTGAAATGTAAATAAACAAAATACCCATTAAAATGAAAACCATCCAAGCATCAATGGGTATGGTTTCCATCTGCTGTGGTAGACTTTAAGTCAAGTCAGATATTGATAAATTACTCCCCCATGCTTTGTGCCACCATTGCACTAGTGGTGACAGAATTCCATTGCAAATCAGTGGTTTGTTTGCTTGTTTGTTTTAGTTTTTTGCTGAGCTGATGTTTATGTTTCTCCTTTGGTAGCATGCACAGTAAATTCCTGTACCACGTACACTGTATTGTACAGGTGTGTTGGCTCTCTTTAGGTACCAGCTCAACTTTTCCCTGTTTCATGAGTTGTGTAGATATTATCGTCGACAATGAAGCCTTGACATCATTTTGTGGAGGCCAACTTATACCTTTTGCAACAGCCTAGATTGTTTGGGAATTTTCATTGGAACACTTTGGTCAACAACTCAATTAGATGTAACCCATTCTCTGTTTTAAAAGTTTCATTGTTGACAAGAGACTTCTAGTTTGGGCTGTTTCCTTTGTTACTGTGATTTTATTCAGATCACCTTCATATTTGTACTTACTATAGGAAGTTTCTACTGTATTGAATTACCATATGAGTGCTCTAATGGTCCTAAATGTCAGCTGTCTCTCCCTTTGGTTCTTGAATAATTCTTTCTTCATCCTCACCACCTGATGTCCCCTTAGCTTTCACTCTCATTCATCCATAACTTTACACTCTGTTTTCCATTCCTAGGGTGAAATATCCAATCCCCATTACCCCAGTCTTCTATTCTGTACCTAACATCAGTTGTTCTTAACATTTCTCAGAACTATATGGATTGCAGCTTTCACATTATTAACTTAGCTGCTAATGTTCACTAATAAGCAGATACATATCATATTTGTCTTTATAGATATGGGTTACATTACTCAGGATATTATTTTCTATATCCACAAATTTTTGTGATAATTTCAAGATGTCAATTATGAATAGGTAATAACAATCTGTGTAAATCATACTACATTTTCATTATTCATTCATCAAAAATGTTTCTAATTTCTGGCTCTTATGAATAGAGAAGCAATGAACATGCTTGAGCAAGTATCTCTGCAATAGAATGGAGTATCCTTTGGGTATGTGCAGAAGAGTGGTTTAACTGGATCTTAAGGTAGATCCAATCCCATCTTTCTGAGGAGCCACAGCATTGATTTCCCTAGTTGGTATAAAAGATTGCACTCCCACCAGCAATGGATGAGAATTGCACTTATTTCACACCCTCACCACCATGAGTTGTCATTTGTTTTATTGCTGTTGGCATTCTGACAGGAATATCGATGAAATATCTAAGTAGATTTGATTTGCATTTCCTTGATAGCCAGTGATGTTGTTTTTTTTTTCCATTTAGTTTTTCTCAGCCATTTCAGCTTCCTCTTTTGAGAATCACTGTTTTGTCTATAATTTTCAATTAGATATTTGTTTTCTTGATGTGTAATTGTCTTAGTTAGGGTTTTACTGATGTGAACAAAAACCTTGACCAAGGCAACTCTTATAAATGACAACATCTTGTTGGAGCTGGCTTACAAATTCAGAGGTTAAGTCCATCATCATCGAGGCAGGAACTTGGCAATGTCCAGACAGGCATGGTGCAGGAGGAGCTGAGAGATCTGCATCTTCACCTGAAAGCCACTAGAAGATTGGCTTCTAGGCAACTAGAATGAGAGTCTTTAAGCCCATGTCCACAGTGGCACTCTTGGTCCAACAGGGTCAAACCTATTCCAACAAGGCCATACATCCAAGTAGTGCCATCCCTGGACCAAACATATTCAAATCACCACAGTAGCAAGCATACACACACACACACACACACACAACACACACACACACACACACAAGCGAGTGAGAGAGATTGAGAGAGAGAGAGAGAGAGAGAGAGAGAGAGAGAGAGAGAGAGAGACAGGGAGAGGGAGGGAGGGAGGGAGGGAGGGAGGGAGGGAGGGAGGGAGGGAGGGAGGGAGAGAGAGAGAGAGAGAGAAGAAATATATATATTTGCTCTGCCTAGTGTTTGACTCTGGGTCATTGCATCTGCTCCCATCAGTTGGTGAAAGACACCCCTGTGATGTCAGTTGTGTTAGGCCCCTATCTATGAGTATAGAAGAAAATCATTTGGACTTGTTTCTTTGAGGTTTTGTTTTGTTTTGCTTGCTTGTTTGTTTTTGTTTTGTATTGTATTCTTGTCATGTTTGGTTCTATTCTGGGTCTCTGGTTTATCTTGCCTCTGGTTTCTGACCAATCAGGCAGTATCAGGCCTAGGCTCCCTCTTGTGTTGTAGGCCTTGGACCAGGGATTGATTGGCAGTGACCACAGGTACTTTGCTATCATTAACCCAGAACATCTTGCAGGTAGGAAAGATGTTAGGTCAATGATTCTGTGCTTGAGTTGACATCCCAGTCTCACTGCTGACAGACTTGCCTGATTATATAATATGGACAATTGAGGATTCATATCCCCTATTACTAGGAGACATTGCTAGGGTCACTAGTTTAGATTGCAGTGAGTTTCCATTTAACTAGGTTTCTACATCTCCGCCAAAAGGCCCCTTCCCAATTTTAGTCATACTGTTGTATACTATCATGTCATCTACATATATACTTTAACTTTTTCTGTTTTCAATTTGTATCTTCTGGATTTCCTTCACTTGCCTTATTGTTCTAGGTAAAATACAGGCTCTAAATTGAATGGGTATATAGAGTATACTATTCCTGATTTTATTGGAATTGCTTGAGTTCTCTCTATTAAAGATGTTTCCTAGGGACTTGTTGTAATCTGCCTTTTTATTTTGAAGTGACTACCTTGTATCCCAAATCTCTTCTAGACATTGTAGGTATTGCATTTTTTTTCAAAGAGCTAACCATGTAATTTTGTCATGGTGATTATATATATGTGTGTGTGTGTGTGTGTGTGTATTACAAACTCACATATATGGTGGACTGTATTTTTCAATTTACACATACTGATCTGATCTATTCTTATATTTCTTGTATTCAGCTTCCATGATCATAGTGGATGATTGTTTTTGTATCTGCTTTGTATTGGGTTTCAAGTATTTTGTTGAGAATTTTAATACCTATGAACATAAGGGAATTGATTTGTATGTTTTTAGAGGGTTCTTCATATATTTGAGTCTCAAGGTAACTCTGTCTTGTAAAACAAATTGGGTACTATTGCTTATGCCTCTGTATCTGTTTTGTTGAAAAGTTTAGAGAATTTTGTCATTAACTCTTTTTTTGAAATTCTGATAGGATGCTGTGCTAAAAACATAAAAATATCTGTTGTAATCTTTATTAGTTTTTTTTTATCTTTTGGTTAGGGATTTTTAGCAATGGCTTCTATTTCTATTTCACTTATGGTTATAAGTTTGTGTAAATTGATTATCTGATCTTGATTTAAGTTTTATAAATAATACGTATTAAGAAAATTAACCATTTTTTATATCTCCTAATTTAATGGATTATAGGTTTTAAAAATATGCTCATGTGAATCTCTGTATTTACTTGGTGTCTGTTGTTATGTTCCCATCCAATTTTGATAATTTTCATACTTTCTCTCTGCCTTTTATTTCATTTCAATAAAGATTAGTCAATGTTACTGATTTTCTCAAATGACCAGCTGTTTGATTTATTTTATTGCATTTTTATGTTTATCTCAATTTTATTGATTTCAGCCCTGAGTTTGATTACTTCTTGCCCTCTACTCCTT
The DNA here is from genome assembly GCA_021653895.1 of Mastomys natalensis. Taxonomy (NCBI): domain Eukaryota; kingdom Metazoa; phylum Chordata; class Mammalia; order Rodentia; family Muridae; genus Mastomys; species Mastomys natalensis. The sequence continues at coordinate 235,963 of JAJTUV010001555.1, read as the reverse complement.
TTGAGTATGATTTCTCCTTTTTGTTATAGAGACTTCAAGTGTGTTGTTAGTTTACTAGTACAAGATCCCTCTGATTTATTTTTACGGAGGCACTTGGAGCTGTGAATCAGCCTATTAGAACTGCCTTCTTCGTGCTCCATAACCTTCCAGATGTTGCATATTTGTTTTATCCAACCCTACAAAGTTTAATTTTTAAAATTTATTTTTCTGCCATTACACATTTTTAAAAAAAAAAGTCTGAATTGAGTTGTTCAGTTTTTACAAGGTTGTATGCTTTTGGTTGTTGTTAATACCCACCATTTAATCCATGGTGGTCAAATAGGATAGTGGACAGTTTTTTCAATTTTCTTGTATCTGTTGAAACTTGTCTTATGTCAGACATGAGGTCAATATTGGAAAATTCTATTTGTGTTGAGAAGAAAGAATACTCTTTTGTGTTTGGGAAACATGTTCTGTAAATACCTGTTAGGTCCATTTCATTTATGGCGTCAGTCAGCTCCCATATTTTTCTTTTAGTTTTTGTCAGTATTGTTTGTTCCTTGGTCAGAGTGGGGCATCAAAATCACCCTCTATCAGTGTGTGAGGGTCAGTATGTGATTTAAACTGTTGTAATGTTTCTTGTATGAACTGTAGGTTCTAAAGTGGGTGAGCAAAGATGAACAACATTGCTTCCATTAATCTATAGGACTTCTTCACGGATCCCATAGGCTTTCTTACCTTGTAGTCCTATAACAGTTTAGCCTATATCTGTTTTTGTCATAATGGCTTATCTGATCCTAATTTTTATCTTCACTCTAGATCAGGTCAGACTGAGAAATACAGGATAGGACTCAAATTATGCCATTGCTGACATCATATTGAATATTTTTGTCTACTACATAATATGACATGATCACTACATCAGGACCTTAAATATCTGAGGACAGCATTTGGCCCATCGTATCATCCCTTGTCCTAATCTATCTGACTATTACTCTTTATTCCTGAGACAGTAGAGCTGTCACTAACAAGAACTTTTTCCTACCACAGAAAAGATAAATTCTGTCCATATTCCTCTGACTTCTAGGCCTATCTGCTTTATTTTCCTGTATAATTCTACTTTTCTACTTTATTTTGATAATATTTACTTTTCTTGATACACAGCTTCCTAGTATAAAATATTTCTTTGTATTTTACAATCACAGTATAAAAGATTTTCACCCAGGAAATAATAATTTAATCACCAATAGTCTATTGCTGATAAAAATAAAGTATGTACACAAATGCTTTAATAAATTTTAAAGCATGTATGCTGTGTAAAAACATATTCATGATATTACTTTATTTATGAGTTCTCAATTCACAAAATTGTAATGGCAAATCAGATACTAGGGAGCTAGGAATGAGACTGAGTGAGTGGACAGTATGGAATTATCAAAATGCAGATCTAAACAGAATTTTCCTTGTTGATTATCTGCTCTATATAATTTTTATTCTGGAATTAAATGTATGATAATGTTATACAAAACAGTATTGAAAGAAAGGGTACTTTTTACATTAAAAACTATATTATATAAAAAATGAAATTAGTGAAGTCTAACAATCAAATTTGGCGTTAGATTTTAAATGATAGAATATTAATAGTATTCAACAAAGTAAGCATTAAATTTCTTCTTTTGAAACTGTACCATCATTATATGTTGTCACTGGGGATCCTGTAGAAAGAATCAAAGACCCATTCTGCACTGTGTAGGCAAATTCTATGTCACCTATACTTTAGAAAACAACAAGTTATTTTTGAAGAAAAATGTAAACATAAAAGCAGCTTTAAATGAGTATCAAGGTGAAGCCATGGATCTCATTGTGAAGGCAATATTACCCTGCTTCCGCTAATATTCTTGTCAGCTTCTGTAACTGCTCTTGATGTTTTCTGCCACCTCTTCTGAAGCAATCATCTCAGACAAAATGATATTTCATAGGAAATGAAATGCTATAATCTTCTATGCTGTAGATGTTGCTCTTGCTAATTTCCTGTGCAATTTTCTTACCTAAAAGAAAAAGCTGAGTAAAAACAACAGAACCTGAATTAATTTTTCTCAAGCAACAGACTCTAGAAGGACATTTTTTCACAGTTTAAACTCTTGATGGAGCAGTTAATGTTATCTGCCCAATGTACGACTACCAGTGTTATGGAAGAAAGCGGTATTATGCTTACAGAATATATATCCTATATAACCAAATACAAAGAAATGAATACAAAATTATGTCAGCAAGTTGTGGAATAAATCTGGCATTCAGGTGGGTTTCAGACCATGTATTGAAGGATATCAGTTTTAATAGATAGGTATATTTATCATTTCTTCAATAAATCTAAAGTGGTTGAAAACTATGGCTATCAGGATCATAGGTGCTATCCTGAAACAAATTTTATGAAGAATCAGAGAAGGACACTGCCATCACATTAAGCTTAGATACAGTTTCCAAAGACCATAACACAGAATGGAAAAATGAAAAGAGTTACATGTATCATGTTGAAAACTTCAGAATATACACACATCTCAAACATTCTCTTAAGAAGGCTATTGGCAATTCTTTAAAAATAAACAACAGATTTTACCACAAAATCTCAGCACCTGTTTTTGTGTAAGATTATTTATCTGTGATCAATTACCCAAACTGTAAAACTGAAACAGAAGCCATCATGGGCTCAAGAAATGAGATTGGAGTGTGGAGAGGTGTTTCTGTGAGTAAGAGTGCTTGCTACCATTCCATTGAACACAAGTTCATTACACAATTGCCAATAGAGCAGACTTCCTCAAAGTATAAAGATTAAGTCCAAGACTTGGAACACAAAACTATTTTAAGAAAACACAGGAGAAGTGCTATCTGACATTTGGCTGGACAGGAAATAGGTGGAAAGGATTTTAAAGGTACAGGAAATTAAAGAAAAAAAAAAAACAGAAAATAAGATGACACCAAAAGGAAAGATACTATATACCTAAAGGTACAATCAAAATCTACAAAATTAGAGAAAATATTTGCAAACTATTCTATTGATAATAGGTTAAAATAAAGAATATAAAAGTAAAACAAAGAATAATTTTATAAGAGGACAACGACAAGTCAATTTTAAAAAAGTATTCATACACCAGTACTTAGAAGATACTTTGCAGCCTATAGAAAGAAAATTCTGGATACCAACACTGCCACAAAATCCTCAAATTCTTATATGTACTGTCTGCAATATTCACTAGGGAAATGGGGGCACACAACTTGTTGGAATGACCAACCAATGTTTGGTTTAACTTGAGGATCTTGCCTGAGAGGGAAACCCTACCATAACTGGATGACCAGGAATAAGACACTAGGCAGCCCTGAGAGGAACAAACACACCATTTTCCAAGCTTTTGGGCTAATATTCACTTATCAGTGAGTGTATACTATGGAGAAGTGTTCCTCTTTCTCTACATCCTCACCAGCATCTGCTGTCAATTGAGTTTTTGAACTTAGTCATTCTGAATGGTGTGAGGTGGGATCTCAGGGTTGTCTTGATTTGCATTTCCCTGATGACTAAAGATAGTGAACATTTCTTTAGGTGTTTTTTAGTCATTAGGTATGATTAATTGAGATTCTTCATTTAGTTATGCATCCCATTTTTAATAGGGTTATTTGGTTCTCTGGAGTCTGACTTCTTGAGTTCTTTAATACCCAAGATACAATTCAGACACGTGAAGCTCAAGAAGAAGGAAGAACAAAGTATGGATGCTTCAGTCCTTCTTAGAAGGGGAAACAAATACTCATAGGAACAAATACCCAAAGTTTGGAGACTGAAGGCAATGCCATCCAGAGACTGCCCCACCTGGGAATTCATCCCATATCCAGACACTTGCAGATGCCAAGCAGTGCTTGCTGACAGGAGCCTGATATAGCTATCTCCTGAGAGACTCTGCTAGAGCCTGATAAATACAGAGGCAGATGTTTGGAGCCAACCATTGGACTGAGCATTGGAGGAGTTAGAGAAAGGACTGAAGGTGCTGAAGGGGTTTTCAACCCCGTAGGGAGAGCAACATTATCAATCAACCAGAACCCCCAGAGCTCCCAGGAACTAAACCACATGGTTTAGTACACACAGAGGGACCCATGCATGGCTCTAGCTGGATATTTAGCAAAGGATGGACTTGTCAGGCATCAAGGGAAGAGAGGTCTTTGATCCTGTGAAGGCTCGATGCCTCATTGTGGGGGAATGCCAGCTAGTCGAGGTGGGTGTGGGTGAGTGAGCACTCTCATAGAAGCAGGGAGAGGGAGGATGGGATAGGGGATTTCCAGAGGGGAAACAGGGAAAGGGGATAACATTTGAAATAAACATAAATAAAATAAATATCCAGTAAAAAATGTATTTAGAAACAGAAAAAAATTAAAGTAATGAATGAACTGATCTGATTCCTAATGATATCCTGCTATACTCACAGATCTATTCCTTGTTCAGTTTTCATCAGAAAAGCCTCTTCTGGCAGTAGATGATAGAGGACTTAGAGACTAAATACTAGACATTATGCAGAAAAGAAATGAATTGGAGATCTCCATTGGTCCCTTCATTTGGAGATAAGTAGATAAAGGAATCTTGCATAAGAAGGGGAGAAAAGACTCTAGGATTCAGCAGATGGAGTACACTAGGGCAACATAGCCCACGAAATTAACTAAACAGGATTCATATGGCCTCACAGAGACTGAAGTGGAAAGTATTGGGGCCCTCATGGGTCTGCACCAAGTCTTCTGCATATATGTTTTGATTGTTAGCTTAGTGTTTATGTAGCAATCCTAACAGTGGGTACGGATATGTCCGTGACTCTTCTGTCTGCTACTCTTTTTGTCCTATTGGATTTCTTGCCCAGTCTCAATATAAGGGCTTTCCAATTGTCTTACTGTATTCTTATTTTGCTGTTGCTGTTTGGAGGTCCACTCTTTTCCTAAGAAAAAATGGCACTTAACAGGAGGCAGGAAGTGTTTCTAGGGAAGTGGAGAAGAGGAGGAGTGCTGTGGGTAGTATAAGGAGGAAAACTAGCCAGTGTACTGTCTGAGAGAAGGATCCATTTTCAATGCAAATAAACAATTAAGTAAACAGTCAATGTGTAGAACATGAGCAGTAGTCTAGGAGAGCAGTTAATTTGTTGTGAACACACACATACACAAACACACACAAATACACACTCACACACAAACACGCACACACACACTTACTTGTGAAGAATCAAGTCAAAGTCTTCATTGTTTTTCTATCATTTTCTTATTCCATCTCAGAGATTCCATATTTAATGTTCATATGTCATTATATAGGAGTTTGAAACTACTTTCATTCTACCTGTGGACTTTGTTTACTTATTTCTACATTTGAAGAACTAAAAGTTGCTTTTTCCTTATTCTTTGTTTTATTATTTTATGAAGTCCAACTTGCCTATTCATTTTAGTTTTTTAGATTGTATTGTTGTAAACATATCTAAGAAATCTGAACTGAAGCCAGAACCCACAAATTTGTTTTTAATACTATCTTTTGCTGAAGAATAATTATAATTTCAAGTACACAGCTACCTTTACTACAAAATTCCACAAATTTACAACCAATTTGAAAATTTTTATTGAATATAAAGAATTTTTCAAACTTCCTATTTGTTTCTTATTAAAAAGTTCCAGGCTAATGTGTTGAAGTAGCTATAGTTTGCTGTAGAAATCATAGCTTCTTTTAATTTAATTCTTCTTTTCAATTTAAAATCAATTGACATTTTCACCCTCTCAAATATCTGCTTTTGTTTTCTGTGTCTATGTCTATGTATGTCTATGTCTATGTCTATGTCTATGTCTATGTCTATGTCTATGTCTATGTCTATGTCTATGTCTTTGTCTTTGTCTTTGTCTTTGTCTTTGTCTTTGTCTTTGTCTTTGTCTTTGTCTTTGTCTTTGTCTTTGTCTATCTCTATCTCTATCTCTATCATCTCTATCATCTCTGGTTCTGTGTTTGATATTTGTCAGAGAGACAAAGAACTTCAGTAATACATTGTAAAGGAGAAAAGCATTTTTGTCTCTGAATACCTCACAGATTTTAATCTGCTAAAAAATGTCTGATTTAAGGGGGAATATTAAGGCAGTAGAGCTGTGTGGTCAAGGATGCTGCTCATCTTGCATTGGTTAGGAACAAGGGTAGAGAGAGGAAGAGGCACAAAGATGGTTTCCATGAGCAAATCTGGCTGTCCACAGCATGTTACCTACACCAGTAACTAGAATCCACCTCTCAGTATCTTCTGGTATGATTAACAACTGTTGACAAACTCTCAACTTCTCTAAGTTGTTGAATTCTCGACACTAATCATAAATACTTGTTAGTGCAATTTGGGAAACATGTTTGAGATTTCGGTAGCCTGATAAAATTTGGCCTCTGTTATTTGTCCACATTTTTCATAGTACTTATTCAATACTTTAGTATCAGATTTTTTTTTCAGATTTGAGAATTTCTCCTATAAGCTCAGCTGTTATGACAGTAACTTATGCAAGACTTCTAAATGGTGAACTTAATGGATTATTTGCAAGAAATAGAAGAAGATGGGACTCTTTACCCACATCAATAATATTCAACACACACTAACTTTGTATTTAAGGGCACACTGGTTTACAGAACAAGTTCCAGAACAGCCATGGCTACACAAAGAAATTTTGTTTGAAAAGAACAAAACCAACAAACAAACCACAAACCTAAAAAAATTAAAAACCAAAGTCTTGTTTCCAAGTAGCTTACAATTTAGAAAAGAACAGAGCATAGATCATTAACATTACTTAAGCATTTCATGAAATAGTGAGGTGTTATAGGAAGAAAAAATAAACCCAACCTACCAAACAAACAAAAAACTCTAAATGAGAATGATGGGGCAGGAGAAGCTTCTCTGACAAACTATTGCCTCCAGCTTTAAAGGAGCAGGATTTGGCTCGGAGAATAGTAAGTTATCCCTCCCCCCAAATTTAATTCCCTTTCCATGGGTAGAGATTTAGATCAAGGGTAGAGTGCTTTTCTAGCATGCACATGATCCTGAGTTTGATCCCCAGGGTGAAAATAAATAAGTAAATAAATAATATAAATAAACTAAAAAAAAAAAAAACAAGAAAGATATGAGGAATACACCCAGCAACAAGTACACAAAAGAACAAGTTCATATTACATGTCTAGCATATATTTTGTCATTCGAAAATTTGATTAGCAACAAACAATTTAATCCAAAGAATTGTTCTCTTCAAAAATCTGTCCGTTGGCTAATAGTACCTCTTGCCTTTGAAATTCTTTTAGAAAATTAAAATGAAATCACCAAAGCTCTGCTTCCCTATGTTTGTTGAATACATTGTCAAGAGATGTCAGTTCTTACCTGCTGATACATTTCTGTTTGAAGAAATTAGTAGGGGTATCTAGTAGGGACACAGTTGTTATTCCTTCCCTCCATTACAAGCCTACTGAAAGACTGACTCAAGTCAAGATTGGGATTAAAAGATGAAGATGTGGGAAGAGCGTATCTGGAAAGATTTGCAAAGAAGACAGTATTTTAACCAACTTTTAAAAACAGAAGTGAACTTTGCCAGTGGATGGACAGTTAAGGACAGATTTCATCAAAAGTAATATTGTGTAGGCTGATTGAGAACATGATTTACTTATGAGATGAAACAATGTCTGAAATGTAAATATCTTTTCTCTAAAGATGATATGAAGTCAAGATGATAAAGGCACATATGTAGCATACTTCTGTAGTTTTCAAACATTTTTGTGCACAGCTCACAGAAAACATAGTTTTTATTACATGACTCTGGATACAAACATAAAGCTGAATCAAAAAAGGTATTTTCCCCAGTAGTTAATATTCACTCTAAAAAACATATTTTATATTCATCTCTTCTGTCCTATTCTAGTTAATTAGAGTACTGATGCTGAATTAATGGATTTTTTTAACACAAAAATGAGCAAACCATTGGTATCCTAAAATATATAATGGTTTTTATGAATGTGCAATTGTTTCAGTCAGGAAGAAGAAAGGCTTTTGCATATGGAGTAAGAAAATAAAAAAATAAATAAACCACAAAACTGTTTTAAGATATCTAACAACATTTATACCCTTTGAATAATGGCAGCTACATTTTCAATTGTAAAAGGACTTTATATTAATGGTAACTTTATAGAACTGAACTTTTAATTCAACCTATTGCATGAGTTACTAACTGATTTTGAATAAGTAACGAAGAGCACATAGAATTATTACTAGTAAAAGTTATTTACCAATTATTCAGAATGCTATCATGTCTTTTACTAAACAATGTGAAGTCATGAGTGAATACTTTACATCTGATTTCTATGAAATCTCTGTCTTTTACATTTATAGAAAATGTTATCAATCAATTACAATGTATGTAAGGGTCCTTTGAGCTATTAGTAGGCAGTATAGCTCTGATAATGTGGGCTCATGTAAATGCTTTAAATTATTGAGTTTGATGTTAATATTGGTTTTAGGAATTTCTAAACTTAATCTCACTAAAAGAAGGTAAATTGTTTGATTGGAGCCCAGGAATGGGACAGGGTTTCATACAACTCTAACAGGTGCACTATAGGCATAAGAAATTGGCTGTTAGATTTGTCTACTTTGAACGAGACAGAATTGAGTAATAAATAGATACAACGGTTAGGTGACTGGATTCACCACAATGTTTAGTGGTAATAAGAAGTGAGGAGAGTGGTAAAGGATGCAGTCTGGAAGGCACACCAGACTTGGGAATAGAGCTGCTGGTGCCATCCATCAGTCTGGTGTAACAGGTTAACAACTCAGTACACTTGTGTTCATCCTTTACAAATCACCTCATTATGGCCTGTGATTATCCTGCATTAGAAAGGTTTCAGCACATTTATCAAGGAAGCACACTGGAATTTGGGCATTGGAAACAAACTTTTATTTGGCCATTGGTCCTGCGCAGAAGTATTCTGAGGTTGTATTTAGGGTGAGCACTTTGACTATACACTGGTTATCACTGGAACTAACTCTAGCTTAGAGGGGTACACATAGAAATACACAAGACCTATTGAGATGGGTCTTATAAAAGTCCCCCATGTTTAGTTACAAACTACAACTAAACTTCAGTCTGTTTAGTACTTTTTCTAACTCCTGGGGGTTTCATTAAAACTTTTCACTCTCTACGGGGTTCACTTTGAAATTTCAAAGTATAAATTATTTGATAAAAATTCTCCTAGTTTTACCTTAAAAGTCTCTCTACACTTTTATCTTTACTATGTGCTTCAGTTCTCTTGGCAAGGTGCACCACACTTCTTTGGCAGGACTGATGCTTTTCTCTGTTCTGTAGCTTCCACCTGCTTTTCCTTCTTTCCGATCAATGTGTTGTTCCATTTGCTTTTTTCCCAGATCAATATTTTGAGATGCTTCAGCAGCGTGCACTCTTTAAGAATCTCCCTTGGCTATTTGTGCTCTGTACCTTTGTTTAAAAGCTGCATTCCTGTATTGAGCTGATCAAGGTGAAAGAAAGGATGATGCATGGCTTTAGGAAAAATAGATATGAAACTACTCTGAACATTTCACCATTGCCACTTGGAGAATAGAGTTTGTCAGTAAAATTATCAATATTAAAGATTGAGCAAGAAATGACGATATAAAACAACCCTAAGATGATACTGACAATTGACAATGGCAAGTGTGTGAGTAATGATTGTATACATAATGTGTGCTTATGTGTGACTTCTGTGATGGGCTTTTTGTGTATCCTCACACTAAATAATACAGTAGAAGAAATTTAAGTAAATATGAATATATTATTTTTAATAGACACACTGCATGTGTAAACCGTTACAATGCCTTGGAGAGAAATATGATAAAATGCGTTAACTCATGAAAGATTTGCTTACTTCATGATTTTTCAGTGCATGGTGATCAGGTAGAATTGTTGTGTAAGAGAAGCAAGCATGATCAACACACTCATGGGGACCATGAGCTAGAGAAAAACTACTTGCCTCACACTGGCCAGCAAGCAGAGAGATGGGAGTTGTAGAAGTCAAAGAATATCTTTCAAGGAAATGCTACAGTGACCTGCTTTCCTCCAACAGAGTCTGACCTTATAGTTTCTACAATAATCATTTTATTCAATAATTTATAATAATATGCCCCATGAGAACCATTCTATATAATTTATAGTAGTAATAATTTCAACAATAACACTATTTTATAATAATATCATTAAATTATGAATCCATCATTGATGAAGTCAGAATCCTAATGATGAAAATCATTTTCCCAAAACATCTGTGACCTCTGCTTCTTTGAAAATAAACAAACACTGAAACATGAATCTAAATAATAACACTCACCCCTAGTCGTCAAAGCTTCTATTCACCTATTATGAAAATGCTGAGATGATAAATAAAGTAGATGTCTGTGTTAAAAATCATTCTGGAAGGGGTAAACGTCCAGGAGGATTTAGTGTTCATTAAGGGGCTGCCCTCTGGGACTTTGACCATGCTCTAGTGAGTATGTGAACAACACAATCTACATTTCTTCTTCTTCCTCTTCTTTTTCTTATTTTCTTCTCCTCTTTCTCCTCCTCCCTCTCCTCATGCTCATCTTCCTCATCCTCCTTATCTTCCTTTTCCTTACTGTATTCTTTTGCTTCTTGCAGGAGGAGGTCACAAGTCTGGGGAATGGACCTGAGAAGACTGGGGTATAAGTATAATCTAGGTGCCTGATGTCAAATTTTCAAATAATCAATAAAAATATTATGATAGGGAAAAATTAACAACAATAAAAGTAAATAATAATTTTTCTCCTCAGAATTGACTGGTAGCTCAGGTTTAAAAAGCACTTACAGCTACTGCAGAGGACCTAAGTTTAGGTCCTTACACCTAATAATGCTTGTACCTCTAGCTTCAGGTGATTACATCTCTCCAATCTCTATGGACATCTGCTTCTCAGTTATAGTGAGTGCTGTGGATCCTTTTAATATTTTACTAAGCAACCTAGACATGTTGCTTTCCACTATATAAAACCAATCAGGACAAAAATGACCTTAAAACTCCTCTAAATGTTTCTTTCTATATCTATCTATCTATCTATCTATCTATCTATCTATCTATCTATATTCATCCATCTGTCTGTCTTATATCTATCATCTGTCCATTGTCTATCCATCCATCTATTATTTTTCAACCATCTAATTACCTACCTATCAGTTCAACATCCTATTTTTCAATATCATGATATACAATACCAAGATTATATTTCTCTTAAGTATAATTTGTTGATTCAGCTTAGGCATTCAAATAATACATTTATTAATATTTTACCTTAAGTGGTCATGCCTAATAGGTTGAATACCCTAAACTACTTATTTTAATTTCCTACTCTATATATTGATTACTTCAAATATTAATATGTGATTAAATTAAGCCTGTAAGACTTTGGAATATAATTCATCATTATTTTATAACTTCTTTATTCATTTCTCAAAATATTACCTATGTACAGATGGCAAATTCAATAACACAACATACTTGCTCTTATTATTGTCTATAACTCTTAGATAGGCAATCAACTCAAAGATAGACACTTAATTCTTATGAACCCAGATTATTCCACTTCAGAAAGTGTCTTAAAAATTTGAAACATCCACAAGTAAAAAAGTATATGACATCATCAGTTATTAAAGTCAAATTGATATTTCTACCAAAGGATGCACAGTAACATTCTAATACATATTCTACCTTCAGAAGTATTGCCTTCTTGGATCCTTTGTTATTTTCAAGTAACTTTGGTATTTTCAGTTAATTCTGATTGTATGTGTTAATAAATATGATAACCTGATTATTTATGTTCTGTTACTTTATTAATATGGTTTTGAACTCACATGTGAATACATATATCAATAATTTAAAAAATATGGATAGAAGAAAGAATTGTGATAAAGTATGAAGAACTGTGATATCTTCACATGATGTTCTAGACTCTATATGTAAGATTTAGTAGAAAAGGTCAATTATGAAAAAAATGAAAGAAATGAAGAAAACTATAAAGAGAGTTTTATTAATCTTATCATATTGGTTTATCTTTTAGGCAGAAAAATTATATATTTACAAACAAGCATGGATGAAATGGCATCTAGCATTTGGGTGAATATAAGTAAGAAAAGACTGTAGAAACATATACCTAAGTAATATTGGTGAAGTATGTGAATATTTTTTTGTCATGGGAATTTTTCAGGAAAATGTGAAAATAAGCAAATGCATGTTCAGCAACATATGTTCAAAAGATATTCATTACAATGTGTGTTTGTGTGTGTGTGATAGCTTATTCATAGACAACTTCTTATAGGTCCCTATATGATAGACTACATAATATCTTAAAGTTAAATAGATAAGATTCACACTTATAATGATATGAAAGACAGAATTAATGTTATTAAAATATGCAAAAATTTACTAATTATATGTGAGATTTAAGAGTTATGTTGTATTTCATAAAGATTTATGTTTGTTTTAGAGTTTAAAGAAAATCATTTTCTTTGAACATTTTTTGTTTTTGTTTTGTTTTGTTTTGTTTTTCGAGACAAGGTTTCTCTGTATAGCCCTGGCTGTCCTGGAACTCACTCTGTAGACCAGGTTGGCCTCGAACTCAGAAATCCACCTGCCTCTGCCTCCCAAGTGCTGGGATTAAAGGTGTGCACCACCACTGCCTGGCAAAAATAATTTTTTAAATAAATTTCTATTATTTAAATATAACTGACATGATAGCTTTGGGTTAACATTATCTTGCTTTTGATTACAATTTTCTACCATCTATTGAATACAAGAATGAATTCTTTGGAGTTGAATCAGATGACATATTATACTGTCTCATTAAAAGATCAAAAGCATAGCTTTGAAATTCACATAAGAAATAAAATGGAAATTCATAATGTTTTTATAAACATTAAAGTATAAAAACTATAAAATGAAGTTTGCAGCAAATATTTTGGAAGTTCTTGATTATGTCATTAGTATTATAAAAATAAAATTTTGACTTACACACACACACACACACCACACACACACACACACACACATTCAACTTACTGAGTACAGTTGTACAGGCACATCAGAAATAAGGAGTCAGAAGCCAATGGATCCTATGGGTTTGAAGTCTAAGGAGTGAGTTCCAGAACAGGCAGGGCTATATACTGAAATCCTCTTACTTAAAGCAATAATGACCAACTCATCATTCTAAGCTTTGTGATACTAATATATCTTTTTTTCATAGAACTCAGATTCTGTATTTATGAACATATGCATCTATATAAATACAGTATATACTTATATACAGTATGTGCTTATATTTGTATGTGAACAACTATCTGTATTTATGCAAATATGTAGAGAGAGAATGCTAAACAAAGAAACTCTCACCCAAGGAAAACACAAGTATCTTATATAGTATAGATTAATATACTGGTTTTAAGTTGTGAATGAATTAATTGAAACATGACTTTGATGTCCTTCAAGGAATGCATGACACTAACATTCTTAATTAAACAAAGATAAAAACAGAATTTAGCTTTGAAAACTAATAAGCTTCAAACGCCAAATGAGACCAAGTGTGAGTTGCTTGAACAGTCTCTGTTACTGTCATCCTGGGTACAAACAATTTGCCACTTTTAATGCTATTTTAGAGTTAATAAAAATTCTATACTGCTTTCTTTGGGTAAAAAATTCAAAACTTCTCCTTTATTATGCTCCACCAGTAGATCAAATGAAATAGTTTTGAATTGGGTAAAATTAAGACCTGAATCTTCTACTTATGCTAAGTGAGCATAGTTTGTGAAAAACAACATAAAACAAAAGTAAACATGCAAAGCATTATATTTCACTTTAGTATATGAATGCTTTAAAGACTTTCTCAAAGCTCAATCAAGTTAATTCCACTTTAAACATTTTATCTCCCCAAATAAATCAAAAATATTTAATCATAATAGGACAAACTCAATCGAGATGTCAGGTCAGGACAAAGGAAATTTCAAGGATGTGATTATACATACATAAATATGTATATGTATATGTATATGTATAGTACATGTATATGTATATCTGTGTGTGTGTGTTTATTAAAGATAATATTGCAACTCCATATTTTCCACATTAAGAAAAATGATTCTAAATATTAAAAGTTATAGACAATTTTCAGTTAGGACAAGGTTGTATTTTTTTTTAATTTTTGATTAAAGATTTATACCTCTCAGAATAAACAGTTCAATATTCAGCTAACATTAAAATTTTGAATTTGTGCCAAAGTGTTTATCCTAATGAAATCAAGCAATGTATTATTACAGAGACAGGTAGGACTTTATAGTCCTATGGTTTTCAAAGGCAGTTGTCTGAAGTTATAGGCATTTCATTCTTTCATCCATAATGTTCTACAATTATAAATTGCAAGCACAGGTTACTCAGGCCAATATTCATCATAAAGAACAGGTGGCTTCCAATAGTGGCGATTCTACAATTAATCATTCTTCCTTCTGTCTGATATAAAGGATCACATAGGAATGGTATTATATCATTCTATAAAGCAGAACTTATTATGAGTTATGTGACTGTTCAATTTTTAATTTATGAATTCACTATCAATATCCAGTTAGACATATTGATAATAGCTCATTCTTTTCTACAGAAGTCAGCTTTGAATTAAATATAAGGAAACATTGCACAGAAGCGTCTACAGCAGAATGTGCCTTTGTTCTTCACGTTGTAAACTGTTCTTATTCATGTTGCTTGGTCACTAGATAATTTGACATAATATAAGTTAAATGTTTGTACCAAAGATCTTGGGAATAGAAACATAATTTGTTCTACCTGCTGATACTATAATTACAATGTTCAACAAAAAAATAGTCAAACCAGAGACTCAAAACTACAATTACTGACCTGACACAAATTAATCTGAAAATTTAAATTACGAATCTTTGGTATGTCTTCAAAAACTAATTGACTCAATTATGAATATTTTGTAGACTATCTCAACTAATTTGGTTTCTTTGAGTTAGAATAGAAAACCGGTTGATCTTTCAGGCCTTGTAAGAAAAATGAATGATTGAAATGTGATAACCCATATGTTATAATTATACTTTTGTTTAAATGGATGTAAGATCTGATATTTATCACCTTCCTTGAAGCTACTGATTCTAAAACTATTGTAGATTGTCTAAGATAGTATTCTGCAAAGTGGAGACTCTCTGCCTCCAAAAACAATGCACTCTTTCCATTCTCCCTGAATGTTGTCCAGGGCTAAGAGAACTTGTCAAAGAACTACACAAATTTGAGTGGCTGATGAAAGGTTTTCATTTCAGTTATAAACCCATTCCTACTGAACCCCATACAAAACATTTTTTGAAATTGTGTAGAAATATAAATTCCTTCCTCTTTTTAAAAATTTATTTATTAATTTATTTTAAACTCCAAATTTTCTTTCCTTCCTTGAACCCTCCAACTGGTGATTAAATTAGGGAAAAGCTGGAGGAAGCTGAGGAGGAGAGTGACTCTGTAGGAAGTCCTTCCTCTTTTATATAGTACAGAATAATTCTGAAGAGTTGTCTCAAATTCCTACTTCTTCATTTAGCAATTTGAGACTTGACATGACACTCTAGATGTCTCCTACATTCTAGGAAAATATTCATTTCAGTCTTGCTTCTCCCACTATAGGTAATAAGTAGCACTCCCACTATGTAATATGGGTAATATTACTTGGGATGCTCCTAAGTGTCATATTTAACACTTTCCATTTCAGAGTCTATTTCACAGGAAATTCAACATAAACTTCCTAACAAGTGTAAGCCCTAAAATATAGTAGTCTTTGAAATTTATATAGTCTCTGAATTATAGAATAAATAACTTCTGATAGAGACTGTATATTCTCCTATGTAAATTCTTTAGATTTATCACATTATAGGAATGTAATGTTATCTTGATTTTAGGTACTTTTAAGATAAATATCAAAATAATAATTTTGTTTGCACTGTACCTAGTAACGATATTTACTCTAGTAATGTTTTCGTCTCTTAGCACTAACATAAGAACATTATCATAACTACAATTATTATTATTAATGAATGTTATGGTAAATGAGAGTCAAACAATTTGTGACTCTTTTCCTGGCTTTTCTATTCATAATTTACATTTTTCAGTCACTCAGATATTTATGAGCTTTCTCTACCATACTCCAAATAACATGCTATTGTATCTAGCATTAGTTGTTTGAAGAAAATCAAAAGCAAATGCCAGTTATCACAATGAGTTCTTTCCAGAGTTCACTGATTCCTTCCCAGTGTCTGCTTTAGATAGACCCAGCATTCTAGAACATCTCTTAAACACTAGTGACTGCATGACTAAAGTATGATGTTGTCTTGTTAGGGTTTCTAATGCTGGGATAAAGCACCATGACAAAAAAGGCAAGTTTGGGAAGAAAAGGGATTATTCAGCTTATATTTCTACATTGGTGTTCATCACCAAAGGAAATCAGGGCAGGAACTCACACAGGATGAGAACTTGGAGGTAGAAGCTGATGCAAAGGCAATGAAGTACTGCTGCTTACTGGCTTGCTGCGTATGGATTGCTCTGACTGCCTTTTTATAATGTCCAAGAACCACCAGTCCAGGGTTGGTACCAGTCACTATGGTCTATGCCTTTCTCATAATGGACATGTCCCTCCCTTATTAAACATTAATAGAGAAAATGTCCTTTATCTGGATCTTTATAAAAGCATTTCCACAATTGAGACTCCTATCTCAGTTGACTCTCACTTGTATTAAATTGACACACAAAATCAGATAGTACAACATAAAATTTCTCTTTGATAATGACATTTTAGAAGAAGAGATGACAATGAAGAAAATCAGATTTAAAAATAAATTCTTATCTTTTATGTAGAAAATGACAAGCTGTTACCAGAAACTAGAAATAGTTCATATACATAGACAACATGAATTGGTTGGGTACTGAGTTTTATAGTTTCAAAAAGTCATGTGGCTTGGATGTCATTTCCACAAAAGAAGATACTGTAAGTCATCATTGTAAGATTTGCTCTTATTATAATTGTACAAAAATACAGGGCATTGAAATCAATGCAATTAAATGTGTTCCATGCAATAAAACATCCTGTAAGGAATTCCAGGACTTACTTTGGTTAATCCAAATGTTTTGGGAAAGGTATAATTTTACTTAGGTCTCAGACACTAGAAAATTTAACAATAGAGTTGTGGGGGTCAGAGGAATAGCTTGGCAGTTCAAAGCCCTTGTTGGTATTGCAGTGTACTTATGTTCAATTCACATCACTCACATGATGCCTCACAGCTATTTTTAATCCTACTTCTAGTGAAGTAGATACATGTGTATCACACTTACAGAGTGAGAGAGAGAGAGAGAGAGAGAGAGAGAGAGGAGAGAGAGGGAGGGAGGGAGGGGGAGAGAGGGAGAGAGGGAGGGAGGGAGGGAGAGAGGGGAGGGAGGGAGGGAGGGAGAGGAGAGAGAAGAGGAGAGGAGAGGGAGGAGGAGGAGGAGGAGGAGAGGAGGAGGAGGAGGAGGAGGAGAGGAGGAGGAGAGAGAGAGAGAAGAAGAAGAAGAAGAAGAAGAAGAAGAAGAAGAAGAAGAAGAAGAAGAAGAAGAACTATTTGCCTAACTTTTGCTCCTTCAGCAGGCTAGCCAATTTTCAGTTTTTCATGTATGAAAATGTCTAACCCTCTTTCACTCACTTAGGATCCAGAAATTGACTTTGAACTAAACCTGTCTTCTTTGACTTCAGTCAGCCACAGGATGGAAGACTCAAATGTTGTTCATTCTTGTTTGCTGTGATGCAATCACCAACAGTAAATAAAGCAGAGCATGGTAGAAAGTGTGTAGAAAAGGGGCCGTTCTTACTATGGTGATGGTGTTCTCCACTGATAGTTTTCCAGCCATTCTAGTCCGACACATATCTTGATTGATATATCTCTCATGCAAACCTCCAAACTAGGTGTATGATATAAAAAAATGATTTAAAGTTTTCTCTTGCCAAGCCAGTGATACGCTCATCTTTCCTTTACCTTTAAAGTTTCAACAGGGAAGAGGGGATTCTCCCCAGTTCATGACTACCAGACATTCATAACTAAGATTCTGCCTAGGAACATTGCTCAAAACTTAATGATTCAAATATATAAATTCTTCCTAGTACTTAATTCTTTTGGACATGTGATAAGAGCAAAAATCTTTCAAGAAGGACATTTTTTCCTCCAACTTCTCTGATATCGAAATACTATGAGTCATTTCAAAAGTAATTTACCATTTCTTTTACTTGTTGAATGTCTCAAGTCTGACTTTCAGTCATTTGGTGTGATAAATAATGTAGGACTTGTCCCATTCTAATACATAATATTGTTGCATTTTATATTGCCAAAAAATTCTGGGTAAGGTGAAGAAAAAAAACTTCAAAACTCATAATGACTTTGAATAGGTGTTCTGAATCTCATTAAACATGATTAGCTCTGTCCTTGAAGCTAGGAAAATAGGTGCGGAAAAGGCTCTTTGCAAGATATAAGAAGCATCTACTTTGTGTTATTGAAGTGGGAAGAAATAGCAAATTCTTAAAGGAATGTCATCAGAGGACATTTCCGAAGCTGGATGTACAAAGCCCATTAAGGTGCAGAACTACGACCTGTTAAGGCTTGAATAATTTGTGTCCTTGAGGTCAGACAGATAAGTATATGAAAAAGAGCTATAAAGAGGTAGGGACATTGTGTTATGAATAGGAGATGAAAAATAGCATGTTTAAAAAGAAGTGTTAGAGAAAATTTTTGAGTGTCTGTAATATTTGAATAGTTTCACAGCCTGCTTGATGATATAATTTCATATCAGTCACTACAAGAGTCTGATTGGGAAGTCAATTTAAGATTACAAGAAGTCCTTACAACTACTCATCTTTAAATATGCTCTTATGAATTTTCCCATTAACTGAACTTCCAGAGCTGAGCTGTGAGTGTGGAGACAGGGATGGTAAGTTCCAAGGAATGCAGCCAGCAAAGGGAGTGCACAAGCTGTGTTTCTGAAGCTAGGCTCACACTAGTACTATCTAGAATATTCTAAATAAAGCTGAGATTTTGGCAGTTAAAAAAATGTAAAATTTAATTTAATGTTATATGTAGTGAAATAACTATTGCGTATACACATCACAATAGCATTGCAGAAGGTTGATGTCTGTCTATTAAACTGATAATTAGTTATATAAAAATAGCCTTAATTTTGTTACACTTGATTTGTCTTAGTTCATGAAGTTTTGTATGCGTGCATATGTTTGTCTCTGGGTACCTATATTTGAATGTCCAACCATGTGGATACTTCTCTTCTTTCCTGGAACTGAACACGATCGATCATCAGACTCAGTGGCAATTTTGTTTGTTACCCAGGATATTTCTATACGGTTTTTAATGTAAAAATCTAAAATGCCCACCATCTTTCCAATCCTCATACATGATGACATTGTGTATATGTTTTGTAAAAAAAAAAATTCTTCCTTTGTTTTTCTCAGATAATTCTCATATTTTTAAAAAAACTTATTCACAGTCCAAAATAGTACTATATGTAATCTTCATGTTAAGAAATTAGAACTTACAATTCAACATACATGGAAATCATTTCTAAATGTAAAATTATGTATCACATATATATTAATAAGGAAGTGGATGGAAAATTAATGCACAAATGAACGTGTCATGCTTAATTACTTTATACAGTTAATATATTTGTGCATAAATTAAGCTTTATGTAATCTTATACACATATGTATATTCCTGTGTGGTTAACAATAGGCATAACATTTTTTTCTTTTATTCTTTTCATCCTCTACATTTTTAGGGGAAGAGTAGGATTTTGATATGTAAGTTCTCACTGACTTGAAGTTTTCTGTGTAACCCAGGGTCCATATGACAGTTTTCCTGCATCAGCCTTCACAAGACTGAGATTTCAAAGAGATAACAACATGCCAGATACTTTTGTATTCTTAATGCTAAATTCTTGTAAAGTAGTATTTTGTCTTTCCATTGAATGATTTTATCTTCTTTGTCAAATATCAAGTGTCCAAGGTTATGTGGGTTTATTTCTGGATGAACCTGTCTGTTTTATGTCAATGCTATGCAGTTTTTATTACTATTGTTTTGTACTATGGCTTGAAATCAGGATACCAGCTGAATATCTTTTATTGTACAAGATATATTTTTAGCTATACTGGGGTTTTGCTTTTCCATATCAAGTTGAAAATTACTCTTTCAAGGTTTGTAAAGAACGTTCTTGGAATTTTGATGGGGATTGAATTGAATCTAGAGATTGGTTTCATTAAGATATCCATTTGTAATATGTTAATCCTATTGATCCATGGGCATGGGAGATCTTTCGATCTTCAGATATATTCCTCAATTTCTTTCCTCAGAGACTTCAAGTTGTTGTCATATAGATCTTTCATTTGCGTGGCTAGAGTTTCACCAAGATACTTCATATTATTTGTTGTTATCATAAAGCATTTTGTTTCCCTAACTTCTTTCTCAGCCTGTATATAGTTTATGTAAAGGTAGACTACTGATTTATTAAAGTATATTTTGTATCCAGCCACTTTTCTAAAGGTGTTTATCAGCTGTAGGAGTTCTCTGGTAGAATTTTTGGGGTCACTTATATATCCAGTCTTGTCATCTGTGAATAGCAAAACATTGACTTGCTTATTTCCAATTTGTATCCTCTTGATCTCCTTTAGTTATCTTATTGCTCTGGCTAGAACTTCAAGTACTACGATAAATAGATATGGAGAGAGTGGGCAGACTTGTCTTATCCCTGATTTTAGTGAGACTGCTTTAAGTTTCTCTCCATTTAGTTGATGTTGACTATTGGCTTGCTGTATATTGATTTTATTATGTTTAAGTATGCACTTCATATTCCCTAATCTCTCCAAGACATTTAACATGAAGTGATTTTGGATTTTTCAGCACCTACCGAGATGGTTACATGATTTTATTCTTTCAGTTTGATTATATGGTGGAGAAAGTGTGTCACTGAGAGTGTGGGCTTGGAAGTTCTATGCACAAGATATGCCCACTGCAAAAGGTCAGTTTCCTGGAACTTTCAGATTTCTCAGCTCTTCTTGCCTGTCTAGATGCTGCCATTCTTCCTACCATGATGACAATGGACAGAATCACTGAAATTCTAAGCTAGCCTCAAATAAATGTTTCCCTTTATAAGAGTTATCTTAGTCTTGGTGTCTCTTCACAGCAATGGAAACCCTAGGACAGATGGCAATACCACAAGTATGGTATAGATATGATAGACCTGACCATGATTTTTTTTTTAGAGTAATTTGAATTAGGTAACTTTGTATTTGTAAAGCAGTAGAATGCTTTAAGTGGTCCATCCTAGTAGGAATATGGAAGATATTAATGATGAGGGTGATGTGAACTGTGTGGGCATGGTTCAAGATGGTTCAGAGGAGAAGAATTTTAGAATGTTGCCTAGAGATCATACTTGGGATATTTTGGTGAAGAATATGGCTACGTTTTGCTTTTGTTGAAGAATTTGCCTGATATTAAGGTAAAGAGTTTCAGATTAATTGCATTGACAAAGGAGGCCTCAAAACAAACCAGTTTAGAATCTATACTGTGCTTTTACTATTATGAACCTCATTTTTGATCAAGCATAGCAAGCTTAGAAAGAAAAAGTACAAAATATATGGTTCAAGTATTAAAGGGACTACAGGAAGTTCAATAGAACTAAGTCCTGAGTAAAAGGATATTAAATGGAATTAAGATAATAGTAACCTTTGGGCAAGATCTCATCCAGTAAGCTTAGTATTATAGTTTATAGTTTATATAGGGATGTTATATATAGGATGATATAGGGATGTTAAATGTTATTATAGGGATGTTAAATGTTATTATTACCTTGCTATTATTTTTATTTGGAATTTTAAAGTGGCATTAACTACAATTTAGACATGGAGGGCACATTTTGATCCAAATTGTGAAACTAGAATACATAGACTTTTGATGTGGGTATTGACATGGAATGACAGGTTTTGGTCTTGAGGCATAGTGACCATGAAAAACTTCAGTCCAGGAAGGATGATACAGGCCTTTAAAACCCCCAAAGAGATGCAAGTAGATGTCTGAATTCAAGGCCAGCCTGACACAAGTAGAGAAAAGCTTAAGACAAAGCTTGTTGGACTATGTCTTTAATCCCAAAGCTCAAGAGACAGGAATGCAGATCTCTGAGTTCAAAGTCAGTCTAAAGAGTAAATTCCAGGATAGCCAATCTTAGTCCAAGAATGAATTAATTGAAAACATAGAGCTGGTGATAATGTAATAGAATGAGGAATGCATGTCCCAGGCCCAGAAAGCATCAGAATTTGGCATGAATTCAGCCATGTACCTCTGGCTTTAGATAGAAGGGGTTACTAGGACAATTAATGCTGGTTATCTGGAGCTAAGAAATTACCCTGATTATGAAGAAACCAGAACCACTGAGGTGAAATCTTCTGGGAATTGTTTTCTGAGAACACAAAGAAGTTATGTACCAGAGATAGCCACGGTTGCACCTCGTCTGGACTTGGTAAAATGTAAGAGAAAACCAGGTGGTGCTGGCTTTGAAGGAAAGAATGGGTCATAAAAAAAGCACCTGAGGCTTGAAACTGTGAGAGGCTAAGAATGTTGGTGAAGATGTATCCTCAGGTGCAGTTGATGACCCAGGACTGAAGGAGTTATGCAAAGAAGTTGAGGCTTGGCATCCTGAAAAGAGTCTAAGAAAAGCTGTTGGTGAAGCGTAGCTGCACAGAACATGGCAGTGTACTGGAGATGCCAGTATCATGGGATGACCAACAAGAAGAGCAGCAGCAGTGGAGTGGAGTCAACCTGAGCCTAGAGTGCTACAAAGGGTTGAGCTAGAGAAAGTGTTTAAGCCCTTTGAAGGATCCCAGAAGTGCAAGGGTGAACCCCAGACTTTGGAAGAAGATGCTGTAAAGTTGAAGTTGCCTTGGAAACCCTATGATGCTAAACATTCCATAGCCATGGGATATTTACTGAGAAAAGCTACAAACAGGAAGTAGAACCAGCTCAAGAGAAAGAAGTTGCAGTTAACAAAGAAGAAAGTAAAAAATTAAAAATGGAAAAATAACCAAAGATGAAAAATGTTGGAGATCTGAAAAACACTTTGACATCAGATATGGACATGCAGAGTTTGGAGTTTGTCCAGTTCTTTTTTTTAATCTTGGTTTTGCCCAGTATGTCCTCACTCTGACATTTTGAAATAGTATTGTTTATCCTGTGATGTTGGAAATATGTGATCTACTTTTTGATTTTTATTTTTATAGGAAATTATGGTTAAGTGATTAGATAAATCTCGGAAGAGACTTTTTGCTTTGGACTTTAAATATATTTTTAAAACTACTTCAGACAATGGGGACTTTTGAAACTAGACTGAATATATTTTTCATTATGTTATGACTAGGGATGGACTCATAGACTTAAGTATTTGAACAAGACAACAGGGCAAGGGAGTGGAATATAGTGGTTTTAATAGGTTTAGGCCCGTAATATTTTAATGTTTGGTTCTCAGGGAGTGAGACTATTAAGGAGTTTGTCATTTTTTAAAAAAAAATATGGCCTTGTTGTGTGGGTCTGCATAAGGGTATCCTGGTTCTTGGCTGGGCATGGGCCTAGAACCCCGAGACTCCAAGGGAGAAATGGCAGGAGTTCGGTCACGCCCCAGAACTCAGGGTCCTGAAAAGCAGTCTAATCTCCATAGACCTACATTGTTCAGTCAGAAGGCCATTACAGCCCTCCCAAAGTGCACAGGTAGAGGGTGTAACTACAGGCCTCAGGCCCTAGGATTTACATACTAATGAAGGTCAGAGGGCAGAGCCAATTAAGCATTCCTCCTCCCCAGACCCTTCCTACTTCTCCCTCCCTACTTAACTCAGGTCTGCCCTGAGTTTGGGGGGGTACACCCAGATCCATCCACCATCCGCCATGACAATAAACCCTTTTGGAACCAAGGACTTCCTCGTATCATTGGGGCCTGCCGAAGCCTCCAGCCACTGGAACCTGGGACCTTCCTCTGGTATGTGAGACAGGCTGCCTGGAAGTCTCCAGGCAGCCTCCCCCTCCAGGCCCGGGCTGCTGCCTGGGCCTGGGGCCTGCTGCCGCGATGGGCCCGGGACTCCACCACTGTGCCCCGTTTTCCCCACATTGTTGGAAGAACTATTGTCAGGTATAATCTTCAAGTTTCCTCAGTGTAAAAGAATCATTTTCCTCCTGGGTGCCTAAGGATCAAGATGTATAACTCTCTGCTCTTTCAGTATCATGTCTCCTGGATGCTGCCATGCTTCCTGCCATGATGATAATGGACTGAACCTCTGAAACTGTAAACCATCCCCAATTAAATGATTTTCTTTATAAGAGTTGCATTGGTCATGGTCTCTCTTCACAGTGATAAAAACCCTAACTAAGACTTAGGCCCCTTATCTAAGAAAAGAGGGTAATTTGGGACAGATTTTTAAGGACAGGACTGGGAGAAGAGGAGGGAGGGTGTTTTGATTTAGATGTAATGTGAATAAAAAATAAATTATGGGGAAAAGTGGGTTAAAAGTAAAAAATTATCTTGTGAGTCATTTGAGTTTAGGTTATTTGTCTTCTTGATATCTAGTTTCATGAGATCATTATACATCTTTGATATTAGTTCTCTATTTGATATGTAGTTGTTAATTTCTTTTCCATTCTGAGTTGTCACTTTGTCCAAATGACAGTATCCTTTGTGGAGAAGAAGCTTCTCAATTTCATAAAGTCTATATCTTACTTGATTTTAGTGTCTGAAACAGTGGTTGTGAGAAGAAATATATGAAGAAAGAGCTAAGATTATGGGACATTTGATGGGTAGTCTGGGAACCTAGTATAGTAGAAACCTACTAAAATATATAAAAGTGGTCTAAATGAAATTGCCAAATAATGGGGGAGGCAATGTCCAAAATGGATATTTCATGTCACCAAAGTTTCCAATGATGTCATTGGGCAACATCCAAAAGGGGTGTTGTTTAAAGGGACCCCTTGTAATCCCCAAACAACTCATGTTGATAGTGAAACAATTCTAAACAAACTGACGCCAAAGATCCTTGTTGAAGACAATGTCTACTACACAACTCATTATAACTGAAGAGAGCAACTCACTGCCACAAAGATCGTTTACACTTACAGTCTAACAACTTAGTCCCAGGTAGACTTCAAATGCATATCATGCTTGCTAGCCAATAGATTTAAAAGGTCAATATCCTTAGCCAGTAAGTTTTATCTGTAACCTTGCTGATGTAACCTGTGCCCCTAAAAAGTACAAAGACAGCTTGTAATAGCCATTCAGGGTCTTCCCATCACTCGCCTCGAGAGACTGATTGAGGGTTGACCCTGATGCACCAGAAAATAAATCTGTTGTTTTTGTGTCTGGGAAGGGGAGGGAAGGGGGGAGCAGGTTTTACAGACCAAAGCTGTAGAATCTCCATGACACAGGGCAACTACAGGATTTCCAAGAGTCCCAGTATGGATCCAGTATTGATGGTGTAGCAGAAGCCAGAGGTCTTGAATCAGACGATTGACTCATTGCAATGAAAAGTTGCAAGTAAACAAGTGTGATCAAAAATGTATACTGTAGGAAACACTGAGACTGTGACACACTACATCTTCCAAAATAAGAGAGAATTGGTTGTTGCTGTTGCTGTTGCTGTTGCTGCTGCTGCTGTTTGGTTTTGTTGTTGTTGTTGTTGTTGTTTTTGGTGCAGAAGGAGTTACAAAGGCAGAGGGAAGGTTTTGGATGGGAGATAAGTGGGATTTGGGATGAATGTTGTGAAATTTATAAGAAATCAATAAATGTTAAAAAAAAAAAAAAGATGTCTGTATGCTGCCAAAGGAGAAACACACACATCAAGCTAGCCACAAACCTCCTATGTACAGTGGTGTACTGTCTGCAAGATATGCTCTGGCAAAAGAGGAGGGGATTCTTTAATTAAAATATACTATTTCAATACTTCTACTAATTTTTCCACATATTCACACTATAGCAAACATGCATATACTAATGAAGAAAGGTGACAATATATAAATCTATTTCTCCCTTTCTTCCCTCTTTATTTTCTTGTTTATCTCAATTTCTTCACATTTCTCTTCTCCCATATCCATAATCCAAAACAATGATAATGATCTCAAACTTTTCTTATTTCTTTCTTCTTATAAGTATTATAAAATACTTAGAAATGACAAACAAATTATTAGGCTTACAAAATAAAACCTGGTTTTCAATTAATCCTTTTGGATGAAAGAAATTGTTTTGTTCAAAACTTTAAGAAACAGTAGTGAACAATTAGTAAAATTAGTGAACAAATCATTCAAAACACTTTATTCCACAGAAGAAATCAGAGTAGATTCACAAAACGTGTTTCTAGAAAGAAAACATGATGTAAAAAAAAGAACAAATTATTGAAGAGCACTTTAGAAAAAAATGTTTGTACACGTGGTGTGTGTGTATTTGTATGTGTGTGTTCATGTGGGCAAGAATATAATGGATATGAACCTATTTGTTCTCAGTTTCACTTATTGGAGCTAAGTTTTATTTTGATTTTCACCATAATTAAAATAAAAATCTTGATTATTTATTTAGCTTTAACAGATGAGAATTTGGAATAGTCTTTTTTTTCACCCATACTAAGACAATTGATTTACTCTCAAGGTAGAATGTAAATTATTATAGGAGAGGATCTTGTTGATCACAATAAAATGAGAACCGATGTGTATTAGGGTGAAAAGGCAATAATAGTCAGAGGGAAGCAAGAAATCCCATTGCCTGCTACTACCTGTTGCAACAGTGGCTAAAGGTTTTCGAGCTGAGCTGAGGTCTATGATTAATTCTCACTTATGTGTAAGATTTTTATTAAAGCCAAGGGAAATTTAGGGTATTACTGATTTCATCACAACCAAAACACCAGGAATGAAATCCCACAGGGGAAGCAAACATTTTAATAATCTATTATGTATCCAAAGCAGTAACATTACAGTGAAATGTCATGGAAAAAACAAGCTACTGTAACCTTTAAATTCCACATGATCAGAGTTGTATTTCTAAAGCAAACAACCTAAGGATCCAAAGAAACCTTTTGCTATTACAAACAAATTAATTTCAGGAAATGTCCTGCTATAGAGCCTTACTGACTCACTAACTGCCTTAGATTGTTTGACCATATTAATACATGTTTTATGGTTTCTTCTTATTGGTACATGCTCTGTAAAATTAGAGACCTGTGACTGTACTGGATGATTTTGCATAAATTTGTCTCTTAATTGTCCCTTTGTATTGTTAAGATCTTATACTAATATAGACAATTTTATATGTCCATAACATTTTTATAAATAACATAGATTTATTCTCATAAGAGAAATAAAACAGTTATACAATTTCAAAAAAAAAAGATACCAATATATAAGTCACTATGGTAAAATTTAGGAAACACAATGTAAAGAATAGAGTGAAATGCTTAATAATTGCTTGAAAACAACACTTATGGAGAGTAAACTGATGTTTTCAAAATCTGCACTAGTGAATCAAGAACATCAGAGAAATGTTGATATTGTCTTGTACAAAGACTTTTAGTTTCCTTAGAAAAATCTAAACATCCTATATTGGTATGGCAGCTCAACTTCACCAAATTCTCTGAATCTAGTATTGCAAACAATGAAATGAAATGAAAACGTATGCAGGAAAGACAAGGTCCTGGCCAAACAATTAGATTAGTCTGACAGAGGCCGACAGCTGACGATTTCAATGATATTTCAGAAATGCTTTGGTGGATACTAAAGTTACAAGTAGATTCAGAGTGCAAAGTGTCTTTGCAAAGTGCAACCTTTACAGAGGTAATTTTAAGAGTAAAAACATAGAAGTTTAGGAACAAAAAATGTGTATTATTCTGCTTGAGTTCATATTGCTACAAAATTATTACATATGGCTATAATAGCAGAATTGCTTCTCAGAATATTATAATATATTATATATATATATATATATATATATATTTTGTTCTTTAGTCACTGAAATAACCAAATGATTGCAAATTTGAATTCCCCCTTCAATCTCAAAGAGTGATACAGAAATAGACTCACAATCACTGTTCCATTTTGAAATAGAGCAGGCCACAATTCTATTCAACTTTCCTGCAGTGTAATCAAATAAACTGCACACAAAGATGGAGGAAATGAAATAACAGACTTCAGCTCCTACCACCAAGAAGTTTATACTGTATCTATGGTTCACAGTTTCAGACAATCAGCTGACAGATGCTGAAAAATAGCATCTCCAGACACATCAGCTGAAATGTCAGAGATGTTTCAAATTCTTGATAAGAGAGGACTGGTAATTGTGGAAACATAATTCCATACAGGAGGAGCAAGTCCTTTTCAATCACTGCTGTAGATTTCTTGCCTCAGATGGTCCGTTATCAGTTCCTGTAAGTAAATGGACAGATGGAACCCCTAAAGTCACTGAATGGGTTACTTTGTCCTAGTCAGTGTGTGGTAGTTCCATATTTCTTTTTTATTTCTTAGTCTTTATTGTTATTTTAAGTTATAAAAACACCTGAATATTCATAAATTTAACTGATGTAGTTATCTATTCTAGAGAACTAAACAAGAAAAGGACTACATAGAAAACTTCATAATAAATTAAAACTCCCTTTGGATTTTTAAAACCCAATAGCTGATGATCACCAAACAATATCAGAGATATCAAGTGTATTACGAAATTAACCACTGCAGGGTTAGTGTTGAGTATGGTGTTCATTCTTCTATGAGTGGCAAAATAAGAATGTTTCAATAAATTGTCTATGAATATTCTTCTTCTGTGTTATTTACCTAAGACATTTTTTTAGAACCATGCCTTCAGAACACATTGTGTTTGTGGATCACCTAGATCAAAATAAAAATTTCTTTTAATACTATCTCTTTGACTCCAGTATACTTGGTTCTATTTATAATATAAGCAGATGGACTTTTGTGCAGTTATAATTTTCTACACAATGGAATAAAAATTATGCACTCAAATATAACTTAGTTCAATTAATCAGATACACAAAAAGGTTGTTTTTCTTTTTTGTTGTTGTTTTTTTTGTTTGTTTTTTTTTTCGAGACAGGGTTTCTCTGTATAGCCCTTGCTGTCCTGGAACTCACTCTGTAGACCAGGCTGGCCTCGAACTCAGAAATCTGCCTGCCTCTGCCTCCCAAGTGCTGGGATTAAAGGCATGCGCCACCACTGCCCGGCAAAGGCTGTTTTTCTAAGGCAACAAGTATCAGATTAGAAAAGTGAGGACTGTGTGTGTGTGTGTGTGTGTTGTTTTGTGTGTGTGTGTGTGTGTATGAATAGACTGTGTTGTATAATCAAATAAGAGCTCAACAAACTCAAATATATTGCATATCAGTTTAATTCAGGTATATGAACTTTCTGTTCCTGATAATTTATGATGATACTTCTTAGGAATGAGCAGAATAATTTAACTCTATTAAAAGAATAAAATTTATCTACTCATGTAGTCTTATTGGAAAAGATGTAAAACAGCATATTAACATGTTTATTCTCTTTAGCAGGATGCAATTTACAAAATAATTAATAAATGAAATATTTAGGTTCAAACTTTATTATTAAAGTGGTATTTGCAAACTATACTATCATTGATCAATATTAACTGGCGAGATCACATTTATTTTTAGGGAATGAGCAGTTTGTATGATTTGTTAACTGATGGACTGAAATTATTGTAATGTTTCTATCAGAGTGTTTGACTTCCTTCTATAAAACATTAAGTTCCTCCTTTTCCAATGTAAAATCATGATAGGTGCTGTTAATTACCTTTTACAAATAAATTTCTTATAAAGTTTTTACATACATTTAGCAATTTTTGGATTTCTACAGGTAATCTAGACTCTTGAAAATATCATTGCCTAAAATAATATATCTTACATGTGTTTAATATACAGAAAACCTAGGTTGTACTGGATATCAGTTTGGGACAAAAACATGAATTCAACCCTCTATCAATGTAGTCACCAATAACATAGGAAAGAAGATATCTCTGAAAAGCTAGCAATGTGTCCATTTGACAATAAATTAATAGTTATTATCTCTCTATTGAAGCAAAAAAAATATAGGTGCAGAAGACTATAAATTTCATTACTTGATTATTTGTACAAATTTTCTCTGGCAGTAATTGACTTTATTTCATGCAATGGGAAACTTTCATGGAGTAAGATATATGTTGAATATATTTATAATATTTTTGAAATTTGAGGCCTGAAGAAATTCTCAAAGGGTAAATGAAGACACCAAGATTGGTATCTCCTTCCAGAAGAATCCAATTTGATTCCCACAATACATATTAGGTGACACAAACAACCAATCACATGTTCCAGATAATCTGATGCTCCTCCCTTCTGTTCCCTGTATGCACATATATACGTGCTACATACACTCACACATACACAAAATAAACAGACAAACATACTGTTTAACAGTTTATAACTAAACAAAATTTTGACTTAAGATGGTAACATATTAAAGACAACACTGCAGTGTCTGCTGCTGGTGATAATATACTAATGCAAGAGCACAGGGTATGCTATTGGGCACCTTACATTCTTCTTCAATTTAATTTTTAATTAAAATAATTGTATTATAACCAGCTTTCCTTGTCACCTTCTAATCTATCATATGTCTGTCCCTTGTTTGCTCTATAATTCATGGCTTTGTTTTCGTTATTTACACACACCCACACATCATCATCTTCATCTCTGACTATATTTAGTGTTACATGTGTTTAAATAATCTCAGGACTGAGCATTTGGTATTGGATAATGAAGTAGAGAGCTTATCATGGGAGAGAATTATTCTTTTGCTCTCAATAGTTGATTGTGGCCTATAGCTCCTTGTCTAGGGGTAGGGGCACTTTGAGATGTCTTCCTTCCATGTTAACATGTCCATCGAGGCTGTCATTATTCAGACATTATTTAGATAACCGTATTGTTATGGTAACATGGTTGATGCATCTCTGTCATTTCTAGGAAAGACAATCACACAGCATGTTTTCAAGTCTGTTTTTTATGGCTTTTAACATCATTCGGTCCTCTCCTCAATGATGTCTCCTGAGTCTTTGGTAGAGGAATTGTATTATAGATGCATCACCTGTATCTTGCACTCTATAATCTTTATTGTCTGCATTTAAACAAGTTATGGTTTTCTGTAATAGTCTCTGTCTATGAAGACATCAGACTCAACGATAAATAAGTTTTACTCTTGACATATGCATATAACAGTTATTTCAAAAGATAAACACAAGCATATTTTTCTGGTAATAATCAGCAGGAAAGATGAAAAACTGAAAACATAGGGGTAATAAAGTAAAAGTTATTTTAAGGCTGAGGAAATAAAAATTTTTAAAAATTCCTAAATATGAAGACACCCAGGGAAGGAAACTTTGTAGATAAAAATTTGCACACTCCAGGGTGCAAAAATATATAAATGAGATATATGCATATCCCATATTGCACATGTTCTCAGAAAGCAGGAACCCTGTACTAAAACAATAATGATTGTGTGTGCTGGAATATATAAGCTTTGTAAGTTGTGATTTTGTAAGTTCCTATGCTTATTTTAGATTCTAGAAACTCATTTTCAAGACATGTTATATATTACTCTATGTTTGCTAATGAGTCTCTCTCTGAGTTTGACTCACATACATTTTTAAAGTCTGAGCATTTGTCAAGTAATATATATCACTAGGAATTTCACTTTTAGATTGAACTTCAAATACAGATAATAATTAAAAAAATATTTGTTTTTTGTCTCTATATTAACTAATTTCAAATTAAAATACAAGTGACAACTTATATTGCATCTAATCATTTGTCTCATTACCTTAGTAATTTAACATACAGTATTATGCACCAATTCACATACTGAAAAACATTATCATATGAACACACCCATAAATGTATGTTCACACATATTCATATGTAAGATGAAAAGTTCAGTGGAAAATAAAGTAAAAAATTAAAATGACAGCAATAAATAAAAATGTATTTAAATTCAAGATGTTTTACCAAATATTTAATGTATGGAACATTATTAACTTAGTAGTTGATAATTATATTGTGACGTGTAATATTTTATATACTCTTCTAACTAAAAAGCTTTTATTAGGATTTCTATTTAGACTATAAAAGAATATAGACTTTTATGCTTCTTTTTTAAATAACGTAACACAATGTTAGGTTAAATATATTCCTGTTAATTTGGATGTATTTATCTTTGAAGAGGACTTAAACTTTATTGTCAGACCATATTTTACCATGGTATGTTACACTTTCATTAGAGATACTACAGACAATACTTCCAGTACTGGCTCTCTGATGACATATAGTATTGAATAGTAAGGTTCTTCCTAAATAATATATAGAGTCTGAGTCAGCAATAGGTAGTATTTAGAAATACAAAGCCAATCCTACCTCAAAACTCACAGAGTTTTTCTAGTAATTTTAATATGTAAATATTCATAATGGCCAGAGACACAATTAAAAATGCTCATAACTGATATTGCTAAGACTTAAATAATTATAGCAATAGCATCTATATGGCTAGGTTTAGAGAAATTTGAATCCAGCAACATAGTTGCTCTGGCAAGGGATTACATCCAAAGATATGATCCAGCTGGAATGCAGACATACCACATACCTGTGACTTTAGTACACACCTTTATTCACATACAATGACTTCTAATTGAGGAACAGACAAAGGGGCAAATCAGGGGGAAAATATAGAATATAGTATACGCTCAAGTCTCACAAAAACAGAAAATAGAGGCTAGTTAAAGAACAGTGAGAGAGACATAAGTGAGTTCAATTCAGTTCTTGGAGTTCATTTCAGTTCATTTCAGTTCAAATGAAATTTGTGGAGTTCATTCAGTTTGTGGAGTTCAGAGGCAGTCTTTCCAAGCAGAACAATTCAGTCAGAAGCTGAGAGAAGCCAGCTTGAATCAGTCAGTTGGGAGAGGAGTTTGAGTCAGAACAGCTGAATTGAACCAACCAAAGTTCAGAAAGTCCTAGAAAGAGTGAGTTTATTCAGCAGTAAGTCTTGAAGGCTGAAATATCATAGGCCTAGTTTAGTGGACAGGCAGGAGCTGAAGGCTGCAAAGTCTAGGCTTCAGAAAATTAGATGATATGGAAGCTAGAAACATTCAGGCCTAGCCATAATGATAGTTAGAAAAGAGAAAGAAATGTTCTGGGCTCAGCCTAATCCATATATTCGCACAGGTTGGATAGGGTTCTCATTTCATCATGTCATCTAAGAAAATAAAAGTGACATTTAAAGCTAGACTTTTGCTTTGGCAAGTTCAGCCAGTTTAATGCTTCTTTATGGAAGAGTGTATAGCAGTGACTGTCTGGACCATGCCATAAATAAAATCTTGTCAAATTAGAGTACAGAGATATTTTGCATATCTGAAAAGAATCTTCTTTTGTAGTTGCTGAGTATCTATCTTCCTTGTTCCCCCTTTGGGTGGTAATATGGGAGTACTAAGTAGGTTTGACAAAGCAATACATCAAGATCTCTGGAAGACATATGAAGCAGTGCATCCATTTATATCACATTATTAGAAAATATTCATGCTACATAACTGCTTACCTGCAGGCGTCTTGATGTAAAGGCCTTGTATTTGTTAACTGTTGCCCATTGTAGAATGTTTGTGGTATATTCAAAACCCGTCTTCAAGAGAAAAATGGAGAAGTCCTCAATATCATTCTGACTGCGAGCATGGTACATATTTCACTCAATATGAATAGTGTATATGTAATAATTTACTATAAATACTATAAATATTTTAATACACTTGTCTTGGTAGTATCATCTATTATTAGATACTATCAGTTGGAAAGTGGGTGCTTTTTAGTTATTATCTACAACTATCAGACAGGACATAGTTTTATAAAATAGGTAATTGTTGATTAGATCCTCAATGTCTGTGATAGGATTCATTGTCTAGTGAAGTATGGAAACTACACAATGTGTCTTCTCACTCTGAGATACTTGCATCTGCATAAAGACTTATAGTTTCTACGAGTTCTACAGCATCTGGGCTGTGTTGTCAACATAAAAATTCAAGCACCCACTGACAATAAACTATGATTCCAGTGTTCAAAGGGTCTCATCATTAAACTTTTGTTATTTTTACTGATTTATTTGAATTTCTGTCCATTTTTGCCATTTTTTAATACTTTGTACACTCATTGGAACTTATAGTGAAAACATTATTTCAAGTGTATCATGAAGTGCTGATTTCTCTCTATAAATACGGTAAAACACTGGTTTTATTAGTTTCTTGTAATGAGCAGGTATAGGAATGCAGCTCATTGCAAGAGTGTATTTCTCAGCAATGAGCATGAGTTGTTTATTGCTTATTACATTATGTATGAAGACATGTTCTAACTCCACTAACTAGTTTTCTTCCTTTTGTTAAACTTCACATTCTTAAAAGGATTGACGAATTCGAACAACGGCACACTCTGCTGAGATTTGTGACTGTCATCCTTGTGGTTGGAATTGCTCATAGATCTTGCAAGAGTAGCAGAGATGCATCCATTATAAGCGTCAGTCAGAGTGGTCATTAAGCACTTTCTGCAGTAGAGATTGCTACACCAGATGGTACTTCATGAACAATAGACGATGCACTCCACACTGCCAAGCATTTGTTCTGTGTCATTTTAACTCAGAACCTGCGAAGAATAAAAGCCAGCAGTACCTGTAAAATTCAAATTTCTGGTGGTAATTGTCTAGAATTTCTAGCCACAAACTTTTCTCATTTGCACATAAAGACAAACTGGTCTTTGTATTTGGAATGTACAGTGTGGGTTTATTTATATTTACTCATTCATTTATTCATCCACTTGGAGATATGGTCTCACTAGATTGTCCATGCTGGCCTGTCTTTCTATCTCTACATTTTGAGTGCTAGGAGTAAAGAAATGTGCTACCACACATTAGCTTAGATTGTGTACTGTTTAACCAAATACATTTGTCTCTAAACACATTACTTCATTAAATAAAGACTCTTTCTTTCACATCACTGTAGTCCAATATGCTTCCTAACCTGATCCTTGGTAGTGTAAAATGAACAAAACAAGTTCATTTTGATTTGTGTTAAAACAGCAAAGTTTCTGTAATACTTATTTCCATTATAGGAGATATTTTATTTATTTTCATTTTTGTTGTTGTTTTGTTTTTGAATTGTACTTTAATTACAAGCTTTCTCATTTTAATTTCCTCCACTGTCATTCAAATGCATTCTCTCTTATTGCTTGTTATATGCATATTTGTATATGTAAATATATATATATATATATATATATATATATATATATATATATATGCTGTTGAGTCCATATAATGTTACTTGTATGTATGTATTCAGGTTTAACCATTTGATTCTGAACAACCAATTGTGATTTTCCCTCAAGAGGACCACCTCTCCTGCTCCCAGGTTTACTCAGTGGACAGTAGTTCTTCGTTTAGGGTTGAGGCCTCGTGGGCTTTTCCTAATTGGCATGTCCATTAATGTCATACTTGTCTAGTTCATATTTAAGTGATTATACTGGTCATATATCACGTATGAAACTTCTGATGATACTAGAAGACATAATTTTATGCCAGGCTCCCTGATTCTGTAGCTCTTATCATTTTTGTGTCTCTTACTTTACAATGCTTCTGAAGTCTTTGGTGCAAGAATATTTTGTAGATGCATCCATTGGGAATGGCCGCCACAACTATGCATTTGTTTATCTGGTATTTTCTGTAGTAGTCTCTGTCGGTTGTAAAGAGAAAAGTCTTTGATGAGGGGTGAAGACTACACTCAACTATGGATATAAGGACAAATGTTTATAGATTATTGTTTGGAAGAATGCTTGTTTAGTAAATTATGGTTGTAGATTTTTCCTTCAATCACTATGACTTCGATAAGACTGAGTAGTTAGTTAATTAGGCTTCCAGCTCCAGGGATGATTTCCTTCTTGTTGAAAAATTATCAAGTACCAATAGCTGTTGCTTTAAAAAAAAACAAAACAACAACAAAAAATCAAAAACCAAAAAACACTGATAGTGTGCTATCAGTGCTGAACTTAAGGCTTTTTTTGGAATCCATTTTGATAGGTATATTGGTGTGTGTGTGTGTGTGTGTGTGTGTGTGTGTGTGTGTGTAAGAGAGAGAGGGGGGGGATTGTGTAGTACATAGAGAGATCATAGATAGATAGATAGACAGTAGAAGCACAAAAAAGTATACACACAGACACATATACTATTCTTCCTTCTCTCTTTGCTCTATTCTTCTTTTTCTTTCTGTGGAGAAGGCATGCACATATGTGTTATTTTCTCCTTCAGTCTCTCCTTTCTGTCACATATTTTCATCTATGAAAAAAAAGATTTCCATATTTTCTCTCTATTCTCTCAGGATATTAGCCTAAAAATTATGATGTTCTGTCTCTTAACTCATGAATAAGACAACTGGGATGGGGTACAATGCCAGAAATAAAATATGACTAATATAAAATGTGGAAGACATGATTCTCTCTAGCTTAAATACTGGAAAGAGTAATCAAATTACTTCCCTTCCATGTTTCAGGCTTAAATTTAGTTTTGAATTTGTAATTTAAAATGTACATGTAATAACCACTACAAAGATCAACATAAGTTATTTAAATTATACCTAGAAAATGTTGTGATCATTATAAGCAAATATATTTTGGAAAAAAAAGAAAATATGTTATTCCACTGAAAGAAAAGCTTTAAAGACATTTAACATCTACTAAACAAAAATATTATCTTTAAATTAATATAAAGAATATATATAATACTGAAGATAAAAACAATTTTAGCAGGCAAATAGAATGTTTTAATGGGCTATTAGTTTTAGTGAGTTAAAATGAACACTTAGTTAAAATGAAAATGAATATTAATTAGTATAATTCATTAAATATAGCAAGCAGCATAATATATTTCCAAAGTTATAACATAGAATGTGAAACAAAAATAGCTGAATGTAAGAACCAATAATGTGATGTAGATTTATCAATCATATGTTTTACACAATGAATATTAAAATTGTGTCTCTGTCAAGCTTAGAGAAAAGTATGTTAAGGTAAACAAGTATTTCTCATCACTCATATTTTGTTTCTCACAATCCATAATCCAGTCTATGTTTAAAGTGTTTTTTACCCTATTGTGTTAGTTAAAAATCAGAGAAAACAGAATAAAATCCTAAAACAGGAAAAATCACAAATGATTACATACTACAAGGTAACCAATAGAAGTTTGGTACTTTGATATTAGTATTTTTTGGATACTCAGAAATAAGACAAAATTTATTCCACATTTGATCCCATCCACAGCATTTAGCACTCTAAAAGATTGTACAGAATTGCAAAACATAGGAAATTAGGAAATAGAACCTCTGGATATATCTATATCTATATCTATATCTATGTCTATGGTCTATGTCTAGGTCTAGGTCTAGGTCTAGGTCTAGGTCTAGGTCTAGGTCTAGGTCTAGGTCTAGGTCTATATCTATATCTATATCTATATCTATATCTATATCTATATCTAATCTATATATATATCATAAACTAAGGACTAAGCAATTTCCCATCTACCTCTCCAAAGTGGTTTGTCACATGCAATTTTTTTGGTGGTAACACAACGAATCACTTTTATTTCTGAATGCATCCACATTTCAAGATTTAGTGGTCCTAAACAGTGTGGGGAATGTGACAATGAGCCAGGAGACCAGGACCACCAATTTGCAAATGGGGCAACAAACAGCTCCTCCATGTCCCTGCTGAGGGTCTGTGGAGCACCTCTGAACCCTGAGTCCACAGTGTCAGGGACTCACTTTCCAGCTGTCAAGTTCCACATCAAACCCAATGGGCAGTCAGGGTGACACAAGAGCCCTGATCAAACTCCTTCACTGTGTAAAAGCAATGGGATTATGGGAAAAGGAGCCAACTCAGAACCATATGCACTTAGGACTTTCTGTATGGCCTGTCTCTAGCCTAATTACCAAGGATCTTGAACGCTGAGCAGTCTGAATAACCCCATTATACCTCTGTTCACCTAGAGACCTGAGCTTAAAGCCCATGGGCTGATGGTAGTGGCACACTGAGTACCAAGCATTCCCTTCCCAGGATGGTGGCAAGTGAACAAGAGTGGTCCGGAACTAAGAGAAGGAGACCAGTTTCCTTTAACCTCATCTGATGGCTTCTGGCCATAGCAAGTGTTGGATGATAAAGGGCAACAAGGAAGTTGAGGAGGGGAAAAGCAGCACTTCTTCATAAAGGTGGGGAGACAGGCAGTCCTGAGTGCCTCATCCATGGCCAATTTTAGAGGGAGGGGAGGGTTACAGTCTAAGCTTTGGTCAAGTGTGGTTGTGGAGGAATGGGGACAATGGTTTTGATGGGGACAACACTTAAGACTTAAGAAAGCAGGAGTGCAGCGAAAACACCCCCAACACCAGTAGTGATACCACAGCTCCTATCTGAAATCTCCCCATTTATCCTAAGGGACACCGTGCAGCTGTGGCAGAGGGCAGGGCAGGCAAAGGTGGAGACACCCAGGCCATTTGCCAGCAGCAAGTGATTGGTGATCTCTCTGTTCATAGTTGCATTAGTTGTGCCCACCACTACCAAAAGAAACCAATTTCCATATACCTTCTTGATTCCGGAAGTTCAACCAGATAGACAGCAGTTGTACTTCACAGATGATGTTACACAGAACAACTTAGGTATTTCAAAAGGACATTAAGTTAATATCAGAACAGTGTCTCAGGATGAAGTCTCAATGGGGCTTCCTCTCCAGTACTTTGAGGTATACATATACATATACATATACATATACATATACATATACATATACATATACAATACATATACACATATACATATACATAATATTCACTAATGCAGGAATTGAAAACGTAGGTTGTATGGGGAGGAGAGACAGAACTTTCATGACTAATTGCTGTAACACTGTCCTGGAAGCTATGGCAGCTTCATGTTGTCTTTTGACTTCATCAAGTGTTGAAGTTCTTGCAAGACAACTCTGATGCTCTGGGAATTCTGCCACATTTCTGGCACTGCCATGGCTCTGGGGATCCAGCACTCCATCTGAACTACTCATGCTGCTCATATTGACGTTTGTTACGAATCTTATAGATGGGATTCTTCTGCATATTTAGGTCTACATTCTATGTATAGGCTGTATTTAGGTTTTTATCAATTGTTTTTGGAGGCTCTTCCAACAGTGAGAAATTTCAAGGGACTTTTACTCCTGCACCTGTGTTGGCTGCCATCTTGTGTTGCTGTTGCCCAAAGCCATAAGCAACAATTGAAAAACACTAAAATAGACCTCCTTTGTGTAAGATGTTTTGTTCAATGCTTCTTATCTAAAGACATTTCTCATAGACCTTTTGAAGCATAGCATGTGGATTTTCTGATGTGGTGGTGGTATTTTTGTCTTGTTACTTCTGATCAAGGTCTGTATTTAAGCAATAATTATATTTTTATTCATTGTGTTGGTGTCACAAACCACAGGAACACCGATCTCAGTCAGACAGGGATAGTTTATTGAGCCCTGGGACTGATTGATCAGGGCCATGAGGCAGGCTTGGGACTGAAACCATGGCCTTGAGGTAATATCCTACAACGTTTTTAAACCTAAAATCCACGAACATCTGTGGCAGCTATCCCACTTATCAGGATTTAGTGATAGGGAAATTTCCCTAGGAAAAGTCTTTGTTGTACACTTATCCTGATCCCATTGTTTGGGGTATTCAACTGTGGCAGGGGACTTATCTAACATTCATGTCTTAATTTGACAACCTGATGGGACTTGTCCAACATTCATGTCTTAACTTTCCAAGAAGGATGTCAGCTACTCATGTACAAGTCTCTTTCTCCCAAGAAGGATGTAACTTCCCAGGGAGATCTTGGGAACTTAAACTTTACTTGACCCCTACTCAAAATGAAAGTCTTCTTATATTAGTACAGGACTTTGTCTTATCTTAGGGTCCATCCCAGGTGTAGCTTATAAGAGAAAATACCACAAAAGCTTATACACAGATGGAAGAAATGCTCCTGGTGGTTGGTTTGGGTCCAAGCTTATTGTTGGTAACTATACAAAAGCAGTTCTATTTTCGTCTAGTATTATTGGTTTCCAGGGGCACAGAACATAATGGAATCTGTAATCAACTTGGGCATAAGAAAGTTTCCTGGTAACAGCAGAAACAACATATGAGAAAGTTTCCTTATACTATTAGTAATACCATGAATTGGCAGGCTAGCCAGATAACAGTTACCTAGACCTTAGCATTCCATCTAGGCTTTAATATTTTACCTAGGCCTTAATAATCAATATATTAGTTTGTTATGTGTGTTCATTTTAACATATGCTAGTAAAACTTCACAAATGGGGGTAAGTACAAAAAATGAACTCATAGCTGCACAACATCGGTGAATAAGTGACAGATGTGTACCCATCACAAAGAGAACATTTACATCATTCCTTCCAAGAGCTATAAGATACAAGAGCTGACAGAGCCAATCTCCCAGACAGATCAAACTGACTATAATCACAATCTTATAATAGTTAAAGATGGGAACATAGTAACTGCACAAGAATGAACATGTCAACAGTTAGACAAAGGAAAGACTCAGAGTACACTACTCCTTATTGTTGAAGTTTGCCTACTGATAGATTCATGGGGAGTGGTGATAAATGCCTTATGTACAAACCCTCTGATGACTCTCCTAGATTCTAATGGCTATTTCCAAGCTAATAATCAGAGATACAGCCTTGGCTGAACTAAATGGATCATGAAACAAAACCAAAAGTCATGAAACTAAAAAATGTACTAGTCCCAAATGAGTGTGGTAGGAATTAGAAGTCATTAAGTGGCAGAGGAAGAAGAGGCTGATCAAACTATTTTGTATATGAATAAAATTCTCAAATAATGTCAGTTACATGCCTAAATACCATAATCCAGAAAATTCTAGCTATGACACCACTGGAAAACAGCAGTTGGGTGTCTTGAATGATATTCTTATAGTCATAATGATGCTGAAGAATTTCTACAAATTCAGTAAGCTAAGAAAAGTGACACGAAGAAAGTGTGTTTTTTGTGGAATTTGGAGGGAGTACATGGTCCAGTGGCTTGCACTTTAGGAGATGGAAATCTAGAGGGATTCAAATACCTGAGAGTTTTATTGGAAAAATAAACAACTGAGAAATCCAGAAGAAAATTAAAATTAATTCATTCAATTAACAAATGAGTACATCAATACTATAATAAAAAGCTTTACACTTCCACATTCCAATACAGCCTGTATCAGACTATCCTCACCCCAGTGACATGTCCTCAGATTGCTGAACCTGTGTCTCCCCTCTCTAGGGAGGACCCAGTGCCATCTTCCACAGTGGATGTCCCCAGAACATGCTCTTGTAGATGTGTCTAGGTGGCAGGTGGTCAGCACTGGGCCCAAACAACACCATACTGCAAGCTCCCTGATCCCATGCTCCTCTTTGGTACAAACAAGGTACAAATAACCAGACTTCAGCCCCTCAGCCCAGGCCAACAGGGGACTGAGCCCTCTGATCAATCACTGGTAGGGAGCATGAGGCTAGAATCTCTATGCAACAGGAAAGAACTGAAAATGCAGGGTCTAGATCCTAAAGGAAGTGGCTGCAGCTCAGGTCTATGGACTGTATATCAGACATTCTTATAAACAGTTATCCCATTAAAATAAAATTAACTTATACCAAGTAATGATACACTTATTATGTTCCAATAGGCTGGGTAGTAAAAATTAAATAATAGTCAAATTGAGTGGAAAAATAACTACCATATAGTTACCATTTGATAGGGAAAATAAAAGAAAAAATGTTATAAAATGTTATAAGTGTATATAATATGCTACTAGATGAATATCATGTGGCAAATAGAGAAATCAAAAAAAAAATGTTGAAAACAGAAAAGATGAAGTCAGAAACCAAACAAGGTAACAATGACTTAGGTAAAAGTAATTATTTTATTCCAATAAAACCAATAACATACAGATTGTGGGTTGTAATAAAACAAGTGACATTAATTTAATTTTCAACAAATAAATTTATTCATTGTTATTTCTACGATTAAATAAAATGCAATGAATTAACACTTAACTTTTAAAACTTACTGGACAGCAACTACAGTAATCAAGATAATAGGGGAAGCACAGAGCGAGTAGACACAAGATTAGTACATAGAAAATATGATAGTCTAAAGACTGATACCCCAATATTAGCTTTGGAGGAAAAATGATGCCATTCATATGGACTTGGAATTAACTGAGATGCTGAAAAAGTATCAAAGTACAAATTTAAGTGAAGAATGGAGTATATCAGGAGTCTGACTTGAGAAATTGAAGTTTGAGATATACATTGTCATTTCATAAACATCAAACTAAAGGGAGAGAAACTCGAAAGAATCTCACTAAAATCAGGGACAAGACAAGCCTGGACACTCTCCCCCTATCTATTCAAATACTGCTCAAAGTTCTAGCCAGAGCAACCAGGCAGCAAAAAGAGGTCAATGGAATAGAAACTGGAATGGACTGATAAATTAGGGAAACAACATCCATCACAAAAGTCACAAATAATATAAAATATCTGGGTGTGACTCTAACCAAGCAAGTGAAAGATCTGAATTACAAGAAATTCAAGTCTCTGAAGAAAGAAATCAAAGATCTCCAATGCTCATGGATCAGCAGGATTGACAGTAAAAATGGTCATCTTACAAAAAGCCATCTACAGATTCAAGGCAATCCCATCAAAATTCCAACTCAATTCTTCAAAGTGATAAAAAGAGCAATTCTCAAATTCTTTGAGAATAACAAAAAAACCCAGGATAGCAAAAACCATTCTCAACAATAAGAGAACTTTTGGAGAATCAGCATCTCTGACCTCAAGCTGTACTTTAGAGCAATAGTGATAAAAATTGCATGGTGTTAAGACAAAGACAGGCAGGTAGATTTGTGGAACAGAATTGAAAACCCAGAGATAAACCTACACACCTATTGTCACTTGATTTTGACAAAGGAGCTAAACCACCCAGTTGAAAAAAGACAGCATTTTCAACAAATGGTTCCGGTTTAACTGGCTGTCAGCAAGTAGAAGAGAGCAAATTGATCTACTCTTAGCTCCTTGTACAAGCTCAAGACCAAGTGGATCAAGAACCACCACATAAATTGAAATATGCTGAATCTAATAGAAGAGAAAGTGGGAAAAAGCTTTGAACACAACAGCAGAGAAGAAAATTTCCTTAACAGAACATCAATGGATCATGTTCTAAGATTAACAATTGACAAATGGGATCTCATCAAATTGAAAATCTTCTGTATGGCAAAGGACACTATCAATAGGACAAAATGGCAACCAACAGATTGGGAAAATATCTTTATCAATCCTACATCTTATAGAGGGCTAATATCTAAAACATATAAAGAGCTCAAGAAGAAACAAATAACCCTATTAAAAATGGGGTACAGAACTAAACAAAATATTCGCAACAATCTGAGCAATCTCGAATAGATGAGAAGTACATAAAGAAATGTTCAGCATCCTTAGTTATCAGAGAAATGCAAATCAAAACAATCCTGAGATTCCACCTCACAGCAATCAGAAAATGAATAAGACCAATAACTCAGGTGACAACATATACTTGAAAGGATGTAGAGAAAGAGGAACAGTCCTCCATTTCTGGAGGGACTGCAAGCTAGTAAAAACCACTTTGGAAATCAATCGGGCAGTTCCTCAGAAAACTGGAAATATTTCTACCTTGAGACCCTTGGCAAAAGATGATCCAACATAAAACGAGGACATGTGATTCACTATGTTTACAGCAGACTTATTTATAATAGCCAGAAGTTGGGAACAACCCAGATGTTCCTCAACAGAAGAATGGATACAGAAATTGTGGTACATTTACACAATGGAGTGTTTCTCAGCTATTAAAACAATGGTTCATGAAGTTCACAGGAAAAGGATGGAACTAGAAAATATCCTTACTATGGAACCCAGACACAAAAGACATATTGAAATCTCACTGAAAGTAATACTGCAAACTCAGAATACATAAACCACTAATCATATGAATTAAGAAGAAAGAAGACAAATGTAGATGCTTCAATTTTACATAGACAGTGGAACAAAATAGTCACAGACATTAAAGGGGGAATAAAGAGCCTCAGCAAGAGAAGAGGGTTTGGAAAAGTGGGGACAGATCGTATTGAAAGGACAGGAGAGAAGTACAGAGGTCAGAATTTTTATAGAAATATATAGCAGCTGAGATAAATAACAAAATCTACTAGAATTTCAAGAAAAGAACAAACAGGCTCCCAGGAACAATAATATGCATAGCAAAAATACCACAAAGGGGAGAGAAAATGTAGAAAACATAAAGTCAGAGAACAGGCATGATGCTTCAATATGAGTTGGGTGCAAAACCATATCTCAAATTTCACCAGAATGTCCTACAGTCCAAAGCAAAAACAGGGAAAAAAAAATGACAGAACGATGCCATTGAATGGGAATGGTTACCAGAACCATCCACCAGTAAAAAGGAAAGTGGATCCAATACGCCAAACTGCAGACACCAATCCCCTGCATTATTGCAGATGCCAACAAGCACTTGCTGACAGAAGCTCAGTATAGTTGTTCCCT
Organism: Mastomys natalensis; assembly: GCA_021653895.1. Taxonomy (NCBI): domain Eukaryota; kingdom Metazoa; phylum Chordata; class Mammalia; order Rodentia; family Muridae; genus Mastomys; species Mastomys natalensis. Next base: position 191,076 of record JAJTUV010001555.1, on the reverse strand, counting down.
GAGAGGTTCTACCAGCACCTACCAATATAGATGCAAATCCTCACAGCCAACCATCAGACTGTGTCCAGGGACCCCCAATAGAAGAGCAAGCAGAAGGACTGAAGGAGTTAAAGGGGACTGCAAGCACATAAGAAGAATAATATCAACTGACTGGACAACCCAGGGCTACCAGAGACTAAACCACTAACCAAAGAGTGCACATGGAAGGAGCCATGGCTACAGATACATATGTAGCAGAGGACAGCCTTATCTGACATCAATGAAAGGGAAGGCCCTTGGTCCTGTGGAGGCTTTATGTCCCAAGAAGGGGGAAGCTAGAGCATTGAGGTGGGAGTAGATGAGTGGGTGGAGGAGCACCTTCATATAGGCAAAAGGGGAGGGGGAGAAGAAGGATGGAATGGTGGTTTTGTAGAGGTGTAACTGGGATGGGGGATATCATTTGATATCTAAAGGAATAAAATGATTAGTCAAAAAGTTCTCTTAAAAATAATTATTTTGACAAAAATAATTGTATTTTCAAAATCTAATATTCAAAACCCTAGTTAATAGAGACATCCATTTAACAGTTAAGACTTAGTTCTATATTTAATCTTATAGGATAAAATTCCAAGGAAAAGATTATAGAGACAAAGCTAAATATTGTGTCCAAGATATTTCAATTTTGAGGCAAAATTTTTTTGTTTTATTTAAGTTTACTTGTATTCTTTAATTGATGACTATTCGTTAATCTTTTTCTAAATTTTGAGTGCATAAAGGTTACTCATGAACTCCACTATTCATTCCAATCACACTGAAAATGTGTATAACTATATCACTAAACTTACGAATCACATGAGTCTAAAAGAAGAGGTTTTCTTTGTTCACATACAATAGTGGTTATAGCCAACATTTCATAAATGTGTAAGTAGCATGTTTGAGTGTCATCTTCAAAAGGTGTAAACTTGTGATGATTTTTATAGATTAAAATGTCTAAAATGAAATGTTTAGATTGGTACAAAGATCCAACCTAAATGTGCTTATATATTCAGTGGCTTGATAATTCTAGGCTGTCTATAAAAAGGAGGCAAAGTGAGTGTCAGCATTCTCCCTGGTTTGTAACTGTGGATGCATTTGGCCAGTTGCATCACACCCCTGATGTATAATTTCCATACTGAGATAGACAATAATCTCAAACTGTGAACTGCATAAACCCGCCCTTCCTTGAGTTGCTTTTTCAAGTGTTATGTTGCATCAGCAAGAAAAGTAACTAACAACATACCTCAGTGCAATTACCCCAGTCCTTAAAAGAATAAGTGAAAGCTGGGGAAAATGGCAAGATAGAGAAATTAGTGAGAAGCTGAGCATGAAAGGATGCTTACCTGGACATGAAGAGGCTATGTGGAAAATATGAGGGAGGAATGAATCATATATATAATCACTGATTGTGGAATATAAACCAAACAATCAAGTGAGAAATATAGTAATAGCTGCTATATGATATCTTGTCAGATTTTCAGCATAGAGTCTGGTCACATCATTCTGAATTTGCATTCTGTACAAACTGAAAATGAGCATCATTTTAAGCTTCTCAATTTGTGGTGATAATTTGTAACAAAATAATACTACTGTAAAAATAAAGTATAGTTCAAATGGTCAACCATGCATTAAGTAAGTGATTATAGTATAGAGTTTTTATTAAAAATGAATAACAATGACTGTTGTAGCCATTACAGCAGTGGGGAAGGTGTTGGTGGAGAGTGAATAGATTCATTTAGATTATGCTACAGAAAAACATTTTTGGTACAGAATATAGGTAATGAAATGAGTGGAAATACAATATTGGCTATAAGAGTCTTCATTTCAGACAAGTACTTATATAAATAATGAGACTTCCTCAGTGTACAGCTTCCTCATATGGAATTTCTACTATATGTATGAAGGTGTATGCCAAGAGAAAGTTCTAGACTGTAACATTACATGCTGTGCATATACTTTCCAAATACGTAAATTTTACAATACACATAGAATCAATGCACAAAGAAGTATTCCTGATTGACTATGTTAGTCCTGGGAAGATACTCAGTTACAGGCCTCACAGGATCTTCTGTAGCTCCATGATGAGAACTCACCACATTCTACCTTGTCACACAAAGATTATCTGTTTGGTGATATCTGGACTTAATTGGTTACTATTTCTGTATGACGTAATTTATTTTTCTGTTTTTTAAATTAAGGCCTTCCCTTCACAGTATTGATAACCTCAATGACAAGGAATGGAGATTGTTCTCTGAGAATTCAAAAGAACAAATTGAAAAAGAGCAGAGTAAATTAATTGCTCAGTGACCTTTAAGTATCTAGTAGACAGAGAACATCTAATGGTCGAAAGGATGTCATCTCACAGTTGCTTACCACCATAGCCCAATATATCTCTCTGTGTACAAAAGTAATCTATTTTAATGACCCTACAAATAAAAATATTTACTCAAAATGTGCACTGATCAATAGAAAATACATTAATTCTGAATTTGTAAAAATGAAAATATATAAACCTGATCCTCAGTCTCTGTTTTAACATGTATAAACTAATAAGCAGAAAAGATAGTACACAAACAATGGGGAAGTATTCATCTTTTTATGGAAACAGAGAGAGAAGGTAGGGTACTGTTAATACTTGGTTTTGATATACTTATGTTAAAGTATTCATCAAAATTTTGACAAGACATTACTACTGGGTAGTTGGGAAAAGAGAATAGTACTGCAATCATTAAATCGCCAATTTGTTTACCAAGATGAACATCTATTACCTTCAGTAATGAATCATTAGCAGTGCATGAGAATTAGATGTGCATAGAGAAAAAGTACTATATTAATTATGCCTCAAAGTATAGAAGGCCTTTAACAAATGTTGGGTATAAATGGGTTCACAGAAGCACATTGGCAGAGGTGCATATTGAAGAGAAGAATCAGTGATAAATCCTTAGGAAGGTTTCTCTGGGAAGTACCAGGGTTAGGTTTCATCTGAGGTGACTTGTTATGCGGTGGATGATGACAACCAGTCAAGGCAAAAGTTATTAACCATTGCATAGCTGAAGACCATTCTATGAATGTTTTACCACACCAACTTAGATAAAGGTGTCAGAGCAGGTGTTGTAGCGCTTCAGAATGCCTTTTGCAGTGGTACAGTGACAGAAACAAAGATGTTTAGGAAGTAAAAAACATCATACTAGGAATCAAAAGAGTTGCACAAAATATTTGTATAAGCATCTCAACTTGGCAATATTGGCTAGAACAAAAATTATGAATTTTATAAAATATTTTGATATTTACATTGAATATATAGTAATACATTACAACTAGTAATTCCAAATAATGTGTAAGACACTACTGTTTTTCCTTAAAATGTAATTTTAATTTCCTAGAATACGCTAATTAGTAATATGTTCATGGTGTTTTAGACAAGGTTAATTATAAAGAAATCAATTAAAATTATTTCCCCTACCCTTTGTTTTGACAAAATTAAGAAACACTTTATATTTAAAATGTCAATAAATTCATCACTCAAACAAGAACTCTTGAGAAATAAAAAATATACTATACAAATTAGCAATTATTAATTTGCTATTCAATAATAAAATCTGGATATTAAAATAAAATAGTTATTGTATTGGTTTCAGACATTTCAGCAGGATCACTTTAAATTTGAATTTTTATTGATTTATCTTAGATTTTGTTTATGTACTGTTTTCTTGTTTGTTTGTTTTTTTTTTTTCAGAACTTCACTTGCAAAGACAGATTTAAATAGAAACCATGCATTGACTCACCTTGCTGATCTAAGAGTGTGACAACACACAGACTCCTATCAGTAGACTGAGAATGCATACACTTATGTTAGTAATTTTTTTAAATATAGTGATTTTCTCAGATTTTTTAAATATAGTGATTCTTGGTGATCAAATACCTCCCTCCTTCCTTCCTCCATCCCTTCCTCCATCTCCCTCCCCTCCCTCCCTCCCTCCCTCCCTCACCCTTTCCCCCTCCCTCCTCCTCCCTCCCTCCCTCCCTCCCCTCCCTCCTCCCTCCCTCCCTCCCTCCCTCTCTCTCTCCTCTCTCTCTCTCTCTCTCTCTCTCTCTGTCTCATAGTATATCTAGACCATACTTTTCCACTCCTCTCTTCTCTGCCTATGCACTTACCCTCTTCCTGAGATACACTTTATCTCTATCTCCCTTCACAAAAGACCAGGACATCAACCAAACACAGCATAATAACCTACAATAAGACCAGGCACATACCCTTACAACAAAGCTCAAGGAGGTAACCCAGTGGGAGGTTTTCCTACTGGGTTAGAAATTTCGTCCCTAGTTGAAAAGTCCAACAGCAGGCAAGTAGGACGCCCTCCTTCCCAGCCCCAGTGAGGATTCCACAAGAATACCAAATTCCTCAGATATAACATACATGTAAAGAACGTAAGTCAGACTCCCACAGTCTCCCTGATCTCTAAGAGTCCTATGAGATACAGTCAGTTGACTCTGTGGGCCTTGTTCCTGATACCTCTAGTTACGCTTGTAATTCCTCTCCCTCCTCTGCAGGAATCGCTGAACTCCACTTAATTTTTGGCTGTGATATTCTACATCTCCTCCCAATTTTTTTCTGGATTCTCATTGGTGATGATTCTGCTAGACTCTGGTTCTAGAACCTTTTACAGGAAAAGCAAACTGTAGGTTGAAAGTTTTGTGTCTGGGTTGTTGTTCCAATCCTTCCAATTGAGGCTTTGTGCAGTTACAGACAATGGTTATAGACAGTTCCGGCTCTAACCTACCCCTTCCATTACTAGGAGTCTTTGCTAGTACTTGTCTGCCACCCGAACTGCCCTACTCCCTAGATTCAGTTCCAAAAGACCCATTACACTGCCCTCAATCTCACTGCCCTCCCAGCTTCTGGGTCCGTGCACCCAAATTTGTCTGACCTATGATGCTAAGATGCCGGCATCACCAGTCAGACATATTCTGTCTTTTGCTTCTGCTTCCCAGAATCAACTTTTACTAGTCAGCAAGGATTATTATCAATTTTAGTGCAGTGAAGCTGCTTTTCTGTTGTTTTTAAATTACGGCGAGATGGGAATGAGCAGAGCATTGTATAAAGAAAATTTTAGTTTTTCTCTTCTTTAAAACTATCCATTTAATTCCAGTGTGTGTATCTGTGTATTGAGGGAGAGTGCAGGTCATGGAACAATTGTGGACATTAGAGGGTCTCTCATCTTATAAATGGATTTTTAAAATTTATATAAATGTTTTCACAATTAGTTTGATATAGTCTCATGGATTTTGACAAATACAAGGTATCTACCTTTCATAAATTATGCATAAGTACTTTCTTCTCACAACAATCAGTACCTCTCTGGAGAATTCTATAAAAGTAATGCAATAGCTTTTACTTTTTGAGATACACATATGTATTTACCCATATACAACTATATTTCATATGTAATTTTGTGTTTTAGAAGCTCACTCTTTTTGATTTCACAAGAACAAGCCATTATTTTACTGTTCCATGCCTTATGTATACTTTAACATAAAAAAGGCATTTTAATTAACTTGAACGTTGGATAATTAATATATTTCTGTGATGGGCCAAAGAGTGATACTTAAGACATCACTGAATGATCATCACTATGATTTCTTCCTTCTGCGGTAATCTAATTACTGATCTGTATTTTGGTTTTTACTAATGGTCATTATATCTAAGATATGACTTATAAAGATGATCATAAATTTATGTTTTAGTAACTATGAAGTTTAATACACAAATCTTAGTAAATTGAAAATTCTTCAATTCTTCTAATTTTATTTGTCAAAATGTATAGATTTGTCATTAACTGCATGTTTTTGTAGTGAGTCAATGTTACTGAATAGCTAAATAGATTCAATTAACCTTTTATTTTTATTATTTTTATAGACTATGATTTAAATATAACAGTGATGCTGCTGATTGTTCTTTTATTAACCAATATATCTCTATGTCTGTTTGCTAATAGAAATCTTTTAAAATATGGTAACATTTATTCAGAGGCCAATGATACAACTTTGATTCTGTTGCTTTGTTCTATTTAGATCTACACATAATTATTTGCAAATTTGTAATCTTGTTTAATTTCAAATTTTCATTATTGTAGATTACTTAATAACTATATGTCATAGAACTACTCAAATTATCTCAGGTTCTCAGTTTAATATAAATATAAATCACTAATTTGTTGTTACAAGAAAAGACACATATGAAAAATTTAAAGAGTAATTACCATGAAAATTTTCCAATATTTGCATAATTCAGATAAATGATTACTCCTTTTAAAATGCGTTAATCCAAAGTTAAAATCTAAAACCTAAAGCTTAATGCAACAAAGTTTTCTTTATATATGCACTCTTTCCTCTCCAGTGATGTTACATAAAGCTGACCTTTCCTTTCCCCCATTTATTTGTTTTATGAATTAAATAATAAGAATAATGTAAAGTTAAAGTAGAGCGATGGATTATTGTATTCTCTAGGGAAAGCTGAAAGCTTTTATTTTATTACATTTTTCCATAGCTCTGCATTTTAAGAGATGGAAGGCAATGATGCAGATGGAATCAAGTCAGTAAGAAGCAGTCAAGAGCCATTTCATCAAGAAAAAATGTGCCTGTCTCATAGTTCTACTTTTAGCATCTAAACTCCATCCTGCTGCTCTTATTCAAATCTTCTTTGAATTTTCTATCACTTTATGAATTTGTACTCCATTCTGGGGCCAACCAACATGTTTTGATTTCCTTGATGAAAACATCTCTTGGAAAAACCTAAACAGCAGTCAACAAAAGTGTTTGTGGTTTTAGGTTTTGCTCTAAATTATATTGAGCTGTTTCATTTCCTAACCTGGGTTCATAACTTAATACAAAGTTATGTATCACAACGATGATGATTGGATTGAATTCCCAAAATAAAAGGATACAGTTTATTTTTGAACATTTATGTTTAAAAGATCTGTTGAAAGAAGTGATATTATGGTGTGCTTACAAATAGAGCCCTAGCATGGCTGCCCTCTGAGAGGCCCAACAGCAGCTGACTGAGACAGATGCAGATACTTACACCCAACCATTGGACAGAAGACAGGGACCCCTGTGGTTGAATTAGGGAAAACCTGGAAGAAGCTGAGGAGGAAGGCAGCCCTTTAGGAAGACCAGCAGTCTCAACTAACCTGGAACCCTGAGATCTCTCAGACACTGAGCCACCAACCAGGCAGCATACACTAGCTAATATGAGGCCCTCAACACATATAGGACTGCCTGGTCTGGCCTCTGTGAGAGAAGATGAACCTAACCCTAGAGAGACTTGAAGCACCAGGGAGTGAGGAGACCTGGTGGGGTGAGACAACTCTTGGAGATAGGTGAGGAGGAATGGAGTGAGGAACTCTTGGTAAGCAGAGCAGGAGAGGGATAAAGACTGGACTGTACAAAAAATTAGAGATAATAAAAAAAAACAAACAAGAATTAAAATGTGTAAAAGTTCACAGACATGTTTGATTTGGCTTAATATGTTTTAAAATCAGGAAAAAATGGCTGAGTCACAAGTATACAAGTATTACTTCAAGAGTGACATAAAAACAAAAATTATACGTAAGTAAAGACCATAGGCTGAGAATTGTAAAATTTTGTGGAAAGCCATTTAGTGGAAGTCTATCAATAGAAAGAATGAAGTAGAAGTGTACTGCCATCAGATGCATATTAAGAGTCAAACAGCGACCAGATATGTGTTATTTCTGCTTATGACATGTTGGTATTATATCTTTCAAGGCTGCTTTGATTCAGTGAAGGATCATCGGCATTTCCTATAGATATTAACTTAATAAACTACTAGTTGGCCACATGAACAATGAAAGTTCTCCAAACACATGGAAACTGTATGATTTCTATGTGATGTGATTGGTTGGAAAGGATGGAACACTATTAAAACTGTGTCTGACTTATAGGTAGAGCAATTGCTTAGTAATGAACTTATGGAGCCCTGAAGCACAAGAGAATGACCTTGGTGGTAATGGTGATGATGTGTTTAATGACTTCAGCTGAGTAGCCTTTAGAAAAGATAAACACACTGGGAAATGTGTTCCAAAATGTACTAAGTAGACATTTCCATTTACTGAACACAGAATTTAATTTTATAGGATTTTTGAAATCAATGCCTTAGAAGATAAAGTGGATAATAAAAAAATAGAGTTTCTCAGAATATGATGTCCGAGCGACCGTGTTTATTGCTAATAGATTTTAATTTCCTGTCCTTTCAGCCTATTACATACAAAGTTATTTCCTAAAGAAAATGTTGACTCAGAGTCCTCTTTATATTCATTCTAATGTTGGTGCTAAGCACAATTAGCATCAAATAATCATAGCTAATGTCTTGAATTCTAAGTTTAAACACAATTAAATAGATTGGATTTAACTTTCCACCTAGGAGAAGGTATTAATAAGAAAATTCTAGTAAGCTAAATCCTAAAATAAAAGTTGAAGTGATACATCTTTCATAGCATGAAAACAGATGACTTCATAAATTTTTTCATCAAATTAAACATCACATCTTGTTGCTTCACTGTTATATTTGCATAAATTCATCAATGTAGATGAAATATAAGGTGTGCTGTCTCAGTTTACAGATGAGAAAGCGACTATAAAAATATAATATCGATCTGAATCTGCAACAATTCAAGTTCAAGGAATGACATTGTGGTTGTGCTTCTCTTCATGATCTTCAAACATTTATTACGGAAATTGTGGCACTTGAGACTGTCTAAGGGAAGGAGAATCATTCTCTTAGAGGACATAACCATATTTAGAATCGCCATACTCTAGGGATGCCCTGTTTATGCACACATGTAGATTAGTACCTACACTTAGAGAGTTATCTAAGAAATACAATAGTCATGAGTCTATGAGTGGGTCATGTTTCAGGATAAACTGGAAATTGGAGGCAGAAAATTTAGGTTAGATATGATGATATTCCATTGTATATGTACATGAGATGCTCAAGAATTAGGAAACATTGATGTATTTTGAAAATAAATTAATAAAATGGAAAAAGTAACAAAATATTAAATGTTTTCTTGGAATAGAAAATAAATGGGACATAAAATAAAACACTGAACTAGCAGCTAAGCAGGAATGTCATGAAATGGAATGGAACATAAGTAGATGCTATGGACAAAATCATGAAAGAAAAGGGATGAGAATTACTGGACAGAGGAAGTTGATTTCCATGAAGTTCCAATATGCTCCTTATCTCATGGGAATCACTTAAGTAGTATTGACAATAAAGTTCTCTTACATGTTGCCAAATGTGCAAGACTTTTTTACTTTTAGTCTCTAAATGTAGAGTATATTGAATGACATGGCTTTGAGCAAGGTCACTTTGAAGTTGAGGATGCATCTTGGGAGAACAGCAAGAGACTTGTAGGATCTCTGTTGCATTCAAAAAGGGACTCCTTAGGCTATGTATCTTTATACTTTTTATACTCAGTTTCCTTATGAAACAGTTCTCACAACAAGAATTGAAGAAGATAAAGAGGACATAACACACACTGACATAAGTAAAACCTAGGGAACTATATATATGGAATGTATAACACGGGGCAGTGTATGTCCTGGGGTGCACACATGGGTAGTCAGTGGCAAAGAGGTAGTAGAGACAGAAATCTTGACCAAGGGACAGAATTTCAGTTTGAATGGAGAACTGTGCTTTTAAAATTGTTATATAGCATGAGGTGACGACTAATAATAATAATGTTGAAATAGATCTCATCTCAAAAATCAAATAAATAAATATTAATAAAAGGTTAGTAAATAAAGATTATGAAAGAGAACCATTGAGCAGAAAGATAAACAATGTGGTGTTTGCATTATTGTCTTAATTATGTCATCACCAGATAACCAAGGCACCACTACTTAAAATCAGATTATTTGTTCAGGATAAAGATATAACAATCTTATTGTCATTCCTTCAAATCAGAATAAACATTAAAAACCTTACCATACAACACTTATAGAAACAATAAAAATTAAGAAAAATGAATCAACTTGTAGTAAGTGAAGTGAATTAGGATCGAGAAATCTAGTTACTTGGAAGTCTCTGTCTGAATGCACACATTTATTGAATTTACAGTATGAAAACCACTAAATCTTGTTCAAATCAATCTATCACACAATATCAGTTGGCCAAGAAACACACTTAAAAATTCCAATAACTGAAAAGTTATCTGATAATACATCCCATTTCTCAGTAAAAAGATAATACCTCTGATATACTTTGGGACTTGGCAAAAGTATACCATATTATTGTAGACTTACAGATGCTAGGAACTTTAAAAACATATTCTTCAGGAAGTAATCTTCCAGGTCAGTTCCAACTCAGTTCACTTATGATCTGTCTCTGAAGTATAATTTCCTCAGCAATATAATCTTACCTTCAAGATACAGAAGGAAACCAGGGCAATGGCCATAGCCTATATTGTTTATGTGTCTTATGGCATTACTTGGCTAACAACTAAAAAGTAGCTTCCTATGCCTGACTCCAGGACGTTTCCTTAGAGTGTCTATGGCTCTTATAATGAGAAATATCTATCATCCTATGTGGTATAACTCCATGAAAATTATGTGTGTTTTTCTCAAACCAGTAATTTATAACTTGTGTTCTAAATATTTGTATCCACAAATCAGTTTAGCTCTAATTCCTTATTAAAATCATCTTTTAATAGAAGTTACTACAAAAATATTAAACTGGTCAAAATTTAAATAATGTAATCATTGTATACCTAGCCCCAGTTGGTACACCACCAATATACATAAGCCTGGCAACATAAAGGAAGAATGAGCAGATTTTTTTTTTTTTTTTTTAAAGAGAAAGAGAACTAGGATGTCTTCTTTCATATAATGTCTTCTAGACCTGACATGGACGCTGTCAATGAAAGCTTAACCATATGAGTACCTTAATAATAGCTGCATATACTAGCACAAATCACTAAGTCAATGTTGGTAGTAAAAAGTTTCATATCTTGAAGGGTTACAGGCATCAATCAATAACTGTTTAAAGAGAGGATAGGAGCAAAAAGGATTAGGCATGGGAGGGAGGAATAGAGAGGGATAGTATAAGGAGAGACAACAGGAACTTACAGGTGTTTAGGTGGCAATGTAGACACAGTGCAGTGGAAACTTCCTGTAACTTATGAGGGTGATCTTACTGGGGACTCCAAGGTATGGAGGATATGGATACTGGTCATATTCGGCAACCAGGTAAGATGTACAGTTGTGTCACTAAACCTACAACTCACAAGCTGTCCTCCTACAATATGCCATAGAGGATCAGAACTCATGGGAGTGACCAACCAATGACTGATCTAATTTGAGGCACACAACCTCAATTAATTATTTTAATACATTATTAATTTATTAAATTAATTAGTTGATTTAATTCCTGAAGTGCTTCTCTGCCATTTAAGATTCTCCTGTTTATAATTTTCTGTTTAGCTCTGTATCCCATTTCTCAGTTGCATGATTTGTGTTTTTTGGAGTCTTACTTCTTGAGTTCTTTATATGCTTTGGATATTAACTCTCAATTGGATGTAAGGTTAGTGTAGATCTTCTCTTATTCTGTAGGTTGCTGTTTTGTCCTATTAACAGTGTTCTTTGCTTTACAGAAGCTTTCAGTTTCATGAGGTTCCATTTGTTAATTGTTGATCTCAGAACCTGAGCCATTGGTGTTCTGTTCATGAAATATTCCCTGAGCCAAAATCTCACCCTCTTAATTTTGTGTAGCTCCCCAAGCTCCACTTAATATTTGACTGTGAATCTTAAATCTACATGAAGACCCAGCTATAGTACTCTTGAGCATATACCCAAAAGATGTCCCACCATGCCACAGGGGCACTTGTTCCAGTATGTTCATAGTGGCCTGATTTGTGAAAGCCAGAAGCTGGAAACAATCTAGATGTCCCACAACAGAATGGATACAGAAAATGTGACTCATTTACACAATGAAATACTACTTAGCTATTAAGAATGAGGGCATCATGAGTTTTGTAGGTAAATGGATAGAACTAGAAATTTCATCCTGAGTAAGGTAACCCAGACCCAAAAGGATATGCATAGTATATACTCATTAACAAGGTATATACTCATTAATAAGTGGATATAAGCCAAAAAGTACTGAATATCCAAGATACAGTCCACAGAACTGAAAAACTTTAACAAGCTGAAGGGCCCAATTCAGGACACCTCAGTCCCACTGAGGAGGGAGAAGAAAGCAATTACAAGTGGAGAAGGAGGGAGGGAACTGGGAGGGAAAGTGGACAGAGATTAGGGGGAGAGGGGAACCTAATCTGGTATTGGGTGTGGGGGGGGAGGGAAATAAAGCCCTGAGGGCCAGCAGAAAGAACGGAAACAGATAACTTAGGGAGGTAGGAGGTTGGGGAGACCCTCCATAATGCACCAGAGACCTGGGAGGTGAGAGACTCTCAGTACTCAAAGGGAGGGACCTTAGATGAAATGACCAACAGTAGAGAGAGGGAACTTATAGAGCCCACCTCCAGGAGGAAGACAGGACATCAAATGAGGGAGGAGGCTGCCACCCCACAGTCAAAACTCTGACCCATAATTGTTCCTGTTTGAAAGAACTATAGGGATGGAAATGGAGAGGAGCCTGAGGAAAAGAAGATCCAACAACAGGCCCAAAGTGGGATCCAGCTCAAGGGAGGTCCCAAAGTCTGACACTATTACTGAGGCTATGGAGTGATCACAAAAACGGACTTATCATGACTGCCCTCTGAAAGACCCAACAAGCAACTGAAAGAGTCTGATGCAAATATTTCCACCCAACCAATAGACAGAAGCTGCTTCATTTTTTCCATTAATAGAAGAGTACACTAAGGTCAGTCTTGTAGATCCCAGGGACTTTACACTCCAGTAGGTTTTACATCACCCCAAAATGCCACCCCAAATCCAGTCCTCTCTCTCTGTACTCTTTCCCTCCAATTCCTTGTGAACCTTCTTGTTCCTGTCCCCACCCAACCCCAGTACACACACAAAATCTACACTATTTCTCTTTCTCAGTGATATCTATTCATCCACCATTCTTGCTACTTATCTTCTTTAGATCTGTGGATTATAGCATCATTTTAAGTAAAAACTTCTAGGATTATTATTTTTATTTTTGGAACGTAAGTTAGGTCCAATGATGGTTTGCTGGGGTACACAGGTGAAAGGATGTTTTGCCAAAGCAGACACAGGTGAAAAGATGTTTGAAATAGCAGACCTGTGAAAGGTGCCATGATGGAGTATAAATATGAACCATAGACAGTGAAATAAACAGTGAGCATTGGTTTGGTTTGCTCTACCTCACTATTCTTCACTAAGAACATGCATGTATTAGATTACCATACATAACGTTGCTGAGCTGAACTTGTGGTAACGTCACCATTGAGAGAAACTCACCCAAGAACTGCTTGTGAGGCACCTGTGGCAGCTTACAGGTTACTTACATGCCTCACCTCAAGACAGTTGATGAGCCTTGTGGTTTCTTCAGGATTCAACTACAGCTGCTCGTTCATGCCTGGTATCTGCCTGCCTAAAGGACTGCACTGTAGCTGCTGAGCTTTATTTGGTATTTGCTGCGGGACTGAACTGCTGCCTAAGAAGAAGTAGCTTGTCCCCAAAGAACTATTGCTAAACAGGTCCCTTTCCCCATATCCTAGTAACTTTTCTCGTCTACTACCTTCGCTGAGTGGTAGGCTATAGCCTTATTAAAAGTAGGTTGCAAAAGATGTATGCCTATAATCATTATTCTGTATTTAATATGTAACTTCCACATAAAATTGAGCATGTATCATGTTTGTCTTTCTGGGTCTGGGTTACATCACTCAGGATATTTTTTTGTAAATTTTCTATCATACTTATATAAGAAGATCAAACATTGATACTTTATTGTCATGAATATTCTCTTCAGTACCATAAAAGAGGCATTAAAAGTTCTAGTCACATACTAATTCTATACTTTTACTAAAATCTTAAAAGTAACCATATAACTATTGTCATCTCACGTGAATTTAAGTAATTTTGTCTAATTTGAACATAAATAAATGAATTTACCATTTTATGTCTATCCATTACTTGATGGACCACCCTTCAATTGGAGAAGTATTGGAACACAAATGCCACATTTGAACACTGATACACAATTAGCCTCACATGAAACACAAATATACATCAACCAGTAAAGTTTATAGTATCATGGAACATCTACCTCTTGAAGGGGAATTTACTCTCTGAAACATAATAGAAGGGAAATGATGAAGAATAAAAGAATGGGTAAAAATTAAGTGGCTAGTAATTGATTTGAAATTTGGGATTAGTCATTCAGAATCACATACATCAGAGATGATAACCAAGACCATTACTAAAGAAAGTTGAAAATATGATTATTCAGAGATACTGGTGCCAAAAAAGGAAAAGTCTAGAGCATCAAAGGCTTAGAGCTATATGTGGTTTAGCATAGATGCATATCAGCATCTGATGTGTTTGTAGAAGACATAATCCATTGAAAGACAAACACCTTAGAAAACATTCCTGTTTTACATTACTTCAAACTGTGCATCTCCAAGGATATTGTCAAGTAAATATGGCTGCATAGACTGATTACTGTCTCTAATACTACTTTCTCAGCATTATATTTTATCACCCTAAAAGCATTTCATAGAAAACTACATTTATTCTAAAAAATATATTTGATTTCTGTACTCTTGAAAGGAAAGTGAACTTAGATCAGTTACTTCTATTTCTCCAGGAATAACTGTTAACAGTTCTTTCTCTAGAAATATCCTTATAGTAAATGAAGTAAAGAGAATAGAATTCAGCCTTCCTAATCTCTTTTTCTTGACACAGAAATGTGCATATTAAGAATTAGAGATTAAAAAACTTCTTTCACTGGGTAAAATTTAATAGTATTAGTTTATAGCTTATGGATCCAAATACTACAGCTTTCATAGAGAATATTTATCAAATATAATATGATAATGAACTATTATCTTTTCAATGAAGAACATAGTTGTAAAGCAAAATTATATTCATCTGTAAAATGTAATGACAGAAGTGTTTGTATGTATGTATGTATATATGTATATGTGTATATGTATGTATGTGTGTATATGTGTATATATGTATATGTGTATATGTGTGTATGTGTGTGTGTATTGTGTATGTGCATGTGTATGTGTGTATGTGTGCATATGTGCATATGGGCATATGTGCATATGTGCATATGTGTATATGTGTATATCCTTACCTCCCTTTGAATAAATTATAAAACTTGCATGGTGTTCATGCACAGACATTTGTTTCAAGAATGAAAACTATAAATCCAAATAAACAAACAAAATAGTCACTATTACTGGATTGAGTCACAAACAGTAAACTACATTTTCTATATCTTCTAGCTATATTAATTTTCTATAATTTTATTGTAGAACACAACACACTATCTCTTTAACAACCATTGTGGTAGCAAACAAACCAAGCCAAAAAAGAATCTTAGGAAGTATTCCAATAATTGGAAAGTGAATTAAACAGAAAATACCACAAAATACCCCGAGAAATATCTAATCGAGCACATGTTCTTATGAAAAATATAAATTTGAGAAAAATCAAAGCATTCTGACAATGACTTTCTATGCATTATCTAGGACTTAAGAAGACAAATCTATGTAATAATGAAACACATGTATGCACACATGATTATATATTTGTTGTGCAGTTTACAATTATATATTATAATAATAATAAAATACTAGGTAAAAGTATTGTGTTATCTCTGTGATGAATATTAGTGAATCATGATTTAAAATCATAAATATACCTTTATAAACAGTGATCATTTTGGCCATGGACCAATTCCTTTGCTTCCTATGTCTTCGAAATGATTTGAAGTAAAACTGAAATACATAATGAAAATGTCATATTTTGTGATAAGAAGTGAGATGTCTCAAGTGGCTTGGGCTTTGTTCCTGTCCCTTCCTAGAACAAGATTTCTTTTATCACTCAGAATACCATGTGACCCAAGGACATAATTCGAAAGAGGACTTCTCAGGATCTCTATTCTGTGAGTCAAGTGAAGTGTACCATAGTATATTCTCCATCTCTTCCATGAAGTTTGAGGGGCTGGATAACAAACAACCCTCCACTACTATTGATCCCAAGGAACTACTTCCAGCTTCTGTTGCAGAGAAGGTTTCTTTGTCTGACACACTCAAGGGAATTGGTAAGCAGCCATTGTACACCTGCTTCCCACACAATGGCAGAACAGAAAATATTCCAAAGGGATGAAGAGAGAGCAAACAACGTTAGCAGGACTTTACACTAGAACTCTAGAATAATCTAAAATTAAAGCTATCTGATTCCCAGTGTTATATAATACAGTTTTCTTGTGCTTAAGATACAGAATTTTGAAGAGAACACAACCAAAATCATTATAACAAAGTGCTGCATAATCCATATAATAGCATATTTTCTTGAACATGTTGATGCTTAAAGTCTCAAAACAATCCTGTGACATGAAATCTAAGGTACAATAAATACTTCCAAAGATGCAAGAAAATATAAACTCTTGCTATGAAAAGCTGAGACTGTCAACCATAGAAATTGGTTACTATAACTCAGATAAAAAGCTTAGTGAATTTCTCAAACCTCAGAGCAATAGACTGAGAGCACAGATACACACACAAGTGTGCACACACAAACACACACACACACACACACTCACACACACACCCCCTACATATAAGTTCCTAAGTGAATTTATCAACACAGCACAGGATGACTAAAATTACAATGGCCATATCCAACTTTCCAACTTAGAAAGCCAGGGAAATTACAACTGCTCAGTATACAGCCCAAAAGATCAATACAATAAGTTTTGCAGGCCAGTCCTAGAGCCAGTAGTAGTCTGACAGTTCCCTCGAGTGCTTCTGATGCAACTCAAATGCAAAAGTTGAAGAATCGGAAATCTGATATTAATGATGAGATCAGCCAAAAACATATCCTTTGCAGAAAAGGCAGGTACACAGTAGCTGATTCATCATTTCACCTTTCATTCTTGATATGTTGCTAAGTCCGTTTATTGAATGGCACAATCAATATTCACTCCATTTTCTGACACCTATGTGCTGAATTTCCTCTGTAAGGAATGCAGAGACTTACTTAGAAATATGATTTACCACTGTTTTAGACAACTTTTAACCATGATAAGTGGACAACCAAGTTAATCATCATGCATAGATAAGTAAAACTTATTTAAATGAGGAAAATAGTAAGCCAGAAAAGAAAACCACAGTTTAAATTATGAAAGGATCAAAACCAGCAAAAGCAATTATTTATATATTTTAGTATTTAAAAGAAATTTAACATTGAAATGAGCCTGAAACTGACTACTCATCAAAGAATTTGGCATATTACATAAGAAACAAACTCAACTAGGTTTAGGAAGTAAAGTTCCTAGATTCTAGACATGGACATGTTAGGAGTATCAGGACTGTATCTTAAAGTTATGCACCTGATGAAATGAAGGAGAAGGCATATCCAGTTACAATGCAACTTCCAGGGAATGATATAAATGTTCTTTTAGCATCCTTCAATGGCCCATATGAAGCCATTTCGTGTGTGTGTGTGTGTGTGTGTGTGTGTGTGTGTGTGTGGTATGGTAATGTATATATATATCATCATGCATAGATAAGTAAAACTTATTTAAATGAGGAAAATAGTAAGTCAAAAAAGAAAATCATGGTTTAAATTATGCAAGGATCAAAACAAGCAAAAGTAATTATTTGTATATTTTAGTGATTATATATATATGTATATATATATAAAATCACAAATTATTAACCAAAAGTCTTGTTTGAATTGTATTTAAATCCCTTTGTAAGTTTAATGACAAAAATTCTGGAATGGTTAACTTACATTTCATGAAGGTTCTTATCGAAAGTTAATCCCTTCTATTGCTTCTTGCATGTTATATATTACTTAATAATCCAGGTTACATTTTTAAAGAATATATAACACATATAATTATGCCTTAATGTCCTTAAATATATGAAATGTCTTTCTCAGTTTTCATTGTTTCTGATACATAGAATGCTAACACAGTCTCCTAGAGTACCTATATCTTTTAAACACTAAATTGTTTTCAAAAATATAATTTAAATTCAACCCTAGGACTTTAAGGGCATTTTCTGGAGAAAGAGAATATGTTTTACCTATAAGACTATTAGGGCCTTGTTTGAGCCCATCATGTATGTTCCCCACCTGACCCACTTCAACTATGCTCTCATGTATGAATAGCTCCCCATGTCTCATTAATCAATCAAATATATAAGAATATTTTAGAATATTAAGTTACACAAATATATAATCTTGTCAAAATATAGCTCTAAGTTACTGTACTGTTCAGACATGAATGTATAGAAATTAAAGGAAGAATAGAAACTGAACTAAAAACAGTTATTGGAACATAAATCAAATGTTTCTAAATTCATGATTGTTTTAATAATGCACAAGAATATGTTACCTTGTATGAAAATGAATAAACTAAAGCCTGATAAAATAAAGTTTCTCAGAAGCTATAATTAGATCATAAGTCTCTATTAAAGTTTCATCCTGGGTTATAATACCAGGTGCAGGAACTGAATGAATAAATATTAAAGCTATTCATATAATATCAAAATAAAAATAGAAGAGCACTATTGTGTTTACACTAACTAACAGTATTCGGAATTGATTTTTAGAATCTCTAAAAATTTAGCATGAACATGTGTATGCATTCTTTTTGTCTGACCAAGAGAAAAGCGGTGGCATCTTGAAGATGTTGATCAGTAACTGCTCCTGAAAAGGGACATCAATTCTCTGTAAATGTGGTGTGTAAATGGACTGTCCTGTAAATTTGGAAATGTCCCAATGCACCTGGGGCACTCTATGATCACATTCTTCTTGAGCCAGGCTCATCCTTCCCAGTGAGATTTTTGGTTCCAGCCTTCATCTCTCATTTAATCACACCATCACCAAAATACTCCTCTTCGTGTTTCCCACCAAAATGCTTCTCATAACCAATCCTTCCTCCCATCATACATTTGAAAAAATAAGGATCTGTCTTAAATTTGTTTAGCATAAGCCTGCTCTCTGGTATTCCTTTGTACATCTGATACAGGTGGTCTGAAACTCAGTTAGACCCTGTCATTTTTGGCTTACTAAAAACATTCTTTCCTCATGTAATTTCTTAACAATATAGTCTATGTGTCTTTCATCCCACTGACTCCTAACTACATCCAGAGCTGTTATAAATACAGACAAACTCAATGGTAAACACTAAACTTATAGGGGAAAAATGTCTTCTTGGCTCTTTAAAACTAGCCATGGCATGAGCTCTAAATCATAGCCTAAGCAATAGTTCTCATGTTGCTAAGTTACATATCATTCTGCAGAGAAAATCCCTGAGTACTGCTCCCCAGTCATTGAATGAGAACCCCTCTCTATGATTTCTATGCTCCCTATTGATCCATCTATTCCCCATCACTACTTTCCTCTTATAAACTATGTGTGCTAAAATGATGCTTCTAATATTCTGTGTGCATTGCTTTTCTTCCTCTCCTGTCTCACATGACCCAGGAAACTAAGCCAAACACTTCTTCATCAAGTTCTCTTGGAAAGTGGTAAATTTAATAGGGCTAAATCATTACAGGTCAAATAAGAACTGAAGAGCATCTGAGTGTAGACACTAACTTCTTTTTACAGAAACACATGCTAATAGTTTAGGTACCTAGAAATTAGGGTATCCACCAGCATGAAGAAAGAGTCTCTATGGAAGATGTACTGTAAGAATCCGTGGTCAACTGTGGTGTCTCTTCGAAATATAGTATCAGTACTTCTCTCTGGACAGAATGAAAGGCCAAATTACAAAAACTGTAATAGCTTAATTGAAATCGCTCCCATTATCCTAATTAATGTTTATTTTCTTTAGCTTTTCAGAAATTTGAGTAAACAAGTTTCTTTATATTTATACACATTGAATTGTACTTTAAATGGTGTTGTTGGTTGCGTGTTTGGTCCTTGCTTGCTTGCTTTTTAGTTTTAATGGATATTTTGCCTGCATGTTTATCTGTATTTTGCATGCTAAGAGTCTGTGTCTCCCTTTTATGAATGCAACCCCACCTTTTTTTTTCCCCTAGGAAAGTGTTTGAAGGGAAGCCAGGCATAACTTTTAATTCAACTCAATCACATACCCCTCCATTTTCCCAGAACCATAAAGAATACATGTTAATTTTAAAATATGAAATAACTGTATTAGCTCATAAATAACTGCAATATTTTCATAATCATTAGGTTACATATATGAAAAGTATTTGTGATTCAATATTTGCCATTAGAAGATATGATGAACAAGAGTTTCCAAGTTCTTATCTAATTCATTTATAGAATCCTTGCTTACTATAAACTCACATTTGCACAAATTTCCTACAATATTAATGAGTCTGAAAAATGCCTTGACATACTGAGTAGCTACAATATGGATAGAATATAGGACCATATCAGTGTGGATGAAAACATTCTTGAGAAGAATGTGAGTGTTCAAATACAGAGAATTTTCCAAGAGTTTACAGATGAAACACACGTATTCCATAATATAGCAATTATAATTAAAATCAGGAGAGATATGTTTCGTTTTGGTGAAGTTTTGCTAGTTTTGGTCCAGAAACAATTAGCCACAAAATTCCTTCAAGACATACTAAATTTAGGTTAAAGGTGATAGCTGAAGAATGACATGCAAAGTTCCTGAAGCTTCATGAAGGAAATTTATGCAAGTTACAAAGTACATATAATGTTTTCACAAGGGTGGGAGACATCTTGAATATTAAATTGCTTGTCCCCAAAGTGTAAGGACAGTGGTTTGGTGTCCAATTCAAAGAAAATTTTGGGAGGGTATGGCATTCAACCTCAAAATATTTAGACAGGGATCTATAATTCCAGCCTCAATGGGTATATACAGAATCTCCGGATCAAGCTGGCTGGTAAGACTAGTCCTGTTAGTGAGCTCTGAGTATAATTGAGAGAGCCTATGATGTGAATTAGATGTTCCCCATATTCTTGGAAATTTAAATAGTCAGTGCCCAGTTGGTAGCTCTTGCAGTATTGCTTGATATGAGCTCTCAGCTATTCCCACAACTGTGCCTCTCCTGGAAACATGCACCTTAAACCTCTAGAAAAATAAGCTCCAAATACAAATTTCTTCTATAGGTTTCCTTGGTCCTGGTGTTTTATTATAGCAATAGAAAAGTAACCAGTGCTCACAGCCTCAAAGAATAAGTTTCAAGAGCTATGGGGGCTGATTCTCAAAATCAATCTTGGGCTATCACTGGAGCACACACAATAAACAGGCACACATGTGAATCCATACATGCTCATCAGGAACATGCACACATAAAGATGGAAAAAGACAAAATTAAAAGTGTGCTTATGTGTGAATCAGTGGGTAAAATAATTGTAGAGAAGTAGTTATATTATTCATTTATACTTGGAAGAATTTATGAGTGCATATCCTTTCTTTTCCTCTTCCTTTCCTTGTGAATTCCCGCCCAAGTTTTTTTTTTTTTTCTAGAAAGTCTTTAAAGAGAAACCAAACATAACTCATTTAATTTGGCTCAATTAATAAACCACTCTCCAGTTTTCCAGCTACATCAACACCTTCTTTCCAGTCTGTCAGATATCCTTGGGGGATCACATGTTTAAATGCAAAGCACTCTGTACTGGCTTGATATTTGGTGATCATTCTGAATGATTTTTTAATCATCTCCACCTCACTCTGTAATCCCTGCTCTAAAACAAGTTCACCGGTGTAAGCCTACATCCCTCCCAGGTTCATAGCAAAAGAAATATGTGCAATGGGAGGGTCTACTTCCCTAACTCTGTTTCAAGGTAAGAGAAATCCTTAAAACAAGATCTAGAAGTACACTATCAGTATCAATATATTCTAAGTCTCTATCTAAAAGGATAAGCATGCTTACATAACGGTCATCTAAGATGCTTTTCATTTACATATCACAATGAATGTGAAGAAACTCCCAATATTCCTCATGAGCAGGGAATCATCTCAGTGGGAATCTTCTTCTACCTTTAACACACTTGATTCAAAACAAACATGAATCAAATGTAAACACACAATTTTGGAGTGATGAAGATTGGGTTTCAGGCTCCTGTGGCTGTGTCACCTTGAATTTTGTTTTTTTGTTTTTTTTATGATAAATCGTAAAGAAAAGAATAAAGCAGATCTATGGATGTTAGTATCTTTCATATATCTATTTGAAGCATTAAACTCTTGAAGTAAGCATTCATGCTCCAGAAATCAATGTTTTCCTTTAACATGATTATTGCTGTTGGCAAGTTTTAAAAAGGTTTTTAAAACAAATACATTAAGAAGTTCAGAATTGAATTTATATATCCATATGTGGGCAAAAATATATATTTCACTTATGCAGATTGTGCTTCTGGAATGGTAATAAAAACACTATCACAATATAAAATTGAGATTCTGAATTGTATATTTTAACATATAAACTAATAAACTATAAGAAATAATTTCAAACTTCTCTACTGTATTGATCTCACATGGCAATTAAAAGTAGGTTATCTCTCATATATACCCAGATTGACAAAAGAATTATTCTATAAGTTATCTTATAAATGACATCGTTAAAAGGTATATCTTTAAAAGGGCAAAGTAAAATTTAGGGTGAACAATACAATTTCTTTGGTGACAATGAAGTATTTAAAATACTAATAAAATATGGCGACAACAAGGAGAACAGACAAAGCTGTTTTGAGATTATTTGTTAGGCTTTAAGATAGTATTTTTATGATCATAAAGTCGCTCATCTTTACAAACCACAGCATCATCTCAGCATCATTATAGTCAACGGAACAATATCAAGCTTGATCAGTGATTCACATCACAAGATAACTCAACACCTTTCAGAACAAAGGTCTGGCTAGGAAATAACATTTTCTCCAGAAAACAAAACAACCTGTCAGATGGGAGACATTCCAGTATAATTACTGAACAATCTCCACCTGTCTGATTGAATAATCATGTGAGAGATAATCAAAAGTTCTGATATTATCCTTCAGGGGTTAATGACTATTTTATAACTGGGAAGTTAATGCAGATGAAAAGAGATTAGAAGTTTGTATTTTAAGCAATTAATTTAAACAAGTTTCTTTATTGATACCATGAAATCAAAATAATTTGTTTGTGATTAAGTTACAGACTGAAGAAAGTGAACGGCTAGGTTATCACCAACCTGAAATTTATTCCTTCAGCTGGCTATGAACTGTTTCTCCAGCATTGCCTTTGTGTCTGGTTAACGTCAAGTGCTTTTATTTGTATTCATAATGAGTTTATATATTCACTTCAAGATACATAGACGTTTCTAATAAGCTGTGGATGTCATTCAGTGTTAGACACATGTGTCTAAAAGCCTAGATAAGATCCCCAGAACTTGAAAAACTCAAAGGTGATTTATAATATAAAAAAAAATATTTTTCCTGAAAACTAGATTCTACAATAAAACCTTATTGGCAATTTTTATTAAATCATAAGAAATTCAAGAAAATAAGAAAGTAAATCAATGATACAATATCACATTTTTGAAGGTAAATAATATCAAATCAAAGGGAAACAGTTGAATTCATACTAAATTAGATTCAACTTCCCTAATGTACCTTGGTTACATCAATTTGTTTTTCTTGGAGAAAAAAAATGTTTGATTATTATCAACTCTTGTTCCACCAAAAGACAAATTTAGATCCTAGGTCAAATGTAGTGTCTATGAAGATTTATTAAAATTGTGAATAGAAGTATACAGTGTTGGAGTCCAAGAATTATTGAGGAATGATAACTGCAGACTCAAAAAGCATGCAAAAGCAAAGTACATTCATTCAATGGAATTCCCTACATGCAGGGTTCTCCACATTTTGGAATGGAGACCCCTGGTGGACTCTCAGACCCAGGTTTTATCTCTTGGGGGAATTTCAGGGAGTTGATATGTGCCATTTTACCTTGATTAGTTAGCTGTATCTCTAGGAGTCTGACTGATTCTACAATTGGTTAGAGCTCTGGAGACTTCTCAGGGGGTTGCTTACTAATTCTAGCTACCTAGTCTTACTTCAGGACAGAAGTGACAAAGTGTTCTGTGGTTGGCTAACCTCAAGTTCGTGGATCCGGGTTTTCATTTCTGGGAAACAGAAATTTAGGCCTAGTCTTCCAAACTGCCAGTTTGCAGCCTGTCATGGAGTCAGCCTGGCTTTCAAAAGGAGATTATATAAGGGGAAAGGGGTCTAAGGGGAGGGATGGGTAGACAAGATAAATGGGGAAGAAATACTAAGAAATACTAAATAGTGCAAAATCTCTCTCTGTATATATGTGTATATAATGCAAAATCTCTCTTTCTCTCTCTCTCTCTCTTCTCTCTCTCTCTCTCTCTTTATTATATATATATATATATATATATACAAATTGATGTAACCAAGGTACATTAGGGAAGTTGAATCTAATTTAGTATGAATTCAACTGTTTCCCTTTGATTTGATATTATTTACCTTCAAAAATGTGATATTGTATCATTGATTTACTTTCTTATTTTCTTGAATTTCTTATGATTTAATAAAAATTGCCAATAAGGTTTTATTGTAGAATCTAGTTTTCAGGAAAAATATTTTTTTTTATATTATAAATCACCTTTGAGTTTTTCAAGTTCTGGGGATCTTATCTAGGCTTTTAGACACATGTGTCTAACACTGAATGACATCCACAGCTTATTAGAAACATCTATGTATCTTGAAGTGATCTTCATATATCTATGTATCTTCATATATATATATGAAGAAAAGGTTCTATTTGCAAGAAGAAAGAAAACAAAACAATGACTAAAGTATGAAAAATGGGTTGAGCAAACAAATAGTGGATTTTAATGGCATGTGTGAACTACTCATCAGACTTACTCTCTGTTCTACCTCGCTTTATATATCAAGAAGGGAAACTAAATGGAAAGGTATACTTATATCAACAACTTTCTCACAGGTAGTCAAAAGAGAAATAGAAAAGATCAGAATGATAGTTTCCCAATACTAAAGAAACTACAAAAATTAGTGACAAGATAAAGGAATTTACCATACTGGTCACAGAGCCATGTGCTTTGAAGATAAGACAATTCTCTCCATACAATTGTGACTTAAGTTTCACCATGCTGTTGCCTAGTAAGCTATGTGGCATTTACCATTTAAATCATGAATTGGAAGAACTGAAAAGAAGAATCAACAGCCAGGGTCACTTACTGCTTTTCCAGAGGACCAGACCTAGTTCCTAGCCCTCGTCAAACTATGGAGTGGTTCAGAATTACTTAAGATACGTGATCCAGAGATTCAATGCCTTTTCCTGGATTTCAAGTATATCCACATGCTTGCGAAATATCCATGTATAAACACACATGTGCAAATTAAATTAATTAATAATTATGATAAATCTTATTTAGCTTGGAAATAGGGTAAAGATTACATTTCTTGCTCCTCTTTTTTTCTCCTCTTCACTGATTAAAGCCCATCTTCTACCTTCAAGGCATCTTAGTATTATAAAAAATACTAAATCATATGAGAATTTCATGATGATTTAAGTTTTTGAAATGCAGTACTTGGCTACAGGATATTTGGGGATTAAACAACTCTACACAACATTTTCATATACATGAATGTGAGGGAAAATAGAAATTATTAGACATGACTGACAATGTCTTTATATGTAGAGCACAGAGCCAAATGTCATACCTACATATTGCAACTCAAAAAAATGTTTTACGCCTTTCTGACAGGATGCTACTGTCCTAAATACACAGTCAGTGAGCCTTTGAAAATTCAATGTGCTACTCACTAGAGAAGGCTTACCTCACTCTGGTGCTTTCCTGCAGTCTAAGTGCAGACTGATTTGAACATAGCCTTAGGTAGCAAAATGAGGGAAGACATTGTCTGGGTTTCATGCTGTGTTTGGGAAAGGGGTGGTTAATATTTTCCCTCAGCAGTGAAGGTCTGCAGCCCAATGTCTTTGCTACGGAGACTGCCATGGAGGGTACAGGAAGTGATGCTGAGAATTACTTTTCTCCTTTCCCTCTGTGAAGAACAATGTGAAGAATGTGTCTAAAAGGATAAGACGATTTAGCTTGGAAATAGTGTAAAGATTACATTCCTTACTCTTTTTTTTTCTCCTCTTCACTGATTAAAACCCATCCTCTATCTTCAGGGCAACAACTTGTCTTTGAGATTAAATTTTTTTATTTCTCTGGGGAAATACACACATAACTTGATCTTTATTTAGCAGCAATCTCTAAAGCACAGCACATGTGCCCAATTGCAATAACTGCATAGCAGCTAAGTGCCCTTGGAACTGCAAAGAATATTACACACTGATATTGGAGTAGCTAGCTTCTTATGATCTCCATTCATTGCTTCATGCACAATGTCAGTAAGACTTTAGAACTTTCATTCAGCAAGAATCAACTGATAGCCAGAAATAGTGGTTTGGGCAAAAGAATCTTAATAGCATCTTTATTGTTTTCTAGGAGAGTAGTTTCAAGAGAAAGCAAATGTGCACATAATATAGCTAATAAATGTAATGTTAAGAGGATGGCAACATAAAGCCAGAAGCATAATTTTTTTCAGATTTCTAGATTCTTGTATTCACTTGTTCGTAGCCTATGTATGGACACGCAAATAGGCATACATGCATGCACATGCATGTGTATACACAGAAAGTGGAATTTTTGACTGTATTCACAAGATATAGTCAAGGTGATAGAGATTGTATTTCTCAGAGTTATGTCTGTGACGAAAGTCATTAAATAAGGGCCAAGATTCAAACAGGCCAGAAATGTCCCTCTGGCTCAGTTTTTAAAAATTCTAAATTGTATTAATATTTTTCCTTTATATTTCAGTACAATGATGAGAAAATAAACGATGAAAATACAAATATATCTAAATAAAACTTCATACAAAATTATCTTCAATCCCTTAGGTGGATGATCAGAGGAAAAGGCAAAAGCAGCTACACAGCATCAGGGAAGCACAGAAGAACGTAATGAGAGGAGGAAGGCAAGCGGAAATATTGAGGGAAGAAAAGAGGAACGAGTAAAGGAAAATAGAAAAAAATGGTGAGAATGATAGAGAATCTGAGAATTGTGGACAACTTAAAAACTTCACACTTCTAATAAAAATAACCATACATTTAAAAGGCTAACTAATCATTGTAGTTGTGGACTCAGAAGAAAACCTACTACATACTAAGAAATAGCATAAGGTCAACATAAGAGAATCGAGATTATCAACATCTTAAGCATCAGTGTGTTTTAATAGGATTATCTACATTGGTAGTTAGAGCTAGCCCATACACAGATTATCTGTTCTGGGGGAAAGGAGATAAAATGGTTCAACAAGGCAGTGGTGTTTTCAGTAAAACAGCTCAGTCCAACACACATACCTGGAGGAGTATCTGATCACCAGATACTCTGGCTATACATACCTAATGTCCTTTTCTAGTCCTTGTGTGAACAAATATCTCCTCTCTCTCTCTCTCTCTCTCTCTCTCTCTCTCTCTCTCTCTCTCTCTCTCACACACACACACACACACATATGCATGCACACACACACACATGCATGCACACAGAGACACACACACACACACACACAAATCAAAGCAATAAAAACAGGGTTTCCATTAAATTCTGCTACTTAAAATTGCTTTGAGTCCAGTGTAACTGTCTTCTTCTGCTTTCTGGTTCTGCTGGTTTGACTCATGTGTATGAAGAAGAAATAAGATGTAGACTAGAGTAGCAATGATAGTATGAATATGTGCCAATAATAACTCTTAACTATCTGTGATAGGAAAATAAATTAATGATATGTAACATGGCAATAGGAAAAGTAATGTGTCATAGAATTTCATCTAGGTTCGCAAATGTATAAATATAAATGAATACTGTAAGATTTGTTAGGCTTTAAAAATGTTTTCCATATTGAAATAGCTCAAATGACCTACAGAATTCAGTTCAAGGTTCATCTGTTTACACAATCCATTGCCTGAGAGGAGTGTTGAAGGAGAGAATTTATTTGAGAAGAAATTAGATAATCACTGGGGGAGTTGATTGAATGCTGACAAAGTGTCAGCAAGTTGCTTCTTTAATTTATGGTTTTAATCATAGAAAGTTGGACAGAGTCTGGAAACATCCACGTACTTTAACCAGCATGCTAGGGTTCATAGGACTTAACATTAGATTTCAATTGAGTAAAATATTAATACTGCATTTAGTGTTTCATTCATTTATTAGTTAAATGATTATTCACCATCTGCTATGTGCAAGACTTTCAATGAAGTGTTTCTAGAGAAAATGATGTCCTTGATAATTATAAGAGATTTTGAGTTGGCAAAAAAAAAAAAAAAAAAATGGAAAGAAAGAAAACTCAGCTGGGAGAAGCAATGTCACAGGGTATGTTAAGTGGAAATTTCATTAAAAGAAGATAATGAGTTGGCAGAGGAATTGTAAAATATATTCTGATGTAAACTTGGATATCATATAGGTTCTGAGATAGAAGAAATTGTAGAATGTCAGCTGTATTAAGAGAACTGGAATGTATAGTAGATCAAGTGGGGAGCCAATGAAGTGGTTTTTAATTGTGGAGTTCGTTGGCAGAATAGCATCCAAGCACAGAGAGGAAGAAAAATCACACACACACACACACAAACACACACACACACACACACACACACACACACACACACACTATAATTAGAAGCTGATAGTAGTAATATTGCTGCTGTAAAACAAGCAGTTCTGCTGTATGCCAGAACAACTAGGCAAAACTAATAGAGGCAGAGTATGTAGTAGTGATACTATATGTCTCACCTGGAACTGTGGGGCTAGTGTGCATGAAAAAGGGAAACTGACTGAAGTAAAGAAAGAAAGCCATTCTAATGCCTTATAAAGTAGTAATTCTCAATAAGTATAAACGATTCCAATAATTGGTAATTATAACATAGATTTGGCTTGAATAGCACTCTGTGCTCACCTGTAGGTCATTTTAGGAAAATGTTATAATACAATTTATAAAGGACATATACATGGTGATCTGTATTGGATCATGAAATGGTGTGCAGATAATAAGGTCACAATTTGCCCACAAGATTTCCAATTCTTCCATTAGTTAACACAAACACACCACATACTGTTTGAGGTAGAATTTTGCAGGAGAATATAAACATGGGAATGGATATATAAAAGAGGATATTTATATAAAGGGAATTATTGATATGTCCTTCATAAATGGAGATGTAACAGTTCAATGGCCATCTGCATGATGAAGGACAAGGTAGCTAATCAGTCCAAAAACTGGAAGCTCCAAACAAACAAGAACCATGATGTACAATTTAAATGAATTTGTTTTGAGACAGTTTTATATGAATATAAGATGCATTCTTAATATTTAAGCTCCTCAACCACTCTATCTTGTAATCTCTACTCTGTTTCTTTTTAATTTCACCCATCCCTGCATTTACTTTTTAAACAATCATGTCTAGTCTCCTCTTCTCTTCTCTTTTCTTTCTTTCTTTCTTTCTTTCTTTCTTTCTTTCTTTCTTTCTTTCTTTCTTTCTTTCTTTCTTTCTTTCTTTCTTTCTTTCTTTCATCTTTCTTCCTTTCTTTTATCTTTTCTTTCTTTTCTTTTTCTTTCTTTCTTTCTTTCTTTCTTTCTTTCTTTTCTTTCTTCTTTCTTTTATCTTCCTTTTCCTTTGGATTTTTCTTTCTTATTTTTTTTTTTTTTTACATTTTGAAATACTAAATTGTTTTCATTAATTTATTTATTCAGTTGACATCCCAATATCTGTCCCCCATTCTCCTCCCAGCCCCCTCCACAGCTCCTTCACACATTCCCCTTCTCCTCTGAGAAGGGAAGGCCTCCTCCCCACCCAGATATCACCCAGGCACATCACCTGTCACATGAATTTTCTGCAGGACTAGGACATCCTCTCTCACAGAGGCCAAACAAGGCAGCCCTGTTAGGGGAGTAGGATCCACAGGCAATCACAGATTCAGGGACAGATTCCTCTCCAGTTATTGGGGTACCCAATCAAGTATGAGCTTCACATCTCCTACATATATCCAGGGGCCTTGATCCAGCCCATGTTTGCTCTGTTTTCTGGTTCAGTTCTTGGGAGCCCTCAGTTTGGGTCCATGTTATTACACTTTTGTTAGTCTTCCTGTGGAGTCCCTATCTTCTTCAGGTCCCTCAATCCCTTCCCAACTCTTCCACGGGACTCCTGGTTCTCCATCTAATGTTTGTTAGTGGGTCTTTTCATCTGTTTCTGTCTGCTACTGGGTTTTTTCTTTCAGAGGACACTGACACTAGGTCTTGTCTGAAACCATAACAGAGTATCATTAATAGTGTTAGGGATTGAAAACCAGATACACTAAATCTAATAGAAGAGAAAGTAGGGAATATCTTTGAAAACACTGATACAGGAGACAATTTCCTGAACAAAACACCAATGTCTCTGGCTCTAAGATAAACAATTGGTAAATGGGACCTCATGAAACTGAAAAGCTTCGGTAAGGCAAAGGACACTGTCAATAGACAAAATGGCTTCTACAGATTGGGCAAAGATCTTCGCCTAGGGCTGATATTCAAAATATATAAAGAGCAAAAGAGGTTAGACACTAGATCTTTAAAATACAAAAAGTATAGGTATATTTATAAGTATTTTCCTACCTTTGCACCTTTATTTAGAGCTTAAGTTTTCCTAATTTTTTTTTTTGTTTTTACTTTTAAGCTCTCCATTCATTGAATTTATCCCCTTAAATTTTAGTTTATAAAAAAAGAGGGACTAATTTTTCTGAGTATTCCCTTTAATGTATTTTTTCATACACACACACACACACACACACACACATGCACAGAGAGAGAGAGAGAGAGAGAGAGAGAGAGAGAGAGAGAGAGAGAGAGAGAGAGAGAGAACCATATTAAAAACAATATGAATTTTTGAAAAAATGCATTTTGCATTGTATGATCTTGATCTTTTTCCTTTTAAATGTAGGACATTAGCAATAACTACATACAAACTACTGACACATTTTTCATTATTTTTGTTTTTTGTTCCATTTTCTTGAGGGGCATATTTCACCATCTAAATCTTGGTATACACTGCTAGGCCACAGTGATAAGAGAGAACCTCTTTCCATTTTCTGATCTCAGGAATAAAGCAATCACATGCTTGCTATCTTATCTGAGCATTTTCCCCTAATAATCTTGAATTATGTAGGAGAGACTCTCTCTGCTCCTTATTGCTAGGAGGTTGAGTGGTTCAGACTTTGCTGCTGACTGCTTTTGAGTGGATGTTAACTTTGTCAATACTTTTTTTTTTGCACTTCTGAAATGTGATTCTGTAATTTCTCCTACTAAATTAGCATATAACTTAAACTACTTTCAGATGTTAAATCAAATTTACACTCAACTCCTTGTAGATTCCCTTGGATTTGTTATGGGAAAAAAATGTGCTAATTTGCTAGTGTATTCCAGGTGAATTCACAAAGCATTTGAGCAATAATTCAATTTTTGTAGCACATTTACAAAGTTTAGTGACATAATAATTCAGATATCTTAGAGAAAATTGCCTGGAAATGTTTGCACTTCTATTACATGTTCTTTATTGTTAAGATAATTAATGAAATTGAGCCCTTTAGCTGTCTATAATTTACTTGTAGGAATATTTTTAATGTTCATTTAATTTCTCAAAGAGTCATATAATCTAATTTTACTTTTTATTTCTTCTTGATCTTTAATGTCAATATGTTTCCTTGTGAACCCTTTTAAATTTTTATCAAATTGGTCTAATATTCATAAATTTTCACAGCATTTCTATGGAGGTATCATAATTTCTAAATGAGTAGAGATTTTTCTTATTGATAACAAATATTTTTCTACACCAATACAGCTAAAAGTTTGTCATCTTTGTTAATCTTTCCAGAGGTCACTTCAGTTCCCCTAAATTAGCTCCTATTTTATTCTTTCTGTTTGATTTCTGTTGTAATTTTTACTGTTCCTTTATTTTGTTTGCACTGTGGTAGTTTATTTTGTATCTTGTTTCATAAATGTAATTCTAAATTGGTGCTTTAATATTCTTCTTTCATATAGAAGAATTACCTTTCATGAAGTTATTTTAAATATTAAAACTGTAATCATGGCATAAATATGGCTGAGTTACATTAATTTCTACTTATTCAGTGCAAAATGGTTTCAATTTTCCCTGTGATTTTTTTTTTCCTTTCATGGGTTGTTCAGAACTGTTTTGTGTAACCTTCTCAGATCCATTTCACTGTTAAATTCAAATTATTTTTTTGTTGTCAGAAAAATATTCTGTATGATTTAAATTTAAATAGTTTCAGATTCACTGAGACTGGTTTCATGGTCTTCTATATGATTTATTCTAGAAATGACCCTTGAATACTTGAACAAATGCATATTCTAGTTGCTAGGTGATATCTACTATAAGTAACAGTTAACTCCATGAAATGTATTTCTTTACATTGCATAGATGATCATATTTCTAGATATTTTATTTGCTATTAGCATCATTTCTTTCCATTGGTTTTCTCTTCTACCAATTTTATTTCATGCACCTTAAGTTTTAATGGGATTTTATAATTTATATATAAACTAGTGAATTAACCATTTACATATATATATATATATATATATATATATATATACACACACACACACGTGTGTGTGCATATGTATATATGTTTGTATTTTCCTTACTTACTAATACGATATGCCTGACCATGAAAACTCACTATATCTCTCAAATATGATCACTTTCCTGGTGTATTTTTTCAATCTCTTACTATAAGCATGTTAGTATTTTTTTTTTAATTTAGTGAAGTATTTTCTTCAATAGGGCATATAGTTCATATTGAGCTTTGTATGTAATCTGATAACTGGAAATTTTCTAGATTTATAACATATTTTATATGAAACAATATAAATTTTGTTTTAATATACAGTTTTAGGAGTCTAATTTAATTACATCGTTTCCCCTTTGCTTTCTTCCATCAGTCTTTCCACGTACTCCTTCCTTGCTTTTTTAAAAATTCATAGCTTCTGTTTCTTTAACTGATGCTATCTGAAACATTGAAACATAATCTCTATCACTTTTAATTATTAATATGGTTGACTTGTACTTTTCAATTTGCTATTCTGCTAACTATATATTTCTTGTCATCTCTCTGGTCCTTTGTCTCATTCTTCTGGCTTTCAATTTGCTTGCATAATGATTTCAGCACCTGTTTCAAATGTCTTGTTGATTTAATGCAGTGTTTATTGGTAGGATTTTTTTGTTTGATACAGATTAAAAAGCAAACATCAAGTTTGCACTAAGTTCTGCAGAATTTGCAAATATTTAGAGTTTCGCACAACTCAAAGATATTTAAACATAGTATCATTTCTGTACCAGTGTAAATGAAGAGCTAGAGCTATGCTAACATAAATATGAGGAAAATGTTACACTTACTTATACCATGCGTTGCCAATATGATACTCAATAATGGCTGAAAGAAATTAGCCTTTAATTCTTTAAATTCACAAATGATGTGTGTTTTTCAGAAATCTTCCTATATGTGGTAATACCAAGTAAGGTAGAAAAGAAAACTCTTAAACTTTAAAAGATAACCATCTCTTATGTAGCCTATCACATTACACAGTTTGTTAAAATGATACATTTGCATATAACTGCACTGATAGAAGCTGCACTGATAACTGAACTGATAGAAGCATGACACGTGATTCGTTCCTGGGAATAATGAGTATTACTTTCTGTAAATATACCTTGGCCATATACTTGTGTAGTAATTATTTATTAATACATAATTTATCAGCATTGTTCAGGTGAAAACATCTTTAAATGAAGAGAATAAGTTCTAACTTATGGAATCATTTATATCTGTTGTAAACTTTTCAAATGTTTTAGATTGTAAAACAGAAGAACTGTTTAAAGAAATGATGTAGGTATTTAACTAAGGTATAGAGAATGCCTCAAAGTAGTGCAGGACTATAATTCTTGTATTAAAAAAGGACTAAGTGTTGCACTTTCAGGTGACCAATGACTCATTGAAGGAACAACTACCCTTGTGTACTTTTTTTTGGCTTATTATAATGTTTAAGACTCAGTTTATTATAGTAACTTGAAGACATCCTATAATGAAAACCAAGCAAAAATTTTATAGAATAAAGAGTAACATATTATTTGAATAAATCTCATGTAACAATGTTCACTTCATAAAACATACAGAACTAGGTGAAATAACACATGAACATAAAAAACAGAAATATGAAAAAAAAAAAAAAGAGGGGCATGAAGTAATCAATGTTTCTGTCAGTAACTGGCTTGTGACTGTTCATGTCAAAAGTATCCCCTCTACAGGAAAAAGACATTGGGATGGGTATGGCCCTCATGCCTCACTGGACAACGACAGGAGGACTGGAGCCATTACAAGATCCCCTTCAATTATTGGAGGTCAGGCCTCTCTTCCTGCCTTTGCAAGATTAGAATCGCCAAGGCCCTTCTATACTTAGAGAAGGGAGGAGATGTCAGGGGCAGCCCTGTGTATACACTGAAGGCCTAAAATCATCCATAGGCCTAAAATCAGCAATAGGCCTGACATACATACATGCTAACACAAAGTCTTGAGTCTCTGTGGAAAAACACTGAAACAGCAGGCTATAAGCTATTGTAAACAGGCAGATTCTGTGGAAATATACCAGCCTGAGTAGTCATAGGTCTTATAAATAGGCAGCATTGGCAGACAGTACCAACTTAGATAAGGACAAGTGAATCATAGCAGAGTCATAGTGACCTGTCACCTGAACCTTCACCCAGCTAATACCCTGTTCTGAATGGTATCTGTACTCCCCCTGAACAACTATGCTCTGGTGTCATTCCCTTCCACACATCCTGCCTTTTTGTGTTTATAACCCCTGTGTGAATAAGTAAATTACTATGTGATTTAAATAATTAAATAAATTTAAAAAAAAGAAAGCAACCATAGTTTCTGATGGTCTCTCAATTCAAAGGAAATTCAATAGGCTATACAATTCAGGTTTGTGTTTCAGTCTATTTTTTTTTTCTTTTTGGCTTCTGGAAAATATGAAAGGAATTTTGTGATCATAAGAGAATGCATATGTGCTTGGTTGTAAATTCTGTGAACTGCGTTAAGATTACAACATTATTAAGAGTATGGACTGATTCTCACTAATATGCACAAAATATATCTCACTAATATGGTTAAAGATTATTTATGACAGGCCTCACCAAAGCATACTTTAAGAATGTTTAACAGTGCTGATTGCCAAAACTCTGAATAATATTGGCATAGACATCTGGAACATACACATTCTTCTTTTAAGATTCTACTATTATTGGACACTGCCTTAAAAATTATCCTTCATCAGCCTCTGAGTCCACTATGTATCTACAGAGATATATATTTCATAATGTAATTAATATAATATGCTTATTTCTATCTGTGTTGTAATCAATAACATTCTTTTAAACCATTAGCTAGCTGGAGTATGGGGTTTACCCTAGGAATTGGCATTTTCTTAAGTATTGTAACCCTTGCCCAATAAAATTTGTTTCACATATTTGATCTAGTATTTTATTTGTTCATGGTGAGTGACTGTTTTACATATCAAAATACTATATTATAGGCTCCAACCATCTTTTACACATAAATATCTATAATATATTTAACTTCTAGAACTTATTTTTCCCAGTCATGTTAGACAGAGATTGGGGAAACTTTCAGAATGATAGATTTTTTTCTCTTTAAAAGCACCGAATCATTTTGACACTTTTCCATATTTGTATCCCAAGAAAGTTGTAGCAACTAAGATACAAAAGTTAAATAATAGTTAATGTATTCAATCAGTGGTCATTTCTCCAAGAATAAAGAAAATTTAAATTTTCTTGCGTACATCACAGAGGGAGAAGAAGGAACTGCACTTATGTTAAAGGTTTGATAAAATATAGCAGAGCAGAGTCATCATGGGCTAATTTTAGTTTCTGTCATTGCTAATCTAAATTTTCTGATTAGTACATCTGGAATCAATTAAAATCAAGCAGGTGAGCACACCTGAGATAGATTTTTCTTGATTGGATCATTTGATATGGAAAGACCCTCCTTAAGTCCAGATTGTCTGAGGTGAGAAGACCGTCCCCAACTCTAGATCCTTTGAGGTTATAGAAGGAACATCTGAACTATACATTCTTATAGCAGCTCACACAAAACGCCATGGAAGAAAGACGTGTTTGCTGTTTGCCTACTTTCCTTCACTCTTACTAGCAAGACTCCAATATAGACTGAACACTAACTAGGATGTGTGAACTGGAAAACGGTCAGAATCCTGGCCTATTCATCAGGAGACAGACATTGTTGGATTAGCCAGACCATAGTCTATAAAACACTCTAATAAATCCATAAACAAATAGAATTAGATCTCTGTTTAATATTTTTTCTATTAAGCATTGTCTTCAAGAAAAATGTAGTAGTCTACATTTAGTCTGGGAGCTTTGAGAAGACCAGGTTAGTTGATACTGTTGTTCTTCCTATGGGATTGCCATCCCCTTCAGCACCTTCAATGCTTCCCCTAGATCACATCCCAAACCTCAGTCCAATGGTTGGTTGTCAGTATCTGCTTCTGTCTCAGTCAGCTGCTAGTTAGGCCTCTCAGAGGACAGCCATGCTATAGACTCCTGTCCTTAAGCACAACTTAACATCAGTAATAGTGTTAGGTCTTGGAGCAATGTCAACCCCATCCCTTCACTTAATGACTTGTCTTTCTATTGGAGGTAGACTCTAAGAGTTCCCTCTCCCCACTGTTGGGCATTTCATTTAAGGTCCCTCCCTTTGAGTCCTGAGAGTCTCTCACCTCCTAGGTCTCTGGTATTTTCTAGAGGGTCCACCACACCTCCCATCCCTGCCCCAAGGTTGCATATTTCCATTCACTCTGCTGGCCCTCAGGGCTTAGCTCCTGCTGCCCTGGCCCCCTTGCATACCTGATCATGTTCCTCTTTTTCCCTCCCACTCCCTTCTCGAACCCAGGTCTCTTACTCCTGCTGCTTCCTGTGATTATTTTGTTCTCCTTCCCAAGTGGTATTGAAGCCTCCTCACTTGGGCCCTTCTGCTTGTTAACCTTCTTGAGTTCTGTGGATTGTATCCTGGGTATTCCATAATTTTTGGCTAATTTTCACTTATTAAGGAATAGATACCATGTATGTCCTTTTGGATCTGAGTTATGTTACTCAGGATATTTTCTAGTTCCATCCATTTGCCTGCACAAATCATGATGTCCTCATTCTTTTTGTAAGTGTATTCTGCTCCTGGGCATATATCTAAAAGATGCTATACAATATCACAAAGACACATGCTCCACTGAGTTCATAGCACTCATATTCATAATAGTCAGAATCTTTAAGTAATCCAGACATTCTTCAACCAAAGAATAGACATAATACATGTTCATTTGCACAATGGACTACTATTCAGCTATTAGAAAAAGGCAAATTCATGGAACTAGAAAACTTCATCCTGAGTGAGTTAACCCAGACCCAAAAGAACATGCATGGCACTAGTCTAGGATGACTATCCTCTGAGAAGCTCTACCAGCAGCTGACTGAGATAGATACAGCCAACCACTGAATTGAGGTTGGGAACGCCTATGGAAGACCTGGGGGAAGGATTGAAGGAGCTGAAGAGGATGGCAACCACATAGAAAGAACAACAATGTCAATTAACCTGGATACTCAGGAGCTCACAGACACTACGCCACCAACCAAAGAACATTTACTGTCTGATTCAGGCACATATGTAGCAGAGGACTGCCTTGTCTGGCCTTGGTTGAGAGGATGCACCTAATTCTATAAAGACTTGATGCGCCAGGGAAAGGAGATGCTCAGGATGGGGTAAACTCTCAGAATCAAAGGGGAGGGTAGATGGGAAAAACTCTGTGAGGGGGGCATCATTTGCTATGTAAATAAATAAAATAATGAAATAATGATGACGATAATGATGAAGAAGAAAATAAAGGAGGAGAAGAAGAAGAAAAATGTAGGAGGAGAAGGAAGAGGGTGAGGAGGAGGAGGAGGAGGAGGAGGAGGAGGAGGAGGAGGAGGAGGTATATTCCCAGGCCAAAGTCATTCATATTTGACTTCAATATAAACTACCCCTTATTATCTTTGCACTGAAAGCAGTGTTTTAATATAGACTGAAAGGAGGTTTCAACTAGTATAGAATGGTAGGAGCAGTGAGACTCTAAGAATAAAGACATAAGCCTTAAAATTGCAAGCCAGTCCTGGGCCTCAAGAACAAAGAGCTACTGAGTGTCTCAGGGACAGGCTGTCTACAAGACAAGGACACATTCCTAAGAGAAATGTGGGCTAGATAAGAGTAAATGAGTAAGTGTGTGATAGGCAGCCAAGAAACCCCCTTGTCCTGTCTAATCTGTTTGCTTCACTCCCCAAGGCCCTGCTGCAGGTAGCTTCAAAGACTCCTAATCTAAACAGATGGTCTACCAAAATTGCTGATGTTCAAAAATGTTTATAACCAATCATGTGCGGCCACGCCAAAGCTTCCCACACTCCCCGATCCCTTCCTATAAAAACTTTATGCTTTTGAGATTCTGGGTCGACTTCCCTACCTCCTGTGTGAGGTGGAATTGGCCTAGAGCTCTGCCACAATACACTGCTCGTGTGTTTTGCAACATGATGGTCTCTTGTGAGTTCTTGGGTGCGCTCTCCCAGAACATGAGTGAGGGACTCCCTATGGGGGACGTTTCAAGACAAGAGGAAGTCCTAATATCTGAGGGAAAGCTTATAAACTAAATAAATAATTAATTAATTTCACTTTGAACTGGGCAGCAAGCTAGGTTTTACATATGTAGAAACATTACTAAAATTCTAATTGGAGAATATTTTATTATAATAGACTGATAAGTCTATAATATACAGAATAGGGGAGAAACCCATGTCCAAAATTAAAGAATTATATCTTTTAAGAAACTTAAAGGATCAGTCAATAACTGGCCTCTATTTAACATATTTTTCTATTAAGACATGTCTTCAAGAAAAATTAACTAGTTTGAGAATTATGGTTTAGCTGAGGATATGAAAATGTTTAATATGTGTGATTAAAATGAGCAGTCAAACATTAGGCAGAGAGAGAAAGCTCAGGTTCGAACTTCTCTCCCTTTTGAGTTCAGGGAACCCCAAGAAGAGGAAAACAGGAATTATAAGGTCCAGAGCAGTTGAAGACACTGGAAAAGCATTGCCTGAAAAATGAACTAAGTAGACTCCTGAAAGTAGGAGTGGGCATTTCTCTGGCTCTTTTTTAAAAAAAAATTCCTATACATCCCAAATGATATCCTCATTCCTTGTTATCCCTCCACTAATCCCCTATCCCATGACCCCTCTCCGCCTTCTACTTTGCCTCTATTAGAGTGCTCCTCCACCCACTAACCCACTCCTACCTCACTGTTCTAGCATCCCTCTATGCTGGGGAATCAAGTCTCCACAGGACCAAGGGACTCCCCTCTCATTGATATCAGATAAGGCCATCCTCTACTACATATGTATCTGGAGCCATGGATTCCTCCATGTATACTTTCTGGTTGGTGGTTTAGTCTCTGGAAGCTCTGGTTCTTTTGACTGCTCTTGGGTACCTTTTCCTTCCTACTGAATTTGCGTTACTCAGCCTAGATGGGAGTTTTAATATCTAGTCAGATTGTATCTTGTTGGTCAGGTTAGGCTGATGTCCATGAAAGGCCTGCTGCTTTTCTTGAGGGATATGAGACAGGGGGAGAGAGTGGATTTGGGGAGTGGGGTGGTAGGAATCATGTGAAAAAACTAAGCTTTAATGTACTGCCTCCTCGATGCAGCGCATAGACTAATGGAAATATGTTCTCCTTGAGCAGCACTTCTTTGAGGATTGAATGATATGCACTCTTCTGATGCTACATAACAAAGAAGCAGATGAGATTCACAAAGCTAGATGTAGAATTTGGGTGTCATTTAATACAAGATAAATTTGGGTACTCTTCAGGGTAACTGTGGGTAGTGGCCAAACTTATAATGAAGATCTGAGTACTCTCATGAAGTGTTAGTAGACAGTGACTAGTTAGACCATGGTGCTGAACTATGTGTTTAGATGGGTAGCATACAATTTTGTAAAGTTTATCGATCATACAGATTTCCTGACTAGCATTTTACTATTCAACTGACTGATAGACTCATTTGGATTAACTCTCAAAAGATGAAATAATGCTCTGTTTTACTCTTTGTAGCAACCATATGATATTTTAGGCAAATCAGAATGTCATGGCAATACCCAGGACCAGAGATATAGCTCAGAACTTATATTCTGACCAGCAATCAGAATTCTACAATTTCAGTTCCTGATTTTACGTGCTGCAGGAAAATCCTCATCAATAACCTTTAAACTTCTTGACTAGCTTTTTAACAGTAATGTTAAAGATTCTCTACATCTCTGAAAGTGGGGATGTTGCTCACTTTATAAAATAGTATTTTTCTCCTCAGGGATAATGTAATTCTTCCAACATTAATAAATCTCAGAGAACTTTCTTCTCAATTCCCAAATAAACTGTGATAAGACTAAATTATTGTGTTGATAAACCAGCAGATTTTGGTTGTAGAATGCTTATGGCATGTCTACATACTAAACATACAGGTGAACATGAAACAACACTCAGAATGTGCATTTACTAAAAAGCACTGATTTTTGTTGTTTTTTTACCTGAACCCACAAGCTAACTCAAATCAGGGTAATTGTATATAACTTCATGCAGAGCCCAGTGTGGCCCAGGTGGCGACAGAGTGACATGGTTCCTACACCTGGGACAGGGTCCCAGTGTGAACTTCTAGGAATGTAGATAGCTGCTGTAGGCATAAGGCTTATTTGTGTAATAATGTACATATTTTCACATTCCTCAGAGAAATGTCCTCTCTGCTAATGTTAATGACTCCATGATAATCTGAGACAGCATGAGTCCAGGAGGTGAATGCATGGCTAATGTCTCAGCAAAAATGGTAAAAGCTAGGACTTTCAGAACAGCCCTTAAGGCAGTAGAAAAGAATTCTAAAAACATGAGTTCAAAAACATATAATTCTTTACCATGCTAAATATAAGGATACAATATGAATTATGGGGGGCTTCATGAATCTAAAGGAACAAAGTGACTACATTAGTGAGCCAGCTTGTCAGAATGATACAAAGGCAAGCATATTCCTGAGTTCAAGGTCAGCCTTGGATATTGCAAGGTTAGGCCCTGGTGTGGTAGATAAGGTATTTTCAGAACAGGGTCTCACACAGCAACCCTAGCATCTGTGTGTAACAGAGGCAGACAGATCTCTGAATTCTTTTGCAATGTTAAAAGGAAAAGTATGCTTGCTGTTTCCTAAGAACCAAAGGGCTAGAATCACCAGGTGCTTATTCAAAGGATAATCAAAAGGAAATCTAGAATAAATAACTGAATTGACATGTAGATAAAAGAAACCTGAGCTTCAGGTCTGCATGATTTGAGCTAGCAGAAAGCAATAGCAGTTCATCTCTAGAATTTTCTCTAGGGAGAGCTGACCTGTCTGGAGACCTTTGGAGAGCAAAATAGCTCCTCAGGAATTTCTTCTTAACAAGATACTTGACTTGATCAGAAGAGCCAATAATTTTTATTAGCAGCTTTTCTGACTTTGGTCAGAAAACCATGAGCTATCCAGGTAGCTTTGATAATTTTTACTAGCAGAGAGAGCTGTCTCAACCAGAGAGTTTTTAGAATAGCAAGAAAAAATTCTAAGCAGATGCTGCCTGGCGAGGATGTGGAGAAAGAGGAACATTCCTCCATTGCTGGTGGGATTGCAACATGGCACAACCATTCTGGAAATCAGTCTTGCAGTTCCTCAAAAAATTGGACATAGTACTACATGAGGACCCAGCTATACCCCTCCTTGGAATATACCCAAAAGATGTTCCAACATATAACAAGGACACATGCTCCACTATGCTCATAACACCCTTATTTATAATAGCCAGAAGCTAGAAACAACCCAGATGTCCATCAACAGAGGAATGGAGACAGAAAATGTGGTACATTTACACAATGGAGTATTACTAGGCTATAAAAAACAATGACGTCGTGAAATTCTTAGGCAAATGGATGGAACTAGAAAATATCATCCTTAGTGAGGTAGGCAAATCACAAAAGAACACCCAAGTTATGTATTAACTGGTAAGTGGATATTAAGATAAAAGCTCAGAATATCCATGATACATCATGCATACCATATGAAGGTCAAGAATAAAGAAGACCAAAGTGTTCATGCCTCAGTCCTACTTAGAAATGGGAACAAAACAATCATAATAGGTAGAGGGTGGGCAGGACATGGGAGGAAGAAGAAGAGGAGAGGAGAAAGGGGGACAGGATCAGGTGTGGGAGGAGACTGGGCAGATGTACAGAGGATCAGGAAATTGAACAGAGGTGCATAGCAATGAGGGATGGGGAAACGGTTGGTAGCTACTAGAAAGTCCCAGATGCCAGGAAAGCAAGAGGCTCCCAGGATCCAATGGGGATGACATTAGCTGAAATACCCAACAAAGGGGAAAGAGAACCTGGAGAGACCATATCTAGAGGTTAGACATGGCCCCTGGTTGAGGGATGGGGCCACCCACCCTTAAAATTTTAACCCAGAATTGCTTCTGTCTAAAGGAAATACAGGGACAAAGAGTGGAGCAGAGACGGAAGGAAAGGCCATTCAGAGACTGCCCCACTTAGAGATCCATCCAATATGTAGCCACCAAACCCAGACACTATTGATGATGTCAAGAAGTGCTTGCTGACAGGAGCCTGATGTGGATGTCTCCTGAGAGGATTGGCCCAAGCCTTACTGATACAGATGGAGATGCTTGCAGTCAATCCATTGGACTGACTAATGGAGGACGTGGAGAAAGGACTGAAGGAGCTGAAGGGGTTTGCAAACTCATAGGAAAGAAAACAATATCAACCAACCAGAACCCCCCTCGCCTACTGCCAGAGCTCCCAGGAACTAAACCACCAACCAAAGAATACACATGGACGGACCCATGGCTCCAGCTGCATATGTAGCAGAGGATGACCTTGTCTGGCATCAAAGGGAGAGGAGGCCCTTGGTCCTGTAAAGGTTTGATGCCCCAGTGTAGGGGAATGCTAGGGTGGTGGGGTGGGAGTGGGTGGTTGGGTGGGGGAGCACCCTCAAGGAGGCAGGGGGAGGAGGTGGGATGAGGGGTTTTCAGAGAAGAAACTGGGAAGGGAGATAACTTTTGAAATGTAAGTAAAGAAAATAACCTCCCAAAATTAAAAAAAGTAGATCTGTCTAGATCAGAGAAGAACACACACACACACAACACACAGGGGGTAGGGAGAGTGGGAAGGGGAGGGTGAGGGAGAGGGAGAGGAAAGGGGGAAAGGGGAGGGGGAGAAAGATAGAGAGAAGGGATGAGAGAGAGAAAGAAAGAGGAGAGAGAGAGAGAGAGAGAGAGAGAGAGAGAGAGAGAGAG
The DNA here is from genome assembly GCA_021653895.1 of Mastomys natalensis. NCBI lineage: Eukaryota > Metazoa > Chordata > Mammalia > Rodentia > Muridae > Mastomys > Mastomys natalensis. The sequence goes on along the minus strand of JAJTUV010001555.1, from coordinate 147,313 downwards.
AGAGAGAGAGCAGTATGGAGTTCATAAAAACGAACCTAGGCTGCCATCTTGGATCCACGATTTGACTTCTAGTCCCTTCTCTTTCCTGCTCCCAGACATGCTTTCTCTCAAAACCGAGGCTGGTTTTTGGCAATTTCCTTTTGAGCTTATAATTTAACTGAAGTCACAGAGATATATCATTGTCCTTAATCTTTTCTTTGAGCCATCTTGAATTGCAGGAACATCAAAACCTGCATGGAGAAACCAACTCTCTTTCCCTCTAGATGAGGAAATTTATCAATCACAGCAAATTGCACCCTCAATAATTAACATGTTATCTAACATTCCCTGTATCTAGAAGTGAAGGAAATGATGAGCCAGTTACGAGCTAGGCTACATCTGGACCAGCACTGTTTAATGATGATCACCTCTGCCTGCTGTTTAAACTAAACCCTCATGTCAGTACCAGAAAGACTACCTCAAGGTCACTGCCTTCTTTATTGTTCTTCTTTCAAATGTAGCCTTATCAAATAGACTTCCTTTCTTTGATTTTCATCACTACTTATCTTTTTAATTTACTTATTGGGATGGGTTGCTGAACCTACCTTGTTGCTTTGCTGAAATACCGATTTAAGCTAAAATCTTCAATAATATCTTCTATTATAAGAGGAAGAACGTGGTGTTAGAGGATCTCAAATCTGTCATAAGAAATGTATTTGATGACAATTTTTAATTAAATAATATTTATATATTTTTGGATAATACAGAACCAAGTGTAAGTTTTCAAAATAGTATTAACTTCTTTTTGTTCTAGAGCTTTCAGGTGTGTTGTCAAGCTTCTAGTGTGTTCTCTCTCCAGTTTCTTTTTGTATGCACTTAGAGCTATGAGTTTTCCTCTTAGCACTGCTTTCATTGAGTCCCATAGGTTTTGGTATGATGTGTCTTCATTTTCATTAAATTCTAGAAAGTCTTTAATTTTTTTCTTCATTTCTTCCCTGACCCCATTATCAATGAGTAGAGTATTGTTCAGTTTCCATGTGAATGTGGGCTTTTCATTGTCTTTGCCATTATTGAAGAGGAGCTTTAGACCATGGTGATCTGATAGGATGCATGGGATTATTTCAATTTTTTTTATATCTGTTGAGGCCTGTTTTGTGACCAATTATGTGGTCTATTTTGGAGAAGGTACCATGAGGTGCTGAGAAAAAGGTATATTCTTTTGTTTTGGGGTGAAATGTTCTATAGATATCTATTAAAAATAATATGTATATTTTTGAGATGCTAGAGGAAAACCCAAAAACTTATCTTATGATGCATGGTTTAATTTGAAGTATGTTTTCAAGCAATTTTTAATTTTCATAGACATAAGTCTTCTAAACATTCTAAGAAGTTATTACTATGATAACACAGTTATGTATACTTTGGGGGAATCCTATTTAGAGTATCATGTTAACTGATAAATTGGGGAATTTTCATACTCTTTATGATAAAAGAATTTCAGAACAGACTTGAGTATGTGCATGTTTATGTATGTGTGTGTGTGTGTGTTTTATTATTTGACTTATTTACTTCACATCCCATTCACTGCCTCCTTCCCAGTCTCCCATTCCCACAATTCTTCTGCCTATCCCCTTCTCCTCTGATCAAGTGATGTTTGCCCTGGTTATCCTTTAACCCTGACACAGTCTCTGTGATGCTAGATGCTTCCTCTGCCACTGAGGACAGACCAAGAATCCAAATTAGAAAAACATACCCCAGGTACAGGCAACAATTTTTGGGATAGCCCCTGCTCTAGTTGTTTTGGATCCACATGAAGACAAAGCTGCACATCTGCTACATATGAATACAGAGGCCTAGGTCCAGCCCATGTATGTTCTATTTTCTATAAAGATCACAAGAATCAGGAGCAGTGAGAAAAAAACTACATAAATATATTAGTACCAATTTAGTAAGAAATTATATGTACAGTCATCCACCCACATTGCTTTTCAGGATACATCAAATAAATTGCAGAGGCATTGTATGTATATTTTTCTGTGTTCTATTATTAAGTTTTTAAAAGATAAATAAAAAATTATTAAAATGACCTTTATACTATGATTTTTCTTAATATTCTAGTAATAATAACAAAATGTGTTACTCAATATCTAGATGCAGAAAATAAATTTATATGTTTCCATTTTTTCAGAAAATATGGAATTATATATTGTATAAAATTCAATAAGGTTATGCATTTTTTCACAGATTTTTTTCTTTCCTATTTATTTCTGCTTGGTTTATCACTACTATATTTCCTGAATTAAATTGGAATTGACATAAAATTGATAAACATGTATTAAGCATTCATAATAATTTATCATATCCTTTATAGGACTGGGTTGCTTGCTGTTCTCAGTCCAATAACCCCAAAGAAAATGTTAAGCAGTGTAGAGAAACCATTGTAACATTTCACACAGAAAGTGTAAAACTAGAAGTATCATGCAAATTGCAGTGTGTGAACACTGATCAAATTAGCATTGATTAAAAGTAAACTATTTTAACAAATATATTAGATAATGACTGTCTGATAAATGAATATAAGATGGAGATCAAAATAGAGCTAAACATGCAACATTGAACATATATGTATGTGAGTCTGTTTGGAAGAAAACCATTTATAGTGATACCAAAAGAGAAAAGAAAATAATTTTATTGTTATTGTTAAACCATAAAAAGTAGATGTCAGCCAAAATATCCCAGCCTAATGGGGAGCTATGCAAATACCTTTGGAGTTCTCCTTATTGCAAAGCAACAACTCTGTCAAGTCTGCAGAAGGTGCAGGAAGAGAAAGCCTCACTGTTCACAGCAGAAACAGGAGCCAGACAAACACTTTCTGTCTCTATAAGGAAAGATGTTGAATCACATAACTCCTAGATGTGCAATGGGTGTGATATAGAAGAAGAGAATTTATATCAAAAGTTTCAATGCCATAAATAATTATAAACACATTTCTCTGTGCTTAAAACATGTATGTGGCCTTCCTCTACACTCATCTCAAGTATATTAAACAAGTGATGTCCAAGAAATATCAAGAATATGCTATAATGGGGTACATACATTGAAACCTGCAGGCTGTATCAATGAGTCACCTTCTTCTGTTTCCAACAAGAAGCTTTGATGCAATTTTTAATTACAAAGAGAAAGATAAAGTTACCCCTATGTTTCTAGCAATGTTTTTTCATTGTGCTAGAAAACCACCAATGAAAGCAAAAATGGTTCTGATGAATTTGTTTTATGAAAACAAGAGGTAATAGTAATAAAAATTAAATGATAATATATTTAATAACTACATAATTAAAATTTTGTTGACATAATTGGCATATATCTGCTGTGGTTAGAATACAAATACTACAAGAAAGATTAAAAGCCTTTATGTGACAGCAAAGACTATGAAGAGTTAGATACACTGTATTCATATTTGATGAGAAGCACACAATAGAACTTTGAGAATACATTTGCAATAGAAATTATTCCTTCATGGTCTTACATTGCTGAGCTGGAACAAAAGTTGTCACTGTTAGATATGCTACTCCCATGAAATCAATTATTCTGACTTCCATATACAAGTGAGAATATGTACTATTTATCTTTTAAGAATCACTTTATTATGCTTAAAATATGTTTCTTAACGTCTATTTATTTGGCCATAAATGACAACATTTTATATGCTTATACCTTAATGGTATTCCATTGAATATATATGTCACATTTTCATTGTCTGCTCATCTACCAGTGGTAGACATCACTTTTCATTGACACTCTTCTCAGAAATAATAAAAGAAGATTATCTCAATTTAAAAAAAATCACAAGGAGATGGAAAGATGGCTCAGTGGTTAAGAGCACTGGCTATTCTTCCATAGGCTCTGAGTTGAATTCCCAGGAATCACAAGTATCTATAATGGGATCTGATGTCCTCTACTAACTCTCAGGTGTACATGCAGATGGACTGTTCATACAAATAAATTAATCTTAAAAAAATAAAAATCACAGCAACAGACACAGAAACTGAAAACCAATCTGCATTTACAGTAACCTAAAAATTTTCAGTAAAGCAACACAGAGGAGCACATTCTTCTCAACAAATTAAAGATATGAAAAGGAATTTAGAAATTAGTTAAATAAAAGTTTACCTGGTAGTATTGGAAGAATTCTATGCCAAAAAAAGAAAAAGAAAAAAAGGAAAAGCTAAAGTCACCATTAATATTTTTAAAATGTAGATACTTAAAGCTTCACTTAGTCATCCCTTTTGGCAAAAGTTTTCTGATTACATGCCAACGAATGCTTCATTTTTCTTCACTTCTTGACCTGAGAGCAATTTCTTTTCCATTTTACCTCCATTACTTTATCTTTCCTTTCCTGGATGATAGAAATCAATTTGTAGGAATATTTCCTAGAAATGTTGCTAATAATCACACTGTTAGATGTTGTTACTCTCTAAAATCTGACCTCCTTGGAGTTCTTTAGAAACTATGTCTTTATACTATTTTTATATAATGGATAATTTTAATTTAAAAGTATTTATTGCTGCATAAAGAATATGCATATCTGTACATACAAAAAGAGGTTTAGTGAGATATTCGAAGACGTTTTTAGTTTTCTTCTACTCTATCTCTATGTAGCTGGAATGGATTTATTTTAATGTGTATCTTTTCGCTTCAAATGCTTTTTCCTACTCCAACAATGCAGCACTACTGTTAGCTTTCTATTGAGTGACACTATATCTTACATTATAATAAAATTGTTTGTGTGTGTTTTCAATAAAGACTTGAAGTAACTGAATAATAATTTCTACATTTTGTGGACAATATTGTAAAGGGTTAATTCATAGATTACAAGTAGATATTAGGAAAGTCTTGAAAGAAGATAAGCCTAATGTGCTTAGATGATGCCTCATAAGTCAAAAGCACTTAGTGCTCCTTCAGAGGATCCATATTCAACTTTCACACCCATACAGTGGGTCACAACTGTCTCTAACACTAGTCACCAGGAATCAGATAAGTCTTCTGGCTTGATTGGACAACAGGCATGCACATAAAATAATAAAAATATGATAAATATTTTAAGAAGAGATGCAGATATAACTTATCATCTTATGAATACTAAATATGATTATGTTAATGGTGGCCACAAATTGATAAATCTTTGTGAAAAATTATACAGAAAGATCAATGGGGAGATAAAAATCTGCCTAAAATATGTACAGCAATGTAGAATTTATCACTCTTTTCTTCCATAGTTTTCTTATTATTGGTCCTTACAGATTATAGTTGAATGACTTCTCTGTCACAGGGTCATAGTAATAGATAATATTTGTTACCATGTGGAGTTTTCAGCAGACTACATTGAAGAACAGTTCATAAATAAACTGCAAGCTTAGAGATATATAAATCAACACAAATTCCTATACAACATCCAATTATCTTTTCATTTATAATATAAAGTTATAAATAATGAAGTGGAACAGGATTCTGTCTGTCTCCATCTATGTCCCAGAGCTAAGGCTGTCCCACAGCCCTGCGCACCAAAATCCCACCCAGGAGAGAGCTGATCTCCCAGGAGTGCTCTCACTCCTAAGTCCAGAGGAGAGAGCACCACTTTCGCTCCAATAATTATCCAAAGAGGGACCCACCAGGAGCACACGGGGCACCGGAACATTGGATTAGCTGGGGACAGGAGTGCTAACACACCTAAGATCATATCCTTACAGGTCCACATCAGGGACAGGCTCCAGTGAAAGACAGCAAAACAAATTAACACCAGAGATAACCAAATGGTGAGAGAAAAGCACAAGAACCTAAGCAACAGAAACCAAGGCTACATTGCATCATTAAAACCCAGTTCTCCCATCAGAGCAAGTCTTAGATACCCCAAAACAATGGAAAAGCAAGGTTCAGATTTAAAAATCACATCTCATGATGATGATAGAGGACTTTAAAACGGACATAATTAACTCCCTTAAAGAAATACAAGAGAACATAGGTATTCAGGTAAAAGCCTTTAAAGGGTAAACACAAAAATCCCTTAAGAATTATAGGAAAACACAATCAAACAGGTGAAGGAATTGAATAAAACCATCCAGGATCTAAAAATGAAAATAGGAACAATAAAGTAACCACAAAGGGAGACAACTACGGAGATAGAAAACCTAGGAAAGTGATTAAAAGTTAGAGATGCATGCATCACCAACACAACCAACCAGACCCACCTTCCCCCACAGAGCTCCCAGGAACTAAACCACCAACCAAACAGTTAATAGCCACATATGTAGCAGAGGATGGCCTTGTTGAACATCAATGGGAAAGTAGGCCCTTGGTCCTGCGAAGGCTCCATGCTCCAGTATAGGAGAATGACAGGGCAGAAAGGTAGAAGTGGGTGAGCAAGTAGCTGAGTACCCTCAGTGAAGGAGGGAGAGGGAGGATGGGATAGGGGGTTTCTTGAAGGGAAACGGGGAAAGGGGATAACATTTAAAATGTAAATTAAAGATATTTAATAAAATAATGAAAAAAAGATAGAGATAGAAGAGAGACTCTCAGGGCAGAGGGTACTACAGAAAATATTAACACAACAGTCAAAGAAAATGCAAAATGCAAACAGCTCCCAAATCAAAATATCCAGGAAATCCAGGACACAATGAAAAGTGTGGGCTGTGAGAGGCAGCTGGTTACCTGGTCAAGTGCAGGCCTCAAACTCCGGAGACCCTAAAGGGACTGTAGGTGTTCAGCCTTGCCCCTGGGCCCTGGTTGCTTTCACACAACCACAGCCCTCTAGAGCCCCTTCCAAAGAGAGGTTTGTGGCCATCAGTCACATAGTGCAGGTAGAGGTCATGCCTACAGGCTGCAGAGCTTAAAGACATCTCCATATTCATGAGATACCTAAAGGCCAGAGGGCATAGCAAATTAAGCATTCCTTCCCAGACCCACCTCCTTGCAAAAGATATTTAACCTCAGGTCTGCCCTGAGAATACTGGGTACAGCTTCATCCATTTTCTGCCATGAAAATAAAGATCTTAAGACCATATCTTAAGACCTGGACTACCTCTCATCTTTGGGGCTCGCTGTGGGAAACCATGGAGGAGGCCTTCAACTACTGAGCTGCCACCTAATCTACCTCAGAGGACCTCTTCACATTCCAGCCACGGAAACTCAGCCATGACCCAGACAAGTGAGTAACCATGATCAAGAGCCCTCTCCCCTTAGGGGGCCGCCAGAGCTCATCTTCTCCCCCTTGCCCTTTCGGCTGTGGGTCCATCCATCCAGTATGCTCCATCTTCATCCTTCCACAGCCTCTCAGCAGAGCCTGAAAGCCCAAGGGCTTGAGACCAGTCAGTCCCCAGCTGCCTCCAGACCCAGGGATCTCGAACCCAAGAGCTCCGGCCCCTGAGGGGGTCACAGACTGTGTCCTCTCCATGCCAGGAGTAGAGTCCTGAGGTTTCTCACAGCCCTACATCTGCCCAGTGCACGTGGAATGAAATCAGTCAACTTCTCAAGCTTCTGCCTACACTGAGCTGCGGTCCCAATCACCTGGGGCAGCAGACATGTGGGACCCACAACTTAGTTCAATAGGACCCGTGCCCATACTCAAGATACAGCCACACAGAGAAGACCAAACCTAGGTAGAGAAGTACTTGAAGATTCCCATCTTAAAGGGCCAGTAAATATCTTCAACAAAATTATAGAAGAAAACTGCCCTAACCTAAAGAAAGAGATGCCCATGAACATACAAGAAGCCAAGAGAACTTCAAATAGATTGGACCAGAAAAGAAATACCTCCCATCACATAATAATCAAAACACCAAATTAACAAAACAAAACAAGAACTATGGACTGAAAACCAAATAGAAACAAAAAGAACTATACAAAGAATGAACAAAACCAGGAGCTGGTTCTTTGAGAAAAATCCAAAGGAAAGATAAATTCTTAGCCAGACTAATCAGAAGGCAAAGAGACAATATCCAAATTAACAAATTCAGAAATGAAATAACAACTGAAACTGAGGAATTCCAAAAAATTACCAGAACCTACTCAAAAGCCTATACTCAACTATACTGGAAAATGTGAATAAAATGAACAATTTTCTAGACAGATACCAGGTACCAACGTTGAATCAGGATGAGATAATCCATCTAAACAGTCCCATAATCCCCAAAAGAAATAGAAGCAGCATTAAAATTCTTCCAACAAAAAGAGCACATAACCAAATGAGTTTAGTAAAGAATTCTATCAAACCTTCAAGAAAGACCTAATACCAATACTCTTCAAATTAGTTCACAAAATAGAAACAAAAAGAATGCTACCAAATTTGTTATGTGAAGCCACAATTACTCTTATACCTAAACCACAAAGACCCAACAAATAAACAGAACTTTAGACCAAATTCCCTTATGAATACCAATGTGAAAATACTCAAAAACTCCTTGGAAACTGAATATAAGAACACATCAAAATGATCACTCACCATGATCAAGTAGGCTTAATCCCAGCGATGCAGGGATGGTTCAATATATGGAAACTCATCTACATAATCCACTATATAAAAAAACTCAAAGGAAAAACCAGATGATCATTTCATTAGATGCTGAGAAAGCACTAGTCAAAATTCAATTCCTTTACATGATAAAAGACTTGAAAAGATCAAGAATTCAAGTCCCATACCAAAACATAGTAAAAGCAATATCCAGCAAACCAGTAGCCAACATCAAACTAAATGGAACGTAACTTCAAGCAATCTCAATAAAATCAGGAACTAGATGAGGCTGCACATTCTCCCTACCTACACAATATAGTACCAGAAGTCCTAGCCAGAGCAATTAGAAAACAAAAGGAGGTCAAAGGGATACAAATTGGAAAGGAAGAAGTCAAAATATCATGATTTGCAGATGGTATGATAGTATACTTGCATAACCCCACAAATTTCACAATAAAACTCCTAAACCTGATTAACAACTTCAGCAAAGTAGCTGTATATAAAATGGACTCAAACAAATTAATACCCTTCCTATACTCAAAGGATAAACAGGATGAGAAATCAATTAGGGAAATAACACCCTTCAAAATAGTCACAAATAATATAAAATACTGTGGTGTGACCATAAACAAGCAAGTGGAAGATCTGTATGACAAGAACTTCACGTCTCTGAAGAAAGAAATTGAGTAAGATCTCAGTAGATAGAAAGAACTCCCATACTCGTGGATTGGCTTGAATAATATACTAAAAATGGACAATGTGCCAAAAGCAATCTTCACATTCAATCCAATCCCCATCAAAATTCCAAATAAAATTTTCATAGAGTTAAAAAGAGCAATTTGCAAATTCATTTGGACAAACAAAAAGCCAAGGACAGCAAAAACTATTCTCAAAAGTAAAAGAATTTCTGGGGTTTTACCAAGCCTGACCTCATATTGTACTACAGAGAAATAGTGATGAAAAATGTATGGTATTGGTACAGAGACAGGCAGGAATCAATGGAATAGAATTGAATACCAAGAAATAAACCCACACACCTCTGATCATTTGATCTTTGACAAAGGAGCTAAAATCATCCAGTGGAGATAAGACAGCATTTTCAACAAATGAGGCTGGTTCAACAGGAGGTCAGCATATAGAAGAATGCATAGCAATCCATTCTTATCTCCTTGTATAAAGCTCATGTCCAAGTGGAACAAGGACCTCTACATAAAACCAGATACATTGAAACTAATGGAAGAGAAAGTGGGGATGTTCCTTGAACACATAGGCACACTGAAAAATTTCCTGAACACCAAAGGTTTATGCTTTAAGATCAACAATCAACAACAGGACCTCATAAAACTGCAAAGCTTTTGTAAGGCAAAGAGCACTGTCAATAGGATAAAATGACAACCAACAGATTGGGAAAAGATGTTTACCAATCCTACATCTAATAGAGGGCTAATATCCAATATATACAAAGAACTCAAGAAGTTAGACTCCAGAGAACCAAATAACCCAATTAAAAAATGGGATACAGAGCTAAACAAAGAATTCTCAACTGAGGAATACAGAATGGCTGAGAAGGAGCTAAAGAAATGCTCAACAATGTTACTCATCAGGGGAATGCAAATCAAATCAACCCTGAGATTCCACCCCACACCAGTCAGAATGGCCAAGATCAACAACTCAGGTGACAGCAGATGCTGACAAGGATGTGGAGAAAGAGGAACACTCCTCCATTGTTGGTGGGATTGCAAACTGCTACAACCACTGTGGAAATCAGTCTGTTGGTTCCTCAGAAAATTGGACTTGAGGACCCAGCTATACCACTACTGTTCATATACCCAAAAGATGCTCCAACATATAACAAAGACACATGCTCCACTATGTTCATAGCAGCCTCATTTATAATAGCCACAAGTTGGAAAGAACCCAGATGTCCTTCACCAAAGGAGTGGATACAGAAAATGTGGTATATTTACACAATGGAATACTAAACAGCTATTAGAAACAATTAATTCATGAAATTCTCAGGGAAATGGTTGGAATTAGAAAATATCATCCTAGCCGGGCAGTGGTGGCACACACCTTTAATCTCAGCACTTGGGAGGCAGAGGCAGGTAGATTTCTGAGTTCAAGGCCAGTGTGGTCTACAGAGTGAGTTCCAGGACAGCACAGGCTATACAGAGAATCCCTGTCTCAAAAAAACAAAAAGAAAGAAAGAAAGAAAGAAAGAAAGAAAGAAAGGAAGGAAGGAAGGAAGGAAGGAAGGAAGGAAGGAAGAAGGAAGGAAGGAAGGAAGGAAGAAAGAAAAGAAAAGAAAAGAAAAGAAAAGAAAAGAAAAGAAAAGAAAAGAAAAGAAAAGAAAGAAAGAAAGAAAAGAAAAAGAAAAAAAAGAAAATACATCCTGAGGTAACCCAATCACAAAAGAACACACATAGTATGAACCCATTATTTAGTGGATGTTAGCCAAAAAGCTCAGAATACTCAAGATACAATTCACAAACTACATGAAGCTCAAGAAAACAGAAAGACCATAATGTGGATGCTTCAGTCCTTCTTAGAAGATGGAACAAAATACTGAAGGGAGGAAATATGGAGACAAATTGTGGAGCAGAGACTGAAGGAAAGGTCATCCAGAGACTTCCACACTTGGGGATTCATGCCAAATACAAACACCAAACCCAGACACTATTGTAGATGCTAGAAGTGCTTGTTCACAGGAGTCTGATATATCTGTATGCTGAGATGCTGTGCCAGAGCCTGAGAAATAGAGGTGGGTGCTCACAACCAACCATTGGACTGAGCACAGGGTCCCAATGGAGGAGTTAGAGAAAGGACTAAAAGAGCTGATGGGATTTGCAACCCTGTAGGTAGAACAACAATATCACCAACCAGACCTCCCAGAACCCATAGGGAATAAACTAACAACCAAAAATTACACAAGGAGTGACCCATGGTTCCAGCTGCATAAGTAGCAGAGGATTGCCTTTTCTGCCATCAATAGGTGTGGTAGCCTGTGGTCCTGTGGAGACTTGATGCCACAATGTAGTAGAATGCTAGGGCTGTGAAGCAGGCATGGGTGGGTTGGTGGGTGGGTAAGCATCCTCATAGAAGAAGCAGGAGGAACAAAATGTGACAGAGAGTTTCCTGAGGGGAAACTGGGAAAGTGGATAACATTTGAAATGTAAATAAATAAATAAAATATCCAATAAAAACAAACAAACAATAGAATGTAAACAAATAAAATAACCAATTTTTATAAAAGAAAATTTTAAAGTAAAAAAATAAATAAATCAATCAATAAAAAAATGATAATCAGAAATCTAAATACACAATTCCATAAATGTATATTAAGCATGTGTCTGTGTTTATAAAATAATGACATACATATATAAACATTATGGATGTTTTATATATATTTTTATGTTTATATTCAACAATCATATATTAGAAATGAAAATTTATGAATTGAGTTGATGAAAGGAACAGACAACAACTTTATTAAGCTCAAGTACAATTAACTTTATTAACTATCCAGATGTTTTTGAAGTAATCAACCTTTCCTGAATGTAACAGCTCTTACATAATATCCAGAAAAATACTAAATGAAAGAAGACAATCTATATTTAAAGAATCAGTGAATTATAAAAATTATAGAAGAGAGAGTTCTAAAATGGAAGTTCTATACCCGAGTGTCTTGATGAGGACTTCTCATAGAACAAAGTAGGTGATCTGTGAACTGACTAGATTTGTGGATAAAACTATTATGTTCCAGAAGGATTTAAACAATCATGCAGGACAAGTGCAGCCACCAAACTGAGAGACTCATGATGAGAAGTGGCAAGTGGGCAGTAACTGCACGTAATGGCAACATGTCTCTGATACAATTCCAAGTAACATAACACTAAGAACCTGGGAATTTTGATCCAGGTACAAAAAAAGGGACCATTGATGGTGACAACATTAAATAAACTCAGATTCTAGAGTCAGCAGAGAAGATTAGAAAGCAGTTGGCATACTACTTAAAAATTGCAGGAAAAGTTGACTCAAAACAGTGACAAAAAGATAAATAAAGAAGAGACTGTAAAAAGACTGTCAGAAACTCTCAGAGTACAAACATGTACCATAATTGTTAACATTTTAAATCTGAGTGTGAAAGCTATGGCAGTATGCCTCATAAAGAAAGGAGAAAGTTTCAAGTTTACCTTTGTCTTTTACTTATGTGGATATTTATCAGATTTCACTGAAAGAATCTGTCAGGGTTCCTCCCGGGGGAAAAAAAAGTCATGAAAACTTGATGCATCCTTAATGTAAGGCCCTCTCAATATGTTTCATTAGCACTGAGCATCTGGTCATTTGTCACTAGCCATTTAAAGTTCTCTTATTTTTTTTTCACTTTACATCCTGCTCACTGCCCCCTCCCATCACCCCTCCCACAATCCTTTCCCCAACCCCAACCCCTATCCCAATCTCCTCTGACTGGGTGGGAAGTTCACGGGTTTATTCTCCTACCTGGCATTTCAAATCTCTGTGAGGCTACGTGCTTCCTCTCCTATTGACACAAGGCAAGGCAGCTGAGCTGTTATATATCCTATATGCAGGCAACAGCTTTTGGGATAGCCCCACCTGCACATCTGCTACATATGTGCAGTAAGGTCTAGGTCCAGGCTCCTCATGTTCTTTGGAATGGGGTTCAGTCACTGAGAGCCCCAAGGGTCCAGGTTAGTTGACTCTATTGGTCTTCCTGTGGAGTTCCTTTCCCCTTAGGCCCCACAATCATCTGTAAGAGTCCCCAAGCTCCGTCCACTGTTTAGCTGTAGGTATATGAATCTATCTGAGTCAGCTGGTGGGTGGAGTCTCTCAGAGTACAACATGTAGACCCCTAGTCTATGGGTTTAATTATACCTGTTTTATTGTCTTTTGTTTGGGTTTTAGCCCAGACTGTTCTAGAGATCACCACAATTTAGCCTCCTGAGTTCTGATTACAGATGTGGGTCACCACAATCCTTCAAGATTTAATCATTGTTTCCAGAGCAGTTACATGGTGACAGTTTTATGTCAAAAATGAAAACTAAGAGAAATTGGCCTTTCCCTCCTAGGGATCCAATACACAAGAATTTGTCAGTCAAATTCTCAGGAAATAGATTTCTACTCATTCAGCTTCCAAGGTTCCAGTTGTACCTCATACTGAACACTTCTTAGAGACCAACAGCATGCCATCTTCAACAACCCTGTTTGCTCTCTTTTCCAAACATCCTTACACTTGAGGAACAATCCAGCATTTGTAACTGGTCCTCAAACTTTCTGTAGACATCCTAATCTCCTCCCAGATTCCCTTAGGTTCCTGTATAAAAGGCTCAACTTGTTGCTAGGGCTCAGTTTCTGTTCACAGAGTGTCCCTGGGCTAAATGGTATTCAGAAGAAAATGCTGAGGTCTTTTTTTGAGGTAGTAACATTTTTAATTAAAAACTGTTTTTTGATCACTACCTAGGAACCTCAGTTTCCTACTTAGAAGTCCAGCCACTCAGAGCTGCAAGAATACTGAAGCAGTCTCTTACTTGTTCCAGAAACCTGTGTCCATGAAGACCTTAGATTACTGGGCAAACTGATGGGAAGATTTGTTCACCTCTACTGTGGAATAAAATGAACCGCAAAATTGAAAGCAAATTTAACGAAATGGGACGTTGTGATGCCTGAGAACTTGTCTACGATTGTGTGAGATCCTGTGACCAACCTCAATATTTTCTGGAAAAAAAAGAAGAAAATATGAAGTAGACTGAAAATACTGTATCTCTGTATGTTTTAGTTTATTTGATTAAGGGTTTGCCTACCTGGTTGATTTACTAAAAGTACCAGCTCTTGGTTTTGCTGATTTATTATATTGTTCTCTCTCTTTTTCTAATTGATTTCAGCTCTAAGTTTGATTATTTCTTCCAAGGTTCCTTCAATCCTTCCTCTCCCTATTCCACAGGATTCCCCAGTCTCTGCTTAAAGGTTACTGGATTTGTTTCCATCATTTGCATGGGTAACCCTCTGTGATGATAGTTATGCTAAGCTCCTGTCTTATTAATACAGTGCCATCTATGGGCTCCAGATCCTGGACTGTACTCCTTGGTCATATAACTACCTGTGTATCTTATCTTTCAGACTTTTTAAGGTCAGAATAAAAGTTTACATTGTCATCTCACTGTGATTGATCTAAATCTTTTAATTTTCAGCATGCTTAAGTTTCTCTTGTAATGTGATAACTTTAAAGTTTTTCTATGTCACATAAAAATCATCTTTGAATGTATAAAAAGTCAAAACACTGTATATTTAATTAACTTTATCTACAACTAAAATATTTGTGTGAACTGATTTAATACATTAAAATAGAGACAGCAACTTCCTATAAAATATGTTTAGATTTACTTATTATAACTTAGTATCTAATTCTATAATTAGAATTATTATATTTATATTAGAATTATATAATTATAATTATATAATTATTTAGTTAATCTTCTAAAATAGTGTTATTTTAAATCATGAGTGCCTTAATTAGGTCTTCTATTGTTTCAACAAAACAACATGACCAACAATCAAGTTGGGAAGGAAAGGATTTATTTGGCTTATATTTCCACATAGTGCTGTTTATCACCAAAAAAACTGAAACATGGCAGGATCTTGGAGCCAGGAGCTGAGATAGAGCCATGGTGGGTGCTGCTTGTTCTCTCTGACTTTCTTAGCTTGCTTTCTCATAGAACACAGGACCAATCCTAGTGAATGTATCACCCACAACAGCTAGATTCTCCCCCATTGGTCACTAGTTGAGAAATGCCTTAAAGCTGGTCCTCATGGAGACATTGCTCAGCTGAGGTGCCTTTATATCTGATGACCATAGCTTTTGTCAAGCTGACACAAAAACAACCAGCAAAATCTGTATATATGGGGGATGAAGTGTTTTGTACATGACTAAAGTGCCTACAGACACCAAAGGTGTTCAATCTCCTGCAGCTGGAGTGAAAGTAGGCTGTGATTCACCCAGTGTGCATGCTGCAAACTGATCTTGCATTGTCCTCAGGACCACTTTATGCTTTTAACCACCGAGACATCTAATCTACTCATCAATGCCTTTAACATTTAATTTTATTGAAAATGTAAACAAAAGGTGTCTTAACCTAGCTTCTTAATGTCATGCTTATTTTAGAGGACATCGAACTTTTTGTTGGATATAGATGTTTAATGATAATAAATATAAACCTTAAATAAACAATCACCTCTAAATATTGTCACAACATAACTGACATATTTGAGAATTGAATTAAGTGTACATTTACAAATATTTCACAGTGCATATAAATATTTGAAAATCAGTTAGAGATTAATCATCCTCCTCATTGACCACCCTCAAATGGATAAATAGTTGGTGATTTTGATAGTCCTTATGAAAGACCTTAACCTATTGGCATTGAGGTAATACTCACAAAGATGTCCCCTGAATGCAAGACACTTGCATTCTATACTTGTGTCTTTATTAGTCTTTGCCTGTCTTTAGCAGTAATACTGTGCTTCAGGGAAACTGAATTCTAAACTGACAGAATGGGTTATATATTGTACCAAATCTTCACTTATCACTTTAGCAAAATATCCTGAGTAAACTCAAGTAATATTTAAAAGAGACAACATAGATTTTATGATTAGGGGATAAAAGAAAATTTTATTCATTTTATTCATCTATCTCTTATATATATTTAAAACTGAGTTTTTAAATTTTTTCTAGTGATTATTTCTAGTTTCTTTTCTTGGAAGAGAATATTACTATGTTTTTGAAAGAACACAGCCAAAGGCTGAAAAATATTAAATTGAGTCTAGAGTGCATCAACTGTTCTTTAGACTCACCTACACAAGGAGATTAGCATCTTCTCCTTTAAGTCTAAAAAATTCTCCCTCTTAGATTTTTATATGATGAGGACTTGCGAATATAAAGTATGAAAAGAATAGGAGCCTAACTTACCTGTGAATAATTAAAAACATATAATATTCATGATACTTTCTTTGTTGATAAATATGTAATAAACTTTCTTACATTTATGGATAGTATATGATAGAGAGCCTGTGAAAGCAAGTAATAAGTACTGACATAATTTGTGGTTTATTTATAATTTAAAATGCAGTCACTAATACAAATCTTCATTTCACAACAGATTGTGAATTTTTGTGATTGAATTTGGGTCATTTCTGCATTTCACTAATGAAATTTGTCTGATTAAATCCCTTGCTGCTTTGTCTTTTTGAAAACATAGGAAAGCAGAGGAAGCTCTATTCTCTTAACTCTCTGAACTGTGTTTGATATAGTCTATCACATGGCCCTAAGTTGCTGTTGAGAGCTGCTAATAGGCCTAATAGCTCCATTGTAATTGTCCCTTTTTTCTACTGCTTTACTAGGAGGCTATTATCTTGGTCTCCAAGCTATCTCGGAGATGGCTGTTTAAACAATGGAATTCTGTCAAAATAGGCTTTTACTGACAATTTTCCTTTCAATAATTGCAGCTGCTGCCTTCATGAACTCAACTTACTTTTCCTCTTTTAGGTGTCTAATAGTTCCCAGGGGGCCTCTCAGTATTCCTGTGAAGAATTTAATATAGTGTGCTTCTGCCTTTTGTACCTTGGCTTTTGCTACTATTTGTCTTAAGTTGTCATGGTGTATATTAATTGCATTCAGTTTCACATAGAAAAATTTAACTATATCATGTGAGTCATTGTATTTCAAAATAGAAATCATAGCACCAAAAATCCTCACATAAGACATTCTGACTTCATAAAATTTGATATACTATTCTTATCTCCACTCCTGAGATGCTTGCAAAGACATTTTATCCTGCATTATTTTTTCCTATAATAATTTTAATAACAATACTGACTACAATTTTTCCTCCTCTGCTGCCAATGCATATAATGCACACAAATAGGTTGATTTCCTCAGTCTTATACTCCATAATTTAGAAAAGTATTATGATTTAAAATTAAGCAAAAGAAAATTAGAATTCCTAAGGGAGCTTTTGAGATGTTTTCAGAATCTGGTTCATTTAATAATCCCTCTTGTTACTGTTAAATACATAACATTTCTTCCATGAAAATAATCATCATTTACAATGATGATTTACATTTACAATGAAAAATATTGAAATATATCCACTGTAATTCCCTGAGCCACATGACTGGAAGGCCTTCTTTGTAACTATTGTCTTCAAAACCAAAGAATACAACATAATGATTAAATTTTTGTAGTTTAAGAAGGGACATTGAAAATGATGAGTGCTATTTCCCAAAGCCTAAAAATCACTATTTATTTATTTATTTGTTTATTATTAAGTAGACTATATCATAAACAGAAATGTGCTGGTAATATGAGATAATATGTTTTGGTAATGGTCATATGCCAAAATTAAACAATCAAGGCATTCACAATAAATGGTAACAATTTAGATTAAGTACTGAAAGAAATGATGCACGTTTATTGAGAATTAAACCAATAGATTTATAAAACAATACTTCAATATTTTCATGTTATATTACTGTAATATTTTCTATAAGTTTGCTATTAAAATTAATGTTGTACATTTTGTTCAACAAGTTTGTATTTATAGATAGAAAAAGAGAGACAAAATACAATAGTATTTGAGTAGTTAATGGGTCAAAAGGCAGGGATACACATTGTAAGGGTAGTCAGTTACCTTACCCAATGACTGTGATTCAGGAAGAAAGTGCTTGAATTGGATAACTTGTCTTCATATTTATTTTGCTTACAAATATGACATATTTCCTATATGTACCTTTATTCATTTTCTAATAGCTAACATTAAGAGTAAGAAAAAAATGGGTCTCTTTGCTCCCATCGCTCTTCGTAGACACCAGTCGACTCACTGGCTTTTTGACCATGGCCAGCCTCAAGTGTGCCTTCATTGCCATCAAACCAAACAGATGGCCTAATGGGCAAGATCACCAAGCACTGGTAGCAGAAGCAGTTCTGTCTTGTGGCTGTGAAGTTCCTTCTGGCTTCTGAAGAACACCTGAAGCTGCACTACATTGTCCTGAAAGACTATCCTTTCCTCCAGAGTCTGGTGAAGTACATGAACTCAGGACTCATGATGGCCATGGTCTAGGAGGGGCTCAGTTGATTAAAACAGGTTAAGTGAAATTGTTGTGACCAGTGTGTTTAAACACATAAGATAAGCAGTGCCACTGCCTTCCAGAATTTCAATTGGCTCAGAACCTCCAACATTCCCTCCAATAGTCCATTAGAGACAGAAGTGAGAGACAAGATGTTTACAATGAAACTTCATTGAAAGTAATATCATAATGTGTTTTGTTATACTGTTTTGATTCTTTTAAAAAAATAATTCAGCATTGATTTATTTATCTTGTGTAGGAATTGTTCTTTTATTAAAAATCAGATTTTAAATAACTGAGAATTTGATGGACCTCATTTCCATTTCCACAGGAGTTGAACTTAGTTAAACACCTCTGCTTAGGTTTTAACCAGAAAATTGTGCAATTCTGTTAGTAGTACCTTTAAACACAATTTGAAATTCTGGGAGCCAGTGGCACTGTTTATCTTATGTGTTTAAACACACTGGTCACAACAATTTCATCTGTGCTGATAGTTGGGCAGGATTTGTAGAGTCTCCATAAAACAAAAAACAATATTCCAAATGCTTTGTCACATATTTTCTTACTTTGGGTAGAAAAAGAACTAGCCTGCATCTAATATTTCATACTTAAAATGTATTTGTTATTTATTTTTGAACTGATTAAATAAGAACAACCAGAATTAAACACTTAAAATAATATGTGATGTAGAAATGTGCACTCATTTCTCATATGATGGTGGCTCGTATTTTTCAGGAACTTCACCAAGAAATCAATCTTAGCAATAAGAGTGTCTTATTCAACATGTGGAAGTCTCATGCCAATGAATCCATCATTATTCCTCTCATTCTTTCATATAACAGGGGGACTGTGATGAAAAGTAGGTAAATATCTGTATTATCTCTTTGACATCTTGGCAAGCATCTTTGATATCTTGACAAATATATTTTTAAGGCCTTCCAGGATGATTAGGATATCAAAACTGTCATCCTTCATGAAGATTTATAGATTGTTTTTCTCAGGTATGAAATGAAAGTTTTAACTAAAAACATATGTCCTGTGACTTTAAATATAGACAAAAATAATATGTTTGCCCATGGCATTATGCTTCTTAGTATTGTTAAATGAAGCAGTATAAATGTGTGTAAAGAGATTATTTCCAAATGGATGCTGCTGAAATCTCAAGCAAATAGGATCCTCTTTTTTAATATCCCTAATCAGCAGTGACTAAGTAGTAGCTTTCCATTTTCTGTAAGTCAATCTTGAATACTCCCTGAGCTCAAAATGACCAATTAGTGTCAAACATCACAAAGGCACTCAGAATGAGCCACCTGTAACTTTTCACAGATTGTTAAATTATTTTCTAGGGGATTTCAGATGAATTTGAAATATATAAATAAGAAATAACCACATAGAAATTATTGGGACATATTTTTGGAGAATTTTCCTCCTAAATTTAATAGTGAAAAATACTTCAGTGTACATTTGCTTAAATGACTGAAATAGCCTTTCTTTTCTAAGCTAACTTTTATGCTCTACAAGCATAAAATAGCACGGCAAATAATTATTATAAAATCTCTCTCTCTCTCTCTCTCTCTCTCTCTCTCTCTCTCTCTCTCTCTCTCTCTCTCTCTCCTATAAACAGAAGCAATGAGTTCATAAGCAAGCTAGGCCTCTACCTATAGCCAGAACTTTCAAGCTATATGAAGCAGTTACAGGCTCAGGACTAGTTATCACTGTACAGACTATGTTCTAAAGGATGAATGGTGAGTCTAGGCTAAGTGCTCACAGTGAGTGATAAGAACAATATATCATTCTGAGAAGATGACTCTGATTCTCCTCCAACTTCCTTGGCTTGCCAGTGTACTGAGTGGCACTGAGCATAAGCTTCCATTAAAGTTAATAGCGCACTACAAGACTAAGACATCTCAGCTTTGACCCTATTAATTCTGTAGTGATGAACTACAAATAAAATGAGTTGGGAGGAGCTCACAGCAAGCAACTAAGCAAGTACACTCCCCCATCTATCTAACAAGTTGTTACTGGGTAAAATTGAAGGGGTTTTATTTTGCTTTGCCTTTTGATAAAGACCACAAGTCATGATACAGTACGTAAGCATGATAGATGCAAAGGAAATGTGACTAGGAATCGGAGAAATTACAACTTGATTAGAAAAAACAGAAAATAAGCCCTTTTCATTATGAGTCAATGGTAGGAATCTAGTACTATGATTTAAAAAGTATCATAAATATGGTTTAACAAATGGTGGTATGTTTGTTTAAAAATGATATCCTTAGCAAATAAATAGAACGTTTAAAAATAATTAAATGGAATAAGATGTGTTAGCATATGATTTTATACTGGCACCCTGTATGTTGAGCACAGGTTCAAAGTCAGTTTGGATTATATAGAATGACTGGATTTCAAAAATAAAACAAAACAAAGTTAAAAAAAAAAAAGCAATTAAAAAAGTTAAACAGATATAAGATGAACAATAAAATTAACACAATAAAAATGTGCTAAATGAGAGCTCAGTGAATCAATGATTCAGCACATTGATTAACAATGACTTAGACTAGAAATTTAAACTGATAAAAGGAAGACATGATGGCATTCAGGGAACTCTTCTATAGTATGTGTCACATGTGGGTTGACATATTACTAAGGAAGATGATATGAATCATTCAGCCCATATTTAAGGAAACAAGAAATGGAATAAAAATTCCAAGAAATGATAGGTAACATCTCTAAAACTGAGAGAAAGTCTAAATCAGTGTTTCTCAATCTGTGGGTAGGAATCCTTTTAGGACTCTATATTAGATAGCTTTCATATCAGATATTTAAAATTCAATTCATAATAGAATTAAAATTATAGTTATGAACTAAAATGGAAATAATTTTATTGTTGAGAATCATGATGATTTTAGAAATTGCATTAAAAGATCACGCCATTAGTAAGGTTGAGAACCAATGTAATAAATTTGAAAACTTAGGAAACTTCATATATGAAAATTCCAAAGAACTCCATGTGAAACATCATAATTAAACTTGCAGGAATAAAGTCAAATGTGTCATAGTAGGACTACAATGCAGCAATAGGAGAATGATAATTCTGTATCAACTTCCTAAAGAAATGAATGTGTAAACAGAGCTTTTGGTAAAAATTGAAAGATCTTCAAGAAATTAAAACCAATAAAGATATAGATAGAGAAAAATAGAATTTGAAAAACAACTGTCAATTTTAAATAAAAGTTAAAGAAGATTTGAAAACTTCCCCCCCAAAAAATGAAGGGATAGCAGAGCTATGTTTCAATTCAGAGGAGAAATGACATCAGAAACAGGCTTAGGAATTTGGAACTAAGCATGGTATTAGTAAAACCATAGATAAATATAGATTTCTTTACAATAAACTATTCAGTCATAGTTACAGGTTAAAACAAATATTATTAATAAACATTATATTATTCTTACAGTAAAGAACACACATCATTTATTCTAAAATGACAGGTTAAAAACAACTAACTAAATATGATTTTTCTATGCTTTGTAACATAATTCATCAATTGACTATGATATAAAGCACATTATAATAAAGCAATTCATATTTTATTTTGTATGCAATGCTTTTTGATGTGTAACATATAAAACCACCCTACACATATACACAATATTGTATGCTGTATCTCTGGTTTTACAACTTCATCTAGTGAAAGGCAGTAGATACAAGAATATAAAGGCAACACACATTGTATTTGGGTAGGAAAAAAAGGGATGGAAACAAAGTTGTATGGGTATAGAACAGAAGAGGATATAGGCAGGTCCACTTGGGTTTTCCGTCTCCCCATTATTTGTAGACTTTATTTGGATTGCCCTCATATATTTTTAAGGGTTTGCAATGAAGTAGATTATGCTGTTGTGTACACTATAACAACAACAGCAACACAAATAAATTACTAAAAATTTTGTAATTAATTCATCACATGGAGTTTATTATCAAAGTGAGGATGTGCCTATAACATAATATGTCCTAATGCTAGCGTCTGTTCTTTCAGATTTGTTTAAACTATTCCTTCAGTTAACAATTTATTCAAATACATAATACAAAACTTTAGTTTGTGTTTCTGTGTGTATGTGTGTGTGTATGTGTGTGTGTGCATGCACGCATGCACATATGTGTTTGCATGTGTATGTGTCTGTAGTTAATGTTATCTCCTAGATAGGTTAATAATGTGATAAAATGTTTCTGAAATTTGACATGGTTATACTTTTCAGGAGAAATTGCAGTACAATAAATAATATACTTTATTATATAACAGAGTGTATCTACACAACTATTTAGAGATTAATTTCCAACTGAAATTAATATGCTTAATATCTTTAAAAAATAACTTCATTGATATTTGTTACACCCAAAATAAATTAAATCCAATATCCTTTTTTTCTTTTCTATTGCTTACTTTATTTATTTATATTTAATATGTCCTTCCCCTTCCAAGTTTCTCCTTCACAAACTCCCTATCCCATCCCCCCCTGCTTCTATGAGGGAGCTCCCTCACCCACTCAAGCATTCTTGCCTTACCTCCCAACATCCAACTACATTGGGGCATCAAGACTACACAGAACCACAGGCCTCTCCTCCCATTGATGCAAGATAAGGCCATCCTCTGCTACATAAGCAGTTGGAGCCAAGGGTTCCTCCATGTGTACTCTTTGGTTGGTGGTTTAGTCCCTGGAGCTCTAGGGGTTCTGGTTGGTTGATATTGTTGTTCTATGTATGGGGTTGCAAATCCCTTCAGCTCCTTTAATCCTTCTCCTAATTTCTCCATTGGGGGGTCCTTGTGTTCAGTCTGATGGTTGTCTGGGAGCATCCAATCTGTATTGGTCAGGCTCTGGCAGGGACTCCCAGGGGACAGCTGTATCATGCTCCTGTCAGTGAGCTTGTGGCATCTGCAATGGTGTCTGTCTTTGGTAGCTACAGATGGATGGATCCCAGGTGGAATAGTCTTTGGATGGCCTTTCCTTCAGTCTCTGTTCTACTCTTTGTCCTTGCATTTCCTTTAGACAGGAACAATTTTGGGTTAATATTTTTGAGATGGGTGGATGGTGCCATCCCTCAACTGGAGGCCTTGCCTAACTTCTGGATATAGTCTCTAAAGGTTCTCTTTTCCATTTGTTGGGTATTTCAGCTAATGCCATCCCTGTTGGCTCCTGGGAGCCTCTTGCTTTCCTGACAACTGGGACTTTCTAGTGACTACCCCCAGTTCCCTGTTCCCCCCTGCTACATACCTCTGTTCAATTTCTGGCCATCTGTACTCTCTCCCATCTCCTCCCTTAACTGTTCCTCCCCCTATTTTCCCTCCCCCTCCTCTTTCCCTCCAAGATCCCCAGATCCAACAGAGAGCATGTGTCCTTGTTAAATGTTAGAGCATCTTTCGGGTATATGTCCAGGATTGGTATAGTTGGATTGTCAGGTAATATTATGTCCAATTATCTGAGCAACTCTCAGACTGATTTTCAGAATAGTTGTACCAGCTTGCAATCCCACCAGCAATGGAGGAGTGTTCCTCTTTCTCCACATCCTCACCAGCATCTTCTGTCGAAAGATTTGCTCTTTGCTATTCTGACAGGCATGAGGCTGAATTTCAGAGTCGTTTGGACTTGGATTTCCTTGATATCTAAGGATGTTGAATATTTCTTTAGGTGCTTCTCAACCTTTCAAGATTCCTCAGTTGAGAATTATTCGTTTAGCTCTGTACCCAATTTCTTATTGGGTTATTTAGTTGTCTGTAGTCTAACTTCTTGATTCTGTTGTATACATTGAATATTAGCCCTCTATTGGATGTAGGGCTGGTAAAGACATGTTCCCAATCTGTAGGTTGCTGTTTTGTCCTGTCGACAGTACCCTTTGTCTTACAGAAGCTTTACAATTTTATGAGATCCCATTTGTCTATAGTTGATCTTAGAGCCTGAGCCATTGGTGTTCTGTTCAGGAAAGTTTCCCCTGTGCTGATGTGTTCTAGGCAGTTTCCCACTTTCTTCTAAATTAGGTTCAGTGTATCTTATTTTATGTGGAGATATTTGATCCACTTGGACTTGAATTTTGTACAAGGAAATAAGAATGGATCAATTCACATTCTTCTACATGCTGACTACCACTTGAGCCAGTACCATTAGTTGAATATACTGTCATTTAATGGAAGGTGATGCTGAAGATGACCCTACAAGGAAGATGCTGAAAAACAAAATCTAGACAAGAGGTTTTTAGCTCATTTGAAACCAGGGAAAGTAGAGAAAATACTACATGTTCCCAAATTATGATTGAAATTGTGACTTGAACATTTTGTAGTGCTAACAGAGTACATATTTTAAAATTATTACCATTAAATTCACTTGTGTTTTAACCACACATCACAATATGCTGAAACATATTACATGGCATATTACTGGAGAATAGTGATTGACAGGATTTGCAAAATGTTTCTACTGCAAGTCATTTAAAACTTTTTTCCATAATTAATTCTTGACAGTTCTAGAAAAATCAATGTCTGTAGCAAAAGTTTAGCAAAACACTTTCATATACACAAGTACAAATTAAAATATGATTTAGAAAAAGAGAGAGCTATTTGGAAGACTATGTTCATTATTCAAAAAGGGCAAGTTTCTGGAATATTCAACCAAATATTCTCAAATCAATTTAACCAAACAGGCTATTAGCTGAACTTACACGAACTACAGTGAACTTCCAAATTGAGGAATGATTCTAAATGTTAGCTTATTTATTTCCCAAATACTTACATAGACTTGCCTATATGCTCTATGTCCCAAAATTACAGGCAAAGAAAATTAATGATATTGTCATCCTGATTCTTGCTTTTCGGCAGTATCAAACATAACAAAAAAATCAAACAAAAAAAAAACCAAAATCAGTAAAATTGACAGGCTTAGGAAACAGATTTTAGAACTTATTCAGAAAATTAACAGAAATATTTTCTAAATTTAAATTAAAATTATATCTTCTATAAATTTTCTCTACAAATATTTATGATTTTTTTTCATTGCTTTATTGTGTATTCAAGAATCAGTATTGGAAGAGGATATATTTTGTTCCCTTGTTGAGTTTGCAGGGTGAGATGTGGCTTCTGTCTGACCCAAAAGGCTGGCAATGGGGCTTCTAAGAATATCTTCTCATTGTGTTTGGAGCTTCAAATGCATTATCTTACAACTTCTCATAAGAGTGATTGGATTCACACACATGGAAGCTGAAATGAAAGAAAGGAGGAAATTACTTTCAGTGTCATGTATCTTACAAGTCACTAAGCATATATTCATATCCTGGATTGATCTTCCCTGACACTATGTATTTTAAATATCTTAATTTCCTTTTTCATTATAGTCAGAATAAAATGCTTTTTTGCTAGTCATTGACTCACCTTCAACTTCTCTAAATGAGAAGGAAATATGAAATTGATCGAAAGAGATGCAGAAGATGGGTATTATTACAGGAGAACTCCAACAAGGGCTGAAAATCTTATCTCTGAAGGTTTGCAAGCAATGTTCACTTCCTTTCTACCATAAAAATAAATTTTCTGACAAAAAGAGAAAGCTGACATCTGATTATCCAGATGGCCCTGGGGTGACAGTAACTTCACAGACAGCACACCTCTCAAAGTTTACTCCATTAAAAGGAGAAAATGTGGTTTATTGATTTATGGAATATAAAATTTAACAAACTAATTTATTTGTTTAAAATAAATCATGGAAGTCCCAACTACCTTCTCAAAGGCAATCTTTAAGTTAATATGTACCTCATTAACACAGATGGAAAAAAGCATGATCTATATTCTGATAAAGTAAACAACCTGCCTGAGCAGAAACAGTTGGTGTAATTGGAATTTCCTGAGTGTCACAAACACTAAGGGACAAAAATTATTCTCTAGTACGTCACCTTCAAGCTGGCGCCCAGTTTCTGTCTTCTTGCCTTATGCTTGCTTCTCAGACCCATATTGTGCCTGTTGCCTTCAATTACATCAGGTAACTGAAGTAAAAACATGTTTTCTTGTTTTTCTACTGTTCTCAACATTATTTCAGAAATGAATTTTCATTGAGTTTACATTTTTTCATATTTTCTTATACTAACAACTGAAACTAATATGCTAAGTGGTTTAAATATAGGTGACTGGTAATCTCCTCTTAGCAGAACATACTCTATTAATTTCTAAATGTCCAAATTATGAAATTTATACCAAGTTATATCATACCACTTCATTCATCACTTTGTAATTTTTTCTTTAATAACCAATCTCTTGTTTTCTCTATAAAATTTACAATGCTACATAACAACATATCCCAGTTAATATTTATCATTAAAATATGTTTTGTGGGAATATATTTTTTATTTCTATTGACCAGCTTCAAGAACATAGGCCATAGAATATTAAAGTATTCAAGTTTCTTACATTAAAATTAATTTAAACATGTATTCATAAGATAGGTTATTCCTAATCTGATTCTACCACAAAGAAAAATGTCATAAATGGATGATTACACTCTAATAAAAGTTTTATGCATTATTTTGGAAATAATACTTACATTACTGTAGGGTTAAGTGGGTCCCGTGCTTGCTCCACCATAGAGCTTGGGTTGCTCCAGAAGTAGGGATGAGGGAGTTTTGACTGCACCAGGCAGGTGTCAGGCTATATGAAGCCACTGGACACTGCTCCAGGGATGGCAGAGCACAGTCTGAGGTCCCAGGGACCAGCCGGTGCTGGCTCAGGGGTACCCGGGCCTGCATGGAGGCCTGGGCCATCTGATTCTCAGGCTCTTGGGCACCCAGGTGCTGCTGGAAGCCACAGAAAAACTGATAACGGAAGGGCAGAGAACTCTGGCTGAGTCCTGTAGGGATGAGTCTTTGGCTTAGTTCCTGTAGCTGCTTGGCTTGGCTTGGTGGTCCTGGCTAGGAGCACAGGGAGGCCTTCTGTGGAAGATTAGGCAAGGTTCTTTAGGCAAAGGTCTTCTCCATAGCTTCCCACTGAGGATCCTGATGAGAAGAGGCAGTCTATGGTTTTAAAGCTTTTACTGTCACGGAGGAAAGTGTATGAGTAAAAACCATACCCCAGTTTCTCAGGGCGGGCCTGAGGTTAAATAGCTTTTGCAGGGATGAGTGTCTGTGAAGGAAAGCTTAACTGGCTAAGCCCTTCAGGCCTTTAGTAACCTCATTAAAATGGAGATGTCTTGAGGCTATGTGACCACAGGTCTCTTCCTCTACCTGTGGAGAGGCTTGGGGCATTGCCTTCACTTGACTAATGGCTACAAATCTATGGAGGGCCGGGCAATGATTAATGGACTCAGTAGTTTGTATATACTCTCGCTTTAGTTCCTTCTCCTCTCCCTCCCCTCTTTCTTTCTGTATGTGCATCTATGTTGTTATTTTAGTAAAATATTCATTTGGAATAATGTTCATATTAGGTTCTTCTCTAGGATGTAGAGCGTCCCTAGTTACAGGTTCTTTGCCCTATTAACAACACTATATATGGGTCTCATCTCATGCAGCAGGCCTTAGATTCAGTATTGATTGCTCCTATAACATTCTTGCATCCTATAACATTATTGTATCAGTGGGCATGTCTTGCCTAAACAATCACTTTTATAGCTCACAGAATTCACATCTGGATGAGTCTGATAGTTACTTTTCTCCTCTATTAATGTTCACAGTATCTTCCAGCATTGTGAAAGCGTGATAGTAAGAAAGAAACTTCCACTTGAGTAACAGCTCGATATCTCAGTGTTCTATGACTCCAGTATGTGTCACATCTTCAAGAGTAGGGCCTTGGTGTAAAGTTCTGGAGAGTCATCAATGATGTTACCAATAGCATGTAATATTTGGAGTCTATGGTTTCTGTTTGGACAGCAACTAGGAAGAAATAACTTGCTTCTGAGACAGAGATATTTAATTATGAGCATGTGTGGTCTAGGATTTTTTTTTATGTGAGAATAAATGGATCTATCTTGTCTTTTCCTTCACAGTGAGTGACAAACAGCATTGTGACTAATCTGTAGTAAATAGATACAGAAAAACCATCAACTCATGAAATATTATTTGTGTAAACAATGACATGCTAAATACCAGTGAAAATTAAATATACTTGAACTCCATTTGAGACGTAACTCTTCTTATGAAAGTAGGTGAAAATTTGGTTTAATGTTTTGTCTATACAGCTATTCAAATAAAGTAATAGAGACTCCAGATAATGTGATTTTCAGAGAACGTCATGCCAAGAGACATGTTTTAGCAGAGCTCTGGGAGCATTGATATTAGTAGACATGCAGATCTCTTTAGAGATCTGATGCCCTCCGCCCCTTACATTGAAAAGACAGCTTTAGATTTTGACTCTTTTTTTTTTTCTTCTGAGAATCAGAAGAGTTAAGGTTTAAGATGACAGTTTCTGAGGTCACTTTTGCACAACTATTTAAAATACTCACCAAGCTTTATTTCACTTTTGATGATGGTTATATCAAGAAATGTATGAATCTTACCATCCAGAAGTAAAGTGATGTGAACAACGAAGTTCATCATTGTTACATGAAGATAGGGTTGGAGAATGCCCAGAGAACTAGTTAACTAACTCAACTGGTAAGGGACATGAGAACCTCTACGTTTACTTTTCATTAAACCAAATGCAACTTTACTATGAAGGGGAAAAACAGATTAATGAGGCATTCTCTCACGTAAAACTGTGGTTTGAAATAAATATCAGTGCACAGGAAATGTGAAACAAACTTTAGCATTTGCTTCTTGCTGCCTGTACTAACATATATTCACTTTATTCTGCCCATATTTCTTCACAAATGTTTGTAAGTCACTGCTATAAAATGTTCTAAGAGTAAGCAATAGCGAATTTTTCTCATAAATACTGAGTTAGAAAATCAAGGTTAATGTCAAGAACTGTGAACAGTTCTTAGAATTTTATGGAACCAGTAAGCTAACAAATTAGCCCTGCTGAGGTTCATGTATGTTGGCAGAAGATTCAAGGATCCTGGGACAGAGATAGTGCACTTTATTGCCCGTAGCAGCAAGAGGCATTATCTTTATGTTCATGTCATTTCCCTTCCCTTCAGTCCACCAAGAGTGATGAAGAGACAGTCTTTTTAAATCTTTAAAAATAGTTTTTTAAAACAGTGACTTGGTGGCGCAGCACACATATCAATCCACTTAAGCTTGACTCAGAGAAAGTCATAATCTTTCTTATACTGAACAGTGAATTCAGCTTCTTTTAGGTCTGCAAAAGCAAAATATTTTGTCTTCTAAGTGTGCTGTATAGGCAAATTTAAAATGATCATCTAGAATCTTTGTAAGATACACAAAGTAGTGAGATGCCTTGACGTACTGATTTTAATAGTACCCATACCTCCTTTTTACATTATTCTTATGCTCATTGAAGTGTCCCACAAGCATGATTACATGTCACCCCCTCTTATGAACAAACAAACATTGAGAAGCATAAAATAATTTAAATGTCTTATACATTAGTTATTTAAAGCTACAATCAGGTTTCCAAGCCTAAACCAAATTAAGAATATTTCCACTAGAAGATTCAACCATATGAATAAAACAATCAAAAATCCTACCTTGATACTCAAGAACAAAGATAGAGAGATTCTCCCAACTAAAGAAATCTGATCATTACGTGGAAGTCTACTCACAACTTCTCAGGGAGCAGTATCCATATCTGGCTAATACCTGGTGACAGAGAGCAACAGCAGCAAAGACAAATGCACAAACAAAGAATCTCTAGGTGTTATGTACACTAACAAGATGCTCTAAATTTGCCATCCTTAAAATAATCTTGATTATACTTTGTCTTTACATTTACAAGTTTGATATTTTTCCATATACTAATTACATATGATCTTAAACATATAGAAATGTATAATTTTATTAGACATTAATCCCTAATTTTATTAGGGATTGAATAGATTTGTATTCAATTTTTGAAAGATTTTACAAAGCATTATTTTGATTCATGAGAATTTTAACACTGATTTGTAATTTTTTCCCCAATGGATGTTGCTGTGTCATTGAAGTTATTCCTTGCCTATTAGTGCGTCATTCTGCTGACATAACAAAAATAATATACTTGCTTTAGCTATGTGTCTTCTTATGGATTTTCTATATTATACTTTTTTAACCATTAAGTAATGATAAATAAGATTCTATCTAATATTAATACATTGAGCTTGTTTATTATATATTGATTATTGATATTTTATTACTACATATTTTTTTTATTCATATCAACTTACAATTTCATCAGTGTTTGACATGATACTGTCTAAATATTCTTTTGATTAATGTCTGATTTCAGAAAATTCTTAAAATTTGTAATAGTATGCTTTTCCACATATTTTACTAATTGGTGATAATCAGATTCACATTGTAATTTTTTTAAACTTATTTATATCTGAGGCACCTGTGCTGTTCACTCATTTAATTATCCCTCATTTAATATTTTCTAAAAATGCCCTCACAGACATGCCCAGAGGTGTGTCTCCTTGGTTATTCTAAATCTTTGGGAGTAACAACCAACTACCACAATAAACTTAGTGTTCTCTTCAAAATTGAGTTTGAAAATGGTCTCTGTTCTTTTTATCTTGTATAGTGTATGTATGTTTGTGTGTGGGGGGTGGGTGTAATGGTTTATTTATCATTTAGAGATAGGCAGATGCACACTGTATATTATATGTACACTAATATGTATATATACACAAATACATATGCATGCCTAGACATATATATGTATACACACACCTATATATGTATATATATATATATTGTTGTGTGTGTGTGTGTGTGTGTGTGTGTGTGTGTGTGTATCAGTAGTTTGTTTAATAGCAGTTATTATCAGAAAGAATATAGTTTGAGTTAAAAAATATTTTGACTTAAATTTTTATATTTTCTGCTTTGGGCTTTGCATTATTCATATATATATATGCAATTATATTTTGGTGTTATCTGATATTTTTCTTCATTGTCTCATGCTTCCTCCTCTTTCTTTTCTGTAGTTCTATCTGACCAGATTTGAGCAGCATCTTTTCAAGTTCCCCCTTTTTTACCAAAGACATCTCTTTCTATTCTTTCTTAGAGTTGACATCTCTGTTATTCTATGCTGTCCACAGTTTTTCTTACATTTCTGAAGATAAATATAGTATGGTTGCATTCTGATATGACCTTCTTCAGTGGTTGTTATAGCCACTGTACATTAGCCAATAGAGAAAAGTTGGAGTACCAGGATATATCTGTTTACCTTTCTTGAGTCTTTGGGCTGTGATGAAACACATTTTTGTGAGCTAATTAAGAGTTCATACATTTTTTTCCAAGTTTTTGAAAACGATTTTCTCCTGTCTATGATAGAAATAGGATGTTTCCTTCCCTCCTTCTTTCCTTACTCCTTTTGTTGATTTTTTCTTCTAATATTTCTGAGCATAAGAATATGAGAATGGTTTAACTCCTTAGAGATAAAGTTTATTAAAATTTGAAGCTTCCCCCTCAGACTGACTTATTCCGAGTTTATAATTTATGGCAGTCTTTATTTTTTCTTTTATTGAAAATAGATTATTTTTAGACAATATATTCTGATTATGGTTTGTAAGATGCCTATTCCTCTCAGTTCCTCCTCATCTCCTCTGTCTGTCCTTAGAAAACAAATAAGCATCAAAGCAATAATATTAAACATAATTAAGATAAAACAAAACAGACACATTAAAGTAGGAGAAAACTAACAGAAGAAAAAGCGTTAAAAAAAAATAAAACATGAGAAATACGTGTAAGTGTAGAGACACACACATTTGCACACACAGGAATCTCATAAAACCACAAACTATAAGCTATGTTTGTGTAAAATGATATGTGTTAATAATTAATAATTATGTATTCTTATTAATTAATTAATAAAAGCACTGAGATGACATTACGAAACACAGAACCTTCAAACACGTACGTCCCTGTGTTCACATGGTGTTGACTATCTACTTCTGAGCATATAGCTATGCACCTTAAGAGTTGTTTGTTTTGTCAGTAAAACTCTTTTTGGAGAAAACTAAATATTCATTGGCAAGTGTTAATCTTGGAGACATAAGAGTTAGAGACAAGAGCCTCTGCGCACTTCCACTTTCAGCTTCAGGTGCCTGAAGAGCCTGAAGAGCCTTTAGTCTCTCTGAGGTCATATACATTTCCATCTGGTACGTTTAAAAAGTCTTGTTTCCTTGACATCCTTCATCCTCTCTGACTCTAGCATTCTTGCTGCCTCTTCTTTGAGAACTCACTGTGCCCTGAGGGGAGAGACATGATGAAGATATGAACTTTAATGATGAGTGTTCTGAGGTCTCTCACTTTGTATATTGTCTATTTGTTCACAGTTGCTGTAAGAAAAATATGCTCTGATGACGCAGAGATAGCATTGATTTATACACCTAGGAGCAGCAGCACCTTAGGAGGCATTATACTGTTATATTCCTTTAACATAACAGTAATAGTTGGTTTCCTCCTAGGACCCTTTAGCTATCTAGTCTCATGTGTTTGGCTACCCAAGCAATGTCAAGGATGGATTCCATTTTGTGATGATTTCATGGCTTTCCTTATTAAAAGGCAGGTGTATAAATGTGTGTGGAAGCTATTTTGGAGATTTTAATTCTATTTCATTAATAGAATTGATATTGATAGAAATTAATATCTGCTTTTGTGTCAATGCCATGATGTTTTTATTAATATAGATTTGTAGTACAATTTGAGACCAGGTATGGTGATATTTCCAGCAATTCTATTATTTAGGAGAGTGTTAGCTGCCTGTGCGCGCGTGTGTGTGTTTGTATGTGTGTATTTCTCGACAGATGAAACAGAAAATTCTCATTTAAAGTTCTAAGAAGGAGTATATGAAGATTTTGATGAGGTTGTGCTTAATCTGTAAATTGCTTTTGGTATGGTGGCTGTTTTTACTATATTAGCCTACTAATCCTTGAGTATAGGAGCGCTTACTGTCAACTAATATACTCTTCTATTATTTGTCTTGTGTCTTAAAATTTTGATCATATAAGTCATTGATTTGTTTGGTTAAAGTTACCCTACATATTTTATGTTTGAAATATCTAATGCTATTTTGAATGGCATTATTGCCCTGATTTCTTTTTCGGTCCATTTATCTTTGAATATAAGTGGACTACTGATTTTTGTGAGTTGATTTTCGACCCAACTATTTTGCTGAATGAGTTTATAACTTAATGTGGTTTTCTGGTAGAATATTTAAGGTCCCTATGTATACTATCATAATACTGAAAATTTCAAATACAATTTAAAGGTTTCTAACATTCCATGCTTCTGGGGTTTGCCTGTGCCCTGAATTTCTACATTTAGAAAGTTCCAATTCTCTACATCTGTCTTTCTTTACAGTTTGCAAGGCTGAGTGGATTATCATATACATTCCTTTTGTTTTGGATCCAAGAAATTTTGGATTTCAGCGTGTTAAAAGGACAACTTTTGAGCTCTCTGTGTATAACCTTGAAAACTGGAAGGCTATAAATTTAGGACATATGATGTTGCATTTTATAGAGTTATATTATCTCTATTCAAAATGCCACTGCATCAGCCTCATTTGTATGAGCTTTATCCATCACATCCATTAGAACACACTTAATATTTGCTAACATCTCAGTATATGTACCAAGCTTCACTTTAGAGAAGGAGTAACATATAGTTGTACAGGATACAGAATACAGGGAAAATATTTGAGAAATAAAACTTGGGTATGGGAAGAAATTCTTTCTTACCTGTCTTAAAGCACTATTTTCTTGACAAAGAATTGATTATCATCTCACAACATGATTTCTCCTGCTCAAACATTACTATAAAGTTTGCTTTAATGAGGTCATAATAGATGCATGTAGGCTCTCCTTCCTTTCAAAACTAAATCCTGTGTCTTTTACTGGTATCCACCAAATAATTTAATTGAGTGAAAATGCAGTTTTGTATTCTGTATCGAGGGAATTTTCAGTACAAAGTATTGGAAAAGAAAAAGTTCTTCCATGCCTGTTTCTAACTGCTCTCTGGTGATGCCTCCCCTCTCCTTATGTGGTGTTTGCATTTCTGAGTTCGTGGTGATAACCATACTCTCTGAAATTAGATTGCTGCAATTAGCACTTTAATTTGCTTTGCTTTGAAATGTGGAACCAAGAATTATCACCTTCCAGATGCAGAATTTCTGGATTATATTAAAAAAAACCATACCAGCATATGGGAAAATGTCAACATGAGACAACTATGTGGGATTCACGTTGTATTACAGAAGTTCTTTTTAACAGTTTTCTTTTGGTATTTCTTCCTATTAAGAAAACAAAGTTCACTAGTCCAAAATATACAGATTTTCATGATGAAGATAATAATTCTGCCAACATACAGAAGGAACATTTGAAAACAATTCATAAGAGTGTTTAGGTGATGTTAAAGCTAATATAGTTTGTTTCATAAGCCTAAATACTCTAACTTCTGCAGCTATCAGTATCAGAAAAGCTTCTTTGTGCAGTTGATAGTGTTTTGACAGTAAGTCTAAGTGTACGGAGTAACTGTCAGAAAAATGTTAAACACTTTGTGCCTCAATTTATTTCTGCCTTAACTCTAAATTTGAATTCTACTGTCTACTGTGTTTATAAACAATAGTTGGTTTCTATCCTGAATTAAAGACTCTGTCTACTATGGCACATATATTTTTGAAAGTACCTTTCCAGTTCTCCAGAGCCTCGTACATTTCTTGAGGTGTCAGGTTCCTTAGTGATTGATTATCTGAAAAGTAAATGGAGAAAAACTGGATAATAGCAATAAATTCAAGATACTAAAAGTTCGTATAGTATTTTAGACCTCAAAAGACAGTAAACTCTACTTTCTTATTTTGTACATCTAAAAATTCAATAATCAAGGATATTAAATGATGATCTATATCTCTTGAGGCAATCTGTGGCAGAAGAACAAACTACGAATACACATAAAAATCAATAAATCTGAAAGGCATCATTTTAGGTAAAAAAATAAAATACAGTAGAGAGAAAGCACAATATTCTTTGTTAAAAGCCCATTTATAAATATAATCTGTACAAAGTCACAGATTTATGGTGATAGAAATAAAATACTATCTGGAATGTAAGGATAAATGGGTAGGAAAAAACATGTTGATGTATGTCTTAGGTATATAAAAGTTAGAGTTAGTTTGTAGTTGCCATACGGTGAATGTAGGATATCGTTCAGGTGTGTAACTGTGACAGGACTGGTCTCCAACTTGTCATATTAGAAACTGTCTTAACCTTTAAAAGTTGAAGTCTAGTGAGCATTTTAGATCTATGGGTATGTGCACTCAATTGAAATTATGGGAATCTACCTCTCCACACTGACTTTTAATTTCCAGGCCTCCATTGAGAAGATGTGCCCACTTAACACTCCTTTTCATGCTGTACTTTTGTTGCAGAAAAAGCCCAAATCAACTAGGATAGTTTATCTTATACTGAAACCTCCTCTCTCATATAGGTTGATACACACACACACACACACACACACACACACACATATATATATGTCTCCATATATATATATATATATATATATTGCATACCCTCCATATCAAAGAGATATAGATTTTTCTCACAGTTCTTGAGGCTGTAAGTCCCATGTCAAGTTATTGGCAAATTTAGCTTCTCTTGAGACATGCCTCAACTTGTTCCTACATGTTTCACCAGCATTGCAGAGCAGAAAGCTTACAGAGGTGTTGCATGTGTACAAGGATTGTGAATATATATATATATATATATATATTATATATGTAAAATTTGTTACATGGATAAATGTTAATTAATGTAGATTGCTTAACTACATTTCATTCATTGAATGGCTGTTGGGATAAGAGCGTGTCTCATTCTAAAACTCTCCATATTATACGACACAACAGATTCTTTTGTGGCCCGGTGTTATCTGAAGAGACTCTATCTACTTTATAAGCATCTTTTGACTTCCAGCTGTTTAGAAGAAGAAGGATGAGTACAGTCCCTGGTAGGACCAGAAAGTAAACCACAGGTCAGGTATCAGCACTCAGCACACACTGATCAATGATGTTTCCCTTAGGATAAAAAGGGAGAAAACCCATTTATTGTTGAATAAATTGACACTATAGATGAGCATGTGTATATTAAAATCATATCAAGGGAACTGGCCTCAGGAAATAGCAGCCCCTCCATGTCAAAGAGATATTGATTTTCTCACAGTTCTTGTGGCTGTAAGTCCCATGTCAAGGTACTGGCAAATTTAGCTTCTCTTGAGACATGCCTTAACTTGTTCCTACATGGTTCTTACAGAGGTGTTACATGTGTACAAGGACTGGTTTTATATCGTCTTCTTGAAATGTGATACAAAGACTGATTTTTATAGTTGTATAAAGAAGAAAAGAGAATCTTATGTTAGAAGATTCTATTTTTATTGCTATTAAATTACTGTAGCTTTCCTCAACATGGAAATTAATGCTTCAGTAAATTCCACTTAATTTATCAATAAGATAACAAAATATGACAAGGGTTTAAAACCCATGTCAAAACACAAACTAATTCATCAGTATTTCACATATTCCTTTCTTTAGTAGGCAGCAATTTTCATGTAACACAGTATAATCTATAATTCTACAGATCCTTTAAACTACTTTACTATTGTTTCTATTTAAATTGTAGCTAATTTATTTTTAAAATTGCAGTCTTAAACTAACTTGATGCAATCTATTCAAGTTGTGACTGAAGGTATTTTTAGTGACTTGCTCATAGCAAAAACTATACCTGAGTGATGTTCCAGTCAGACAGTGTACAAAAGCTTGTGATGTTAGTTGGTACAGTGACAAGAGTTGTTGGCAAGAAAGAACTCCTAGTATATAGGAATGAATTCTCTCAACAAACCCTTTTCATTATTACTACTCTCATACAAGGGCTCCTAAAACATTATTGTTTTACAATCAGGAAATGTAGACCAAGAACCAAAAGACCGAGTGTGGGAAAAAGTCATCAGACTGCAGGATTCTTTTTCCTTCTACATTTTTAATTACAGTATATTTTTATTATTTAAAATAATTTTTAATTTTAAATATATTTTATCATAGTTTCCCTTTCCCAAGTCATTCCAGATCCCCCTCCCTATACACCCACTTTAATGTTACATCAAATAAAACACAAAAACAAAAAAAGTCCAACTCCACCAAAGTCAAGGAAACAAAATAAAACCATGCCCCCTAAACAAACAAACAAAAAACAAAAACATAACCAAATAAGAGCATTCCCCTCCCCAACGTGTGGAATCTAGTATGTGTTGGTCAACTGCTCGTCAGCAAGTGGCCTGTCCTGGAATACTAGATATACCCCATTCCACTCTGTTTCAGAAAACATCTGCCCTAGTTGCTTAGTTTTCTTCCTTCCTTCCTTCCTTCCTTCCTTCCTTCCTTCCTTCCTTCCTTCCTTCTCTTTTTTTCTTTCATTCTTTTTATAAATATAGCACAAATATATAATAAGGTAAAACAAAAACTATCATATCAGAGTTGGACAAGACAAACAAATAAAAGTAAAAGAGCCCAAGAGAAGGCTCAAGAATCAAAGGTCCACAAGATTTTTAAGCCTACACATTCCTAAAAACATTTGTCTTCAACAGAGACATCTTAAAGGTAAGCTTGGAGTACTTGGAATTTCAATCAGTTAAGAATTCATTTTATTCTGAAAAGGTGAGCTATGCTGTACCAGTTTGACAAGGTCATCTGGATTATTTTCTGATTAAGGTGATGACCTCCTAGCGTCATATTTCTGGGACTGAGAGCTATATGATAAATGGTATTTTTTGTGGTAACAAATGTGATGTATTGAAAGACATTTGTCTTTATTTAGTGGGAAAGCTTCTGAAGTCAGGTGGATATGTATAACTTTGTACTATAATTAATGATTTTCTTGGATATAAAGAGCTTTGTGGTTTTCCATGATTTTTTCACATCTATCATTTTTTATTTATTCTGGAAAAATTAGGCCAACTCCCCTTTAGCATACACAGAAAGGTACATGTCAGCATTTGGCCTTCTCCAGATAACCCAATTTTTTATTTATTTTAACTTTTAGTCTTTGGAATATAATAAATGTTAGCTATTTCTACAATACTGTTTGAAATATTGTAGTAAATTATTAAAATGAATCAAAGACCCCAACTGTACTCTTGGGGAATACTGAGACAGCACTTAACAATTAGACATAATGAAAAGGTTAGAGGCTTAGTGAGTTTGTTAGTAACTTTTCTGTAACACAAAGAAATTATAGTTATATTTATGGGAAAAAGGATGTTTGGTTATATTATTATTATTATTATTATTATTATTATTGTTATTGTTATTACACCATTATTCCTAAATGCCCTAACATGGTTCTTATGGTTCAAAGAGCTTAGTATGAAGATTTTATTTTATTTCAGAGAAAGAACAAATTGTTGCTGTTTGACTTAATGATCTAAATAAAAGTTGCTATTTACTAATATTCATTTTTTATCACAGATATCAAAGTGTATTCATAGTATTATTTCATTTTGAGTTCTGTGATATCATAAATTGAGCACATGCAAATTGTGCTGTTTTAGAGACTGGTTTCTCTAATTTTAGACAACATACAATTTACAATTGTAAAATTTACATATCTGCACCTGCCTTTAATAAAAAAAAAAAATTGAAGTTCTTCAGCTTGACTCTCCCCTGCTTAGAATAATATGATCTGATTATAATTCTACTCTGTAAATATGAATAAACATTAGTCATTTGACTTCATTTGCACCCAGGAGGTCATTAAGAAGTAAGAAATTCTCATATTTGAAACAATTTATGTGGGGAAGATCAAAAAGAATAAAAGTGGCTCTCTTGTGCAAAAAGGGCATACATTAACTTAAACTACATATGGTAAACTAGCACAAACATTTCCTGAGATATAACGTGCTCGAAGGAGTAAGATCCCATGATCAAAGAGAGCTTTTAGCATTAATTCTCAATATATGAAATTTCACCCTATTAACTTCTAGATGTTTAATAAATATTTTAGAACAAACTAACAAAAATTACAGCTGTAACCTGTTTATAACATGCCACCATATCTCTGAAAGCTAAATTGAGTTAAATTTTATTTTAAATTGGAAATATTATGGAGAAGTCTGTCTTAGAGAACAAGGCAACATCTAAAATTTTTCACATAAAGTAAAGATATAATACTATTTGGCTCATCATCTTACAAAGAAACTGTCAAATTCATGGAAATTATGATTTGGAAATAACAGCTGTGAACTGGTACTGAATCTAGAGAATAACAATAAAAGATTTATAATTATGTGGAGTAAAGATTTTCAGCAGCAGGTTATAATGTTGCAATTATATTGTTTTAGCACTATGTGAAACTGTTTCTTTCACAGGCCAACTAGACTTAGCCAAAATATTTGGAAAGTTATCCAACTAAAAGGAGAGAAGACAGTAAGATATTTAAGCATATTCAGTCAAAGATTTGATATAACATACCAAAAGAGACCTACCTCTGTCTGTCTGTCTGTCTGTCTGTCTGTCTGTCTGTCTGTCTGTCTGTCTATCCTATCATCTATCTATCTATCTATCTACTATCTATCTATCTATCTATCTATCTAATCTATCTTATTTCCTAGACTGAAAGGATGAAAAACAGTTAATCAGAAAGGTAAGTCTCTTACTTGAGCGCAAAGGATTGTGTGATAGTAGAGTTTTAAATGAATTTCAAAAATATTTTGAGAAAAAATGGTGAAGCAGAAAGAGTCTGTCATGGTAGAATATGTCTCCTAAATCTCTCTTATAAGTTGTTGCAAATTCTGTAGATTTGCAGTTTCAGAAAAAAACAAACATAAAAAAGAAAAACAACAACGATAAAAACAAACAAACAAAAGAGTAAGATAAATAGCAATTCATTTGAGTCAATTCAAGTTCCTAACAATATAAAAGGTACCAGAAGCAGCTTGAATGTTGCTTTCGGCATTAGAGTAGTTAAAAAAAAATATTGTCTCCAAATACCAGAGATTTGTTATATAAAGTAACTTTTATTTCCCAGATGTAATTGTTGTCTCAGAGGCTTAGTGCTGAATAACTCAAAATTTCTAGCTTTTTCTCAACTATGGCTGGCCCCTTTAACTTAGCTGTTCAGGTTCAAATTCCTCTCCAAGCTGACTTACTCAATATGGCTTGTCTCTTCTTCTCACTGAATAGCTATAATTGGCCTCAAACTAGTGGTGGCAATCTGTTCTAATCTTCTGACTTCTTCTCATTCTATAGCTCATTTAGTCTTTGATATACCCTGTCTCTATAAAACTGTGTAGTAAAACTTCTCTCTCTCTCTCTCTCTCTCTCTCTCTCTCTCTCTCTCTCTCTCTCTCTCTCTCTTTTCTCTCCCATTTCTCTGCTGCTGCTCTCTTAAGTACCCTCTCTTCCCTCTCTGTGTTCCTGAGACTTGGGCATATCATATCTTATTCTATCTATCATATCTTATTCTGTCAAACTTATTCTGTCAACCTTTCTATGATTCCTCACTTTGTCTGCCCCTCAATTAGATGTCACTTCCAAACATGGCTGCTTTCTTCCCTCTCTTATAAACTAACCTTATCTACATTTATTAGCACTAAAAATGTATACTAAAGGCATGTCTGGATTCTAGTCAGATCAAACTTGTAATCCAAGGCTTGTCTATA
Source organism: Mastomys natalensis (assembly GCA_021653895.1). Lineage (NCBI taxonomy): Eukaryota > Metazoa > Chordata > Mammalia > Rodentia > Muridae > Mastomys > Mastomys natalensis. The sequence continues at coordinate 105,932 of JAJTUV010001555.1, read as the reverse complement.
TTCCAGGCAGATCACACAGACCTGAAAGGCCTTTGGATCTGATCTTTTGCCAGAGCAGTCGTTACTGGATTAGAATTCCTCTATACTTTTTCATGTTGATGCTATCACTTATTTAATATTTCATTTAATTAAATATAATTATACCTTTTCCAAATTCTCCCAAAACCATTCTACTCCCCAGGTACCTTTTGAATTCAAGGACTTTTATTTGTTAGTTATTGTTTTTGCATATGAGTAAAAATAAATATAGAATTGCAAATTGATGAAACCATTAAGTGCTACTTACATGTCTATTTGTTAGGGCTGAACAGATGAGATTTACAACCATTATAGAATCATTCTTGGAGAAGACTATAACCCAGCAGTTTTTGATTGCCTGTATATCTTAGTATAGAGGTGTCTCAATACAGTTTTCCACTTCCATGATGATTAGCATCCAATTGGTGTTATTATTGATCAGGTATTTTTTAAGTATTCATATTGTTGAGATTTCATGAGTGGTACTTCTCTGTAATATACAGTATATACAAACTCGCTACACACTTCCTGATAGTCTGGCTATTACAATCTTCCCAAGAATTTTCTGCAATGTTTCCTGACCTTGAATTACTTGATTCCTCCCGATACAAAGATGAAAAGAATAATGGAAAGTTGCAATTTCTCCTAATCAAATGTCAATTCCTCTGGCAATGGGACAACAAATGATTTCAAATACCAGAACCCCTCTTCCTTGTGTTTTTCCTCTTTTCTTTTTATGTGGTCAAAAGTTTGAAGGCTAGTACATCCAATGCAACAGCATGTGCAGCAAAACATAAGTGACTCATCAGAATCATAAAATATTTAGTAAGCCATTAATTGTACTCTTCAAGCTGATCATTGGTACAAACACATTTTATAGCACTATATGTATTTGTAACAGTTGGAAACCACAACAAAAATTACAGTCTTTCAAAATGCAGAGCTGTGGAACCCAAGATACACCTACAAACATTCCCATACTTAAATAAGGCTCAGAAAACAAATGGGAAAGATTGGAGAAAGATCATAAGAGCCAGAGAATCAATGGGTCTGCTGTGAGATTATGTCTGCTAGCATCATCAGAAGCCAACTCATAAAGTCTCACCATCATGGACAGAGTGGGATGACACAAAAGAACATGCTGAACTGAACAGCAAAACCTCAACCCTACACAAAGAACTAAAGGCAATTGAGGAAAGCTGGGAGGCGAAGATGTCTTCCTCATGGAAGAACAAATGAATTGGTTATCGAGTGTCTATAATCAAACCTGAATCATATATACAAGTAACATCATATGGACTGAGCAGTTAGATTTATAAATACATATATGCAAGCAATAACATCAATGAAAAAAGGCCAAGAGCTAAAAACAGGAGTGGAGACTTATAGGTATGAGGGTTTTAGGGAGGAAATGAAAGGAAGAAATATTATAAATATATTATAATCTCAAAAATAAATTAAATTTGAAACTCCAGAAAATCAAGGAAAAATAAAAACAAATATCACAAAACTGTAGAGAAGATCTTGTTTTTGAATTACTACATCATTAGATTTACAATGTCTACTTTTAGAAAAAGCACAATGCATACTAAATAACAGAAAATGGCAGTCCAGTCAAAGGAAAACAGTCATCAACTTACCTGAGAAAATTTGCCATAATGAGGACTCTATAAAATATCACTTGGGAAAGCCTTTATAAAACCCTGCTTTTCTTACTGATATTAAGTTCACTAAAGAAGATAGGAATAATGTCATGAAAGTTATAGTGGAAGAAAATAGAGATATCATTAAGACAGGGGAAGTTTTAAATGAAGGTAGAAAGAAATTCTAGGTCTGAACAATCAAATAAGTAAGATGGAAACTGCTCTAGAGAAAGTAAGTCAAAGGTGGAGTTGGTCAGGTTGAATTAATCATGGAACTTAAAGGTCTATTTAACAGAAATTATTAGCTCTGAATAATGTTAAAAAAAAAAAAAAAAAAACAACAGTGATTGACTATCAAGAGGAACCTGAGGAGCCTGAGGAGCTGTGAGAGACTGTAAAATAGAAATGCATCTGTACAAGCAAAAAGAAGCAGCACACACACTCCTTTCCAGAAGGAGAGAGGAGAGGGAAGAGATGGAGTAGTGGTATCTTCATTTGCATTATTATTGCTATAAGGAAACATCATGACCAAAAACAACTTAGTGAGGAACAGTGTTATTTATCTCACAGTTCTGCATAAGAGTTCATCATCAAAAAGCAGTCAAAGCAGGAACTGAAACAGGGAAAGGACCAGGATGCAGGATCTAATGAACTAGCCATGGAAGGGTCCTGCTTAAGGACTTGCTCCTCATGGCTTGCTCAGCCTGCTTTCATATAGGACCCAGGACAACCAGCTCAGAGGTGTACTCACCCACAATGGGCAGGGTCCTATCTTATAGATCACTGACTAAGAAAATGCCTTACAGACAGATCTGTAGGAGGCATTTTGTCAATTGAGGCTCCCTTTTTTGATGATATGATTCTAGCTTATGTCAAGTTGACATAAAACTAGCCAGTACAACTGACCTTTTATCAACTTGACACAGAAACATACCACCTTTTAATTAGAATCTTTTCTTTTTCATTTATCCTCAAGATAGAATGTTAATATTAATATCACAATAAAAATTAAAATAAGTTTAAAAGTTGCACAGTCCTTGTAAATTCAAACACATTGGATATTTAGTCTTTTTATAATATCTAGTGTGTTTTAAAAGTTCTAAGGTCTTTCAGGTATGGCTCTAGAAAATATAAAATTAAAGTAAATGCTTTCTCATCAGGTGGGAAGAACCAGGGCACTGTCATAATCTGAACAAAGCAAAATCAAATGCCAGCAGTGTAAATAACTCAATGTCTAATAAATTGGGATTCACACATGATCTGGCCACTGTAAGGGTCCTGGTCAATCTTCCAGCTGTGCTCTCTATATCATATAAATCTTGTTTTCTGGTCTCTATCTGGCTCCACTCCACAGCTTGCTTCTGTTCTTGGTGCTTATTCCATAGTATTATCATATCCAAAACTGTTGGGATCCCTTGCTACACTTTCATCAATATCCTATCCTGGGTTCACTTCAGGGACCACACAATGCCAAGTCTCAACTACTCTTTGTGTCCATTTCACATCTTCAAAATCAGCACTACCTGTCTGAATCTTTTTATTCCTTTCCCCCTTTTAAAATTATTAATCATTCTATATCTTAAATGATATCCCATTTCCCTGTTAACCCTCCAAAAGCCCCCCCATTCCACAGTCTCCTTCTCCTCCTTCCCCTTTGCCTCTATGAGAGTGCTGGCCCACCCACCCACCCTCTCCTGCCCCACAGCTCCAGCATCCCCCTATGCTGGGGCATTAAACCTGCTTAGGACCAAGTGCTTCCCCTCCCATTGATGTCAACAAAGCAATGCTCTGTTGCATATGTATCTGGGGCCTTGCATCCCTCCCTGTATATTTCTTGGTGGGTGGTCTAGTCCCTGGGAGCACTGGGTGATTTGCTGACTTTGTTCTTCCTATGGGTTTGCAGTCCCCCTCAGCTCCTCCACCATGGTCCCTGAGCTCAGTCTGAGGGTTGGCTCCAAGCATACACATCTGCATGGGTAAGTTGCTGACTGAACCTCCCAAGGAACAGCCACACCAGGTTCCTGTCATCAAGTGCTTCTTGGCAATGGCAACAGTGTCAGGTTTGGTATCTGCAGACAGGATGGATCCAAGGTGGGGAGTCCCTGGATGGCCCTTCCTTCAGTCTCTGCTCCACTTTTGTTCCTGTTCTTCCTTTGGACAAGAACATTTCTTGGTTAAAAACTGAGATGGGTGGGTGGCCCCATCACTCAAATTGGGGCCATGCCTATCTACTGGAGGTGATCTCTAGATGTTCTATCTCCCTGTCTTTGCTAAAATCAACCTTGTTGAGTCCTGTGACCCTCCAGTAGTTATACCCATTTCCTCATCCCTACCCTGCTAAATATTTTTATATGTCCTGGCTTTCTGTACTTCTCTCCTGGCCCATATAGTACATGATTTCCTCTCCTTCCTCTCTCCCTTGAATGTACCCCTCTCTCCACCATCCACAATCGTCCTGCTCCCCTAAATGCAGGATTGAAGTATCCACATCCTGGTTTTCCTTCCTCCTAAGCTTCATATTGTCTATGGGTTGTATCGTGGGCATTGTGAGTTTTGGGACTAATATTTCCTTATCAGTGAGTACTCTAATGTGTGTTCTTTTATGTCTGGGTTACCTCACTCAGCATGATATTTTCTAGTTCTTCTACTTGCCTGCAAATTTCATGAAGTCATTGTTTTTAAAAACTGAGTAGTAATGCACTGTGTTAATATATCACATTTCTGTATCCATTCTTCTGTTGAAGAATATCTGAGTTGTTTCTGGCTTCTGGCTATTATAAATAAGGCTGCTATAAACATAGTGGATCATGTGTCCTTGTTATATATAGGAGCATCTTTTGGGTATATGCCTAAGATTGGTATAGCTGGGTCTTCAGGTAGAATTATTTCCAATTTTCTGAGGAACCACTAGACTGATTTCCAGAGTGGTTTTTCCAGCTTGCAATCCCACCAACAATGGAGGAGTGTTCCTCTTTCTCCATATCCTTGCCAGCATCTGCTGTCACTTGAATTTTTTAACTTAGCCATTCGGACTGGTGTGAGGTGGAATCTCAGGATTGTTCCCATTTGCATTCCTCTGATGATTAAGGATGCTGAGCGTTTCTTTCAGTGCTTCTTAAATATGTGAGATTCCTCAGTTAAGAATTCTCTGTTTAGCTCTGTACCCTATTAATAGGGTTATTGGTTCTCTGGAGTCTAGCTTCTTGAGTTCTTTGTATATTTTGGATATTAGTCCTCTATCAGATGTAGAATGCAAATTAGGAATGAGTCAGTCAAGATATCACTATTTGCAGATAATATGATGGTATATATAAGCTACTCCAAAATTCTACCAGAGAGCTCCTATAGCTGATAAACAATTAAGGCAAAGTGACTGGATATAAAATTAATTCTAACAAATAAGTAGTCTTCCTCTACACAAAGAATAAATGGGCTGAGAAAGAAATTGGTGAAACAACACCCTTCACAAATAGTTACTCTAATCAAGCAAGTGAAACATATACGTGATAAGAACTTCAAGTTTGTGAAGAAAGAAATGGAAAAAGACCTCAGGATATGAAAAGAATTCCCATGTTCATGGATCTGCAGGATTTACACACTAAAAAATAGCCATCTTATCAAAAGCAATCTACAGATTCAATGGAATTCCTATCAAAATTCCAACTCAGTCTTTCACAGAAATCGAAAGAGCAATTCTCAAATTCACCTTAAATAAAAAAATCCCAGGATAGTGAAAACTATTCTCAACAATAGGAAGACTTCTAGAGGAATCACCATCCCTGACCTAATGCTGTACTATAGAGCCATAGCTATAAAACTATATGGTACTGGTACAGAGACAGACAGATAGGTCAATGGTATATAATTAAAGACCAAGGAATAAACCACACACCTATGGTCACTAGATCTTGGACAAAGAAGCGAAAACCATCCAGTGGTAAAAAGATAGCATTTTCAATAAATGTGCTGCTTCAACTGGTGGTTTGCATGTAGAAAAATGTATATTGATCCATTCTTATCTCCATGTACCTGGCTAAGTATTACACTACCCTGTTCAGCTGCCAGCACAAGATACAGCTCCAGCCATGTCTGTAATGTAGCTGTTGTGTCCTATTAGGAAACACTCTCCAGACTTTACTTTGACTAGTCTCTTTGTAACCATAGATAATTTCATCTCCAACTGACCAGCATTAAGTATTCCATTTAGCAGTTCTGCTATCTTGTTAATGACAGCTAATTCTTCACTCCCAGATAACCAGAATTACAGATTATTCTCCAAAAATCCCTTGTAGAATCATTGGATGTCTCTGAAACATCACAAGCCAGACCTCTACTATCTGAATTGCTCTCAACATTCTAATGTCCAAGCACCCACAAAACAGCTCACTGAGATATCAATCCCAATGACTTTTTAGCCCAACATTCCAAATTCTTTCTACAATCCTCCCTAAAACAGCATGCCAGATCTGGTACAGCAATATCTCAGTTCTGGTACCAAGTTGCTGTAGCCAGGGTTACTTTTGCTGTAATGACAAACTATGACCAAAAGCATCTTAAAGAAAAAAGGATTTATTTAACTCATGCTTTCCATATAACAACAGTTCATTATGAAATATAGTGAAGACAGAAACTCAGACAGGGCAAGTAATTGGAGGTAGTAAGAGTGTGCTTCTTATTGGATTGCTCTTCATAGCTTTCTCAGCTTGCTTTCTAATGGAACCCAGGACCACAAGCCCAGGGACAGGGATAACATTACCCATAATGGTCTGAGTCCTCTCCCATTGATCACTAATTAAGGAAATGCCCTAAAGTTGGATCACATGGAGACATTTTCTCAATTAGTGCTCCCTTCTTTCTGATGATTGTAGCTTTTGTCAAGTTGTCATAAAAGTAGCCAGTACAGATGGTATTTAATAAATGGATAAAAATTCAAATGGTGCTATAAAAGTCATGAGTTTAAGCATCCAAGGAGCTCAAATAATTGAAAGATAAACATATGGAGAATTATACCAAGATCAATTTAAACAATTTTTTGTATAATCTTTGTTTTATTTAAAATATTTTTTCATACAATATATTCTGATTATGATTTTTACCCACACAACTACTCTCAGATCCACCCACTTTCTTACCCTCTCAAATCCATACTTTTTCATTAGAATTTAAACAATAATCACATAATAATAAAAATACAAAATAATATGAAACAAATAAAAGAAAATGAATCAAAGGAAAACTACAGAAACCTTACATACACACACAAACACACAAAAATTTGCACACAGAATCCTATAAAAACAGAAAATGGAAATTACAATATATGCACAAAGGACAAGTTAAAAAAACCCTTTTGGGCCATGACAAATTATTATGAAACAAAGAACCTCAAAAAGTACCGTTGATCCTCTTTCTCCACAATCCTCGCCAACATGCTGTCACCTTGTTTTGGATTTTAGCCAATCTGACTGGTGTGAGGTGGAATCTCAGTGTTGTTTTCATTTGCATTTCCCTGATGACTAGGGATGCTGAGCACTTCTTTAGATGTTTCTCAATCATTCGAGTTTCCTCAGTTGAGAGTTCTTTGTTCAACTCTCTACCCCATTTTTAATAGGGTTATTTGATGGTCTGGAATCTAGTTTCTTCAGTTCTTTGTATACCTTGGATATTAGCCCTCTATCAGATGTAAGGTTGGTGAAGATCTTTTCCCAGTCTGTTGGTTTCCGCTTTGTCCTGTGACCGTATCCTTTGCTTTACAGAAGCTTTGCAGTTTTATGAGATCCCATTTGTCAATTCTTGATCTTAGAGCATACGCCATTGTGTTCTTCAGGAACTTTTCCCTGTGCCCATATGATCAAGGCTTTTCCCTATTTTCTCTTCTATTAGTTTCAGTGTAGCTGGTTTTATGTGGAGGTCCTTGATCCACTTGGAATTGAGCTTTGTACAAGAAGATAAGTATGGATCAATTTGCATTCTTCTACAAGTTGACCTCCAGTTGGACCAGCACATTTGTTGAAAATGCTGTCTTTTTTCCACTGGATAGTTTGAGCTCCTCCATTGTTGGGGGGATTGCAAGCTGGTACAACCACTATGGAAAGCAGTCTGGCGATACCTCAGAAAATTGAACATGGTGTTACCTGAGGACCCAGCTATACCCCTCCTGGGTATATACCCAGAAGATATTTCAACATGCAACAGGGCCTACAAGCTCCACTATGTTTATAGCGGCCTTATTATAATAGCAGAAGCTGGAAAGACCCAGATGTCCTTCAACAGAAGAATGGATACAGAAAATGTGGTACATTTACACAATGGAGTACTACTCAGCCATTAAAAATAATGAGCTCATGAAATTCTTAGACAAATGGATGGAGCTAGAAAATATCATCCTGAGTGAGATGACCCAATCACAAAAGAACACACATGGTATGCACTCACTGATAAGCGGATATTAGCCCCAAAACACACAATACCTAAGATGCAACGCATAAACCTCATGAAACTCAAGAAGAAGGAGGAAGACCAAAGTGAGGGTGTTTTTGTCCTTTTTAGAACGAGTATCAAAAGATTCAACCAGAGCTCCCAGGAGCTAAACCTCCAGCCTGAGAACAGACCGGCAAGCTGTCCTCTGAGAGGCTCTAACCAGCAGCTGACTCAGACAGATACAGATATCCAGAGCCAAACAGTGGATGGAGCTTGAGGACTCTTAAAGAAGAATAGGTGGAAGGATTGAGGGCCCTAAGGAGATAGGAACTGCACAGGAAGATCAACAGAGTAAACCAACCTGAACCCTTGGAGCTCTCAGAGACTGAATCACCAACCGTGGAGCATACCTAGTCTACACAGATCTACCTCCATGGGCTGAACCTAGGCCTCCCTGCACATATGTTGTAAATGTGCAGCTTGGTTTTCATGTAGGTCTCAATCATCTGGAGTGGGGGCTATCCCAAAACATGCAGCCTGTATATGGAGTACGGTCTTCAAAAAAAAAAAAAAAAAAAAAAAAAAAACAGTTGTTCAGTTATTCATGGAATATTATTTTTTTTTTTATATCTCTTGTATTCAGTTTGCAACTACTTCAATGAGAATTTTTGTATGTATATTCATGAGGGATATTGGACTATAATTTATATATTTGTGTTGGGTCTACACTTGATTTCACTATTTCAATATTATTTGCTTTGTGAAGGAGCTTATTGTGGTTCTGAATTTTTTTAAACATAACTCAAAAAGTGTTGCTTGTTTGAAGGCCCTATAGAATTCTTGTATAAGTATATCTGACCCTTGGTATTTTGCTTGTTTGTTTATTTTCATTTTATTCTGTTTGAATGCTTTTTAATTTTTTTTGATTTGCTGAAAATAAAAATTAAAAAAAAAAAAAAAAAAAAGTACCGTTGAGTTCATTTTGCATTGTACATATACTGAAAAAATGGGGATTACCTCTAAGAGTGGTCTGTAAACTCATTAAGACCCCTAAAGATGCTGATTATTAGGGCTGGAGTAATGGCTCAATGGTTAAAAGCACTAATTGCTCTTGCAGAGGTCTTCCATACAATTTCCAGCAACCACATGGTAGTTCACAACTATCTGTAATGGGATCCTATGCCTCCTTGTGGTGTGTCCAAAGAAAGAGACAATGTTCTCATATACATAAAATAAATGAATAAATCTTTTAAAAAGCATACCAATTATTCATTTGCAAGTGGTTATCAGTTGTACATAGCTTCTGGAGTCTGCGTTCACTTCTTTTTATGGTATTAACCAATATGACTTTAACTTGTTTAAGCCCTATGCATGCTGCCACAATCTCTATGAGTTTAGATGTGCATCCATCCTGCTGTGTTTAGTAAATCTTGTTACCTTGGTATTCTTGATCATCTCTTCTGGCTCTTAAAACTTTACCACCTGATCTTCCACAGGGTTCTTTAAATGGATTGACATTTTTCTTCTAGTACTAAAGTTCTGAGGTCTCTCAATCTCTGCACATTGTCCAATTGTGCATCTCTATATTTGTTTCAATCTGGCAGAAAGAAACTTCCTTTATAATGACTGAGCAAGACACTGATCTATGAGTATAGACAATGTTATTATTAGTCATTTTATTATTATATTCCTTTATCGAAATAGTAGTGTTTGGTTTTCTCTTAGCTTCCTGGCCTATAAGGGTTGTTGGCCATCTGAAGAGTGCTGTGGATGAGTTCCATCTCATAGAGAGGCCTATCAACACAATCAAATATTGGTTGGTCTTTTCCCCATAAGCTTTGTGTAACTGTTGTACTAGTACATCTTGCAGGAAGATCATAATGACAAACCAAGGGTTCTGTAGCTGGTTGGTGCTTTTCTTTCTGCTTTGGTAGTACGGAGAGTACCATCAAGTCCCATGAACAGTAGCCTTGAATGAAGGCACCATGTTGGCATCTGTTTGATTTGTCTATGTTCACTGAAGTTTGAAGGTGTTGTCTTCAGCAGTATGGCCTGACTATCAGTTGTGGAGAGCCATGGCAATAGCCTGAGTGGTTTGTGGGTTCCCCCAAGGCTTCTTTGACCAACAACTTTAGAAAATGTAATCTGTTTCCAAACCTAGAGTCTTTATTTGGTAATTAGAGATGTTTAGTTGGAGCTCCATCTCATTCATTATTTGCCAATTCCTTTTAGGTCATCTTCATATGTGTTTTATATTTTCAGAAGGATATATTGTATTAGGTGTCCAAGAACCCCTTAAATGTGCCTTAGTTAATGTAGTCACTGATAATAATATTCCCTCACATGCCCTATTTCCCTCTCCCTTCCTATTTGATACTCCTATTTGTGCTACTCATTGCCCTTCTGTAACTATGAATTGTATTTATGCTTTCTAGGGAAATCTATTTTTCCTGAAAGAGCCAACACTAAAGAATATAACAAATGGGACTTTATGGCAAAGGACACCAAACACTGAGAAAAACAATAGGCTACACACTGGAAAAAGATTTTTACCAATTACATATCCCATAGAAGGTTAATATCTAAAATATATAAATAACCTAAAATCTGGAGTAAAAAAAAAAACAAACAGTCCAATCAAAAATGGAGTTCAACTCAAAATAGAGAATTGTCTAAAGAAGACCAATTGCAGACATGCACTTAAATCAATGTTTATCTTTAGATATATTGAAATACCAATCAAAACTACTTTGAGATTTCACCTTACATCAGTCAGAATGGCCAAAATCAACAAAACAAATGACATCTCATGCTGGCCAGGATGCAGAGTGATTATTATTTATTATTATAATTTTTAATAAAAATGGGCCCATAGGCTCAATTTTTAAATGCTTAGCCATCAGGAAGTGGTATTCCCAAAGATCAGTTGGGAGGTGTGGTGTGGTCTTGTCGAAACTATGTAGCTAAGGGTGGGCTAGAGGTTCCAAAAGCTCAAACCTGAATCAGTGTCTCTGTCTTCCTACTGCCTAAGGATCTTGATGTAGAACTTTAAGCACCATGGCTGCCTGTTGTCATGTTTCTCACTATGCTGATAATAAACTAAACCTCTCAAACTACACCCAGCCCAAATTAAAACTTTCTTTTCTAAGAGTTGAAGTGATCATGTTGCCTCTTCACATAAATAGAACAATGAATAAGACATAGAGAAAGAGAATACTTGTCCATTAGTGGGAATACAAACTTTTATTCACATAATGGAAATCAGTATGGCAGTTCCTCAGGAATGTGTGAATAAATCTACTTTAAGATTTGGAAGTACTATTTGAGCATATATCAAATGGATACTTCATCCTACCACTGAGACACTTGATAAACAATGATAATTGTTCCTTTAGTCAAAATAGCCAGAAATTGGAAATAGCCTAGATGTCTGTCAATCGATTAATAGATGAAGAAAATGTAGAATATTTACACTATGTAAGAATTCGTACTCATTAAAGAAAAATGAAATTCACGGGTAAATAATCGAACTAAGAAAAAAATCATCATCACTGAGATAACCAAGACTTAGAAAGATAAATATTTTAATGTATTCACTTATATGTTGATGTTAGCTATTAAGTCTTCAACAAGCAAGTTATAATCCTTAAAGCTAAAACTCTGGTTTTAAGAGCACCAGGGAATCAGAAGCAGGAACAGCAGCAGTAGCAGCAGCAGAAATAGTGAGAGGAACTCACCAACAAGAATAAATACCAAGCAAACATATGCTTTGTCTTTTTTATTTGGGCCTTCACCAGAAGATAATTCCTACAGTTAAGGTGGTCGTTTCCATATCATTGAAGAAAATCAAAACAGTACTTATAAATAGTCTCTGGAGCCAACTATTCAGTTGTAAAACATTCCTCATTGAGACTTACCTCCTAGGCAGCTAAGTTTGTTTCAATTAGAAATCCTAAACACTACATTTTTTTAAACAAACAAACAAACAAAAAAAAAACATTGTAAAAGTGAATACATTAACATTTTTGTGGCTATGTTTTGTAATTTGTCATTTGTTTTCTTTTTTATTAAAAGACTAACATATGTAAAATAAATATTAGCTGTGTTTCAGAGCACATACTTTAAAACGATGTATTTTTTGACATCAACAACTAAGGTATTAGGAACAAAATTCTCAATGAAGAGGTAATATTTATTATCAAGACAGAGTAAATATAAATTAAAGTAAGATTAATACACTTTTAGAAAGTTAAAGAAACATAGTCTTACATGATTTATACATTGGAAGAAATAAAAAAGTAAGTAAAATGTTTTACCATAGAAATAGAAATTATGATGTAAATGTAGAAATTTGCATGTAAGTAGATAAAAAATTCCAGACAACAAATCATAAACCCAAATGAAGTTTTTCTCAATAACAAATTACTTTATGTTTATTGTTTATACTTTGTAATCATAAATCAATCTCTGGGCTAAAGAGAAGGACAGCTGTTAAAAGTACTTCTCTCTCATCCACAGAACACAGTTTGATTTTCTCCAACATGGAGCTCACAACCATCTATAACTCCAGTTCCAGTGGACTGCAATAACCTGTTCTGTCCTTCTTGCACATTAAGCATAGTCTATACCCAGACAACAATGCAGATAAAACACATGAAAGTATAAAAAAATAAAAATATTTTTAAATATTTTAAAGACATCAATTGGTAAAATGAATAAAGTATGTTTAAGTAAGACTACTCCACTTACTGACTGTAGTAGATTTATTTTAATCACAAAGAAAAATGAATTAGAAGAGAAAAATTGTTTCAGAGAAATGATATCCAAAATAGAGCCAGCATATCTGTCTACATTACTATAAGACAAAATAAGCATTAAAATTTTGCTTAGTTTTTTGTTTATTTGTGGTACAAAATACATAATTCAGGAACGAACTGAATTTTAGCAAGTACTCTACCACCAAAGTACATATCCTGCTTTTTAAAATTTAAATTAACTATTTATAAAATGCAAGTTATCCCAAATTAATAATTTTCTATCACCAAAATGGCACAATGATTATGAATATTCACATAGCTAAAAGACAGCATAAGAACTCCATAGAGAAAAAAAATAAAAGAGAGAATTTAAGAGGAAAAGAGTTCTGCAATGAGAACTGAAGTGCAACTGATAAGCACAGCAACCATGACACAGAATTTGTATGGATTAATACCTGAAGATATAAAATGTTAGAGTACAATTTTCCCTAAACTGTAGGTATCCTACATATTATTTTCTGACCTCAAGATAAGCTTAGAAAATTAATAATAATATGTAGGACTATGAAAGGCAGCCTGATTTCTGTTGAGCTAGGTTTGAATCCCCAGTGACTCAGCAGGGGACCCACAGGTTTCCCTGAATGAACAGTATGTGTTCACCAAGCTCCCAGACTCCAAGCTCCCGACACTAGGCCACAGCCTTCCATGAATTTGTGTCAGTCAGTCATGTAAGGGCAATGCCCCTACTAGCTTATCCACAGGTAGAGGCCTGACTACAGGCCAGGACCTCAAGATAGATCTCCATATTAATAAGGTACCTAAAGGCCAGAGGGGCATAGCCAATTAAGCATTGCTTCCAAGACCTCCTCCCTGCAAAAGGTATTTAACCTCAGGTGACCCTGAGGAAACTGGGGTATAGTTTTTCATTTACTTTTGCCATGACAACAAACATCTTAAAACCATGGATCTTTTGTCTTTCATTGGAATCCACTGTGGGGAACAATGGGGAAGGTTTTCATCTACAGAACCGCTGTCTAATCTCCTGCAGAAGACCTCTCTGCATCTACCACTGACCACCAACCTAAGCAAGCCAAGCAAGACTCTCATTCCAGCAAGACAGCTCGAATCTCTCTCCCTTTCTCCCCCTTCAGCCACTGGCCCATATATTCCCACTTTGTTCTAGGCTTTTCCTTGGCTCCTCCTAGTAGGGCCTGGGTGGCCAAGAGCCTGAGAATTAGACAAGCTAACTCTGGCTCCCCGTGGGACTTCAGACTCGCTCCCTCACCCCCAGAGCTGGGGGTTTCCATGGCTTTACATAGCCCTCTACCCACCCGGCTCTGACTTGGGGAGAGAACAGTTAAACATCCACACTTCGTCTAAGTGGCCCTAGCACGGTGGCAAGACAGACAGGAAACACACATCAACCCAACAACTGGTCTGAAATACACATACCACAAACCAACAATAATAAATATTAGAAATCTTTCCAACCTATGGAATTAAAATTTAGTCTTTTACAACTAATTTATCAAAAAAGGATCACAACATAAATAAGAAATGAATAAAAACTAAAATAAAACTCAGGAAAAGTGATAAAAGTTGCATATGGGTATGGTTATGTGTTCATATTAAAAAATAAGAGCTGGATATACCATTGGCAGAACATGGGCCTAACATGTACAAGGACCTGGGTTGAACAGTCTCTGCTTACATACATACATATGTACATACATATTTACATGTGTACATAAATAAATATAATAAGAAAAGAAAAGACAAAAAGACAGAGAGGCAGAAATATTTCAGTCTAACAACCTAACTCTGTAACTTGAGCAAATAGAAAATAAAAAACTAAATATATAAAAGGAGGAGCAACAAGAACACCATAAAAATTAGAGTAGTGTTAAGGGATATAAATAATTAAAAGATAACAGAAATTATACATGTACTATGGTTGAAACTCACCACTTCTGAAATGTAGAATCACCTTTAACTAAAATTCCTTTAAGTGCATAGATAAGAAAAAATAAATAAAATACTCAAATTATCAAAATTAGAAGTGAAAATTGGGAAATATTATCAATATAAATATTGTCACTCAGTATAAAGAAATATATAGAAACGTAAGTATACTATGACCAATTGTATAGCAAGAAATTAGTAACTCAGTTGAAATATAAAATTTTTCAGAATTCAAATCCTACTATGATTAAGCTATAAAAATGAAAGTTATGAACTGATAAATAAACATGTACGAAGTTTAAGACATCAATTAAATGTTCTTTCCCTTTTGTCCCTGAATCAGACCCATCACTAACAAGTTCTAAGAAATGTTTAAAAACAAGCAAAAAATCTGCCAATCATTCTCAAAAGATTCTAAAAACTGGTTAAGAAACAACACATATTTCATTATATGATGTTAATACCATCTTAATGTAAAAATGAGAAATGGACACTACAAAAAATAAACAAATATGTCCTTTACAAATTCTGAATAGAAATATTGACAATAGCTACTAGGCATCACAGAATACTCCTGAAATGCCAACTTTGCAGAAGCTGAGACCAGATATGGAGAGTGTCAAGCATCTAGGACAAATAGTAAGACCATATCTTACAACAGTCATCAACACAGTACCAAACTGTGTCTTACCCTGTTTTAAAAGAAGCGTACCATAGATACATAGTATTTCCTTATAAAATGAAAAATAAATTACAAGATAAATAATGATTTATTTTGTGCAAAAAAAAAATGGCAAAATCTTTCTTCTAGCTAAACAGAAAAGTAAAGAACATATTTCAGCGAATGGAGCCCAGATAAGAAAGCCCCTGTGAGCATCATAGCAAGAAATGGAGAACTTCTCTTCTGTGATTAGAAATAAATAAAGTTCCATGGATATTTCCATTTCTACACAAAACAATTTTAGAGTTTCTAGTCAGAGTGTATAGACTAGAAAAATAAAAGTCACCCTAGAAAGAATAAAATATGGTCTCTGTTAATAAGTAATGCAATGTTATTTGTAGGAAAGTTTTAACTATTATCACACACACACACACACACAGATTAACTCATCAAAGTAACAGAATATAGAATAAATACATATGTATTAACTTGTAAGTGTAAATTCTGAAATCAATTTAGTCTATGAACAAATAAAAACCTTTAGATAAATTTAATACATAGAGGGAAAGATTTGCACATTAAATATGCCCAAGAAAGAAAGAAGACATAAGGGTTAGAAATATACCTCTATTTCATAAATTAGGTTTAATATTATTAAGGTGGCTATATTATCAAAGAGAATGTATAGGTTATATACAATCAAGATAATATTTTCATAATATTTGCAGAAATTAAAAAATGATTCCTTTAAATTGAGTTTTAGAGAAGTTAGAGAACAAAATGACTTTGAAAAAGAACAAAGATTTAGTCTATGATGGAATCTTATGATATAATGAATAAGATCCACTAAGATTATAAAAATAAAGAGAAAGAAAGAAACAAAACAAGATATGGTTTGTCTTGTCTTCATCCCTTCACACTTCTATTTCTTTCCTTCCCTAATTATTTATTTATTTATTTATTTACTTACTTATTTATTTTTAACATTCCAGATTTTATTACTCCCTCTCAGCCCACCCTCCAAGTGTTCCACATCCCATTCCTCCTCCCCACCCCTCTGTTTCTATGAGGATGTCCCTAATCCCCACCCCCCATGCAACCAGACCTTAAACTCCCTGGGAACTCCAGTCTCTTGAGTGTTAGGTGCATCTTCTCTGACTGATCCCAGACCTGGCAGTCCTCTGCAGGATATGTGTTAGGGACCTCATATCAGCTGGTATATGCTACCTGGCTAGTGGTCCTGTGTTTGAGAACTCTCGGGGTCCAGCGACATCCCTATAACTTAAGTTCAGAGATAGAGTGCTTATCTGGTATTTGATAGATCTCTAGCACCACATGAAGGAAAGTTATTAAAAGTCTACAGTAAGCAAAAGAGTATGAAGTTGATCTAAAGCTCAAATATGTACTAACTGAACAGAATAGAAGGCCAAGAAAATAACCCTTTATTTTATTGACAAATTTTAAACCAGAATTAAGAGACCATTAAATTTTTGAGAATATTGCTTGGAAAGTGGATGCACATATGGGAGGTGGGCTCTTACCTAACAATGTTCATGCAAACAAACTCAATATGGATTGAAGATTCCTTAAACATAGCAAACAAACCATATAGCTCTTACAAGAAATTATAGAGCATGTTTTCTGGCAGTTGTTTTGGTAATGGTTTTAAATATCTGAATATATGGAACTTTGAAACAAAAGAAAAATTACATTAATTGAATTTGAATAGTTTTTAAAGTCCTTCATACATCATCTATAAACATAAAATACAATTACACACACAGAGAACGAAACACGTACAAATATACAAACAAAAATACACTGTTTGTAAAAATACTAAATGTCATGTGCAAAAGAAAATTGAGTTAAACTATGGAAGAGCACTTGTACTGACTAGATAGATAGATGAGATAGATGATAGATAGATAGATAGATAGATAGATAGATAGATAGATAGGATATGATAGATAGATAGATAGATAGATAGATAGACAGACTTGTGTTCAGTTGTTGGAAATATAAAATGGCATTCTAACTACGGAAATTGAATACTTGTTCCTTCAAAAACAATTAACTTTGATACAAAAGGTCTTCTGAGCAAGTATATAACCAAAAGAATTAACATTAGGGGTTTTAGAGTCTTACAGGAAACATAATACACAGAGATCCTCAGTAAGATTGTGGACCTGGGTTCAATTCCCAGAAAACACCCAAAAAAAATCTAGGAAGTATAGAAAGACTTAGCTGTAGTTAATAGCCAGAGTTTGAGACTAATAAGATAAAGAATCTAAAATGGTTGTACAAAATATAAGTTTATTTAATACTACTGAATTTTGTACATAAAGTTAAACTGACACATTTTATACTAAGCCAACTTATTGCAAGAAAAATTGGAAAATGAAGACTATAGGCAAAAAGTTATATGGAGAAATAAATTCCCTACAGAAAGGAAATCATTGCAATCATATTGCTTTTGTTTAAATGTATTCTACACAAGTTTCAGTAGAATGCATTTATTTCAATATGGACTCTGACTCTGTAACCCATTGAAATTCTTTTAACAATCTCAGTACAAAGCTGAACATTTCTAATGAGTTTAAGTACAGCTACTACTGTTTTAGTCTGTACTCCAGGGTTTCTCTGGTTTTGTTTTTTGGACAATTCATGTTAGAGAGAGTGATGATATTATTGTAAATAGTTATGCATCTGAGCTGACATTTACAGATTTGAAAAGTAACTTTTGGCTTAAAGTATTTGATACACATTTGTTAAGTTTATGGCATAAACGAATTGATTTAAAATGATTTTATTGGGGTGCAATTTTTCCCAGTAATATTTTTCACAGTTTTTTTTTATCTTGTTAATCTCAAATAAGACAAATAGGAAACCCAATTTCTTAGAAACATTTTTGTAGGTTTTGTTCTTTTGTTTACACTTTAATGAAGGTACGGATATGATACTCATGATAGTGCACATTTTAAGGTATTATTAAGATAACTAATTTATTATGAATTAGATTATGATTTAAAGCTACAATTTATTATTTAGATTTAAAGTATGGATTCAAAAACATAGCAATTAGATTTCTTATAAAGCACTGGTAAGTTCACCTCAAGTTGTTTTGGTATTAGAGTTACAAGAGATACAGTACATATCATGATAAACCTAAAAGCTTTATTGGGTTATGAAGTAAACAACTCCTGGAACAACAATTAGAAAGCAATAAGAGGATTCTGGAGTTTGAGTAACCAGAAAATCATCTTTTAACAATAACACTCCTGGCTCAGACCCAAAGCAATATACTTGAATATATCAGTCTTCATATCCTAATCTAAAGATAATTAGTAAATCTTCATGTCTATTTGCAACTCTGAAACTATCATGTTTCTTTTCCTTCTTGAGTTTGCGAAGTACAATAAATTACTGTTATGACTGTTTTATTTCTCTTCTAGAAAATTCTTAAGCTAAAGTCATAACCTCCAAGAAATTGCATTAAGAGTTGAAGTTATGTGAGATGAGTTAATTTGAAGGGTGAAGTCCTGGCACATAGGGTTAGAGCTTTCATAAGACTTGAGGACACACTTATAATTTATTCAGTTTGAGGATACGAGGAAACACTACCTCTCTATGAACCAGGAAACTCTTAATCAACATTTACCTTCCTGTATTCCAATCTAAATATGCAGGCTTCCAGATCAGCAGAGAGGATTTAGATGTTGGGTATGTATTTGATCTGGACTGAAACATTCTATCCTGGAGGGGAAAAGGAGGCTGATGAAATGCACAAAACCTATGAAGTTCCTCCAGGGTATTGCAAAGGTAGTGACTGCTAACTGAAGTAGAGGAAACTCTTCAGTGGTGCAGATACCAGCAAATTGTTGGGGGATTAGTGAGAAAGCTTCTGTGAGTCTGAACTACTGCTGGGTGGGCCTTGTGTTGCCTTGTGGCAGCATCTGTGGTGCAGCATCTTGAGGCAGTCACCTTGTAACTCTACTCTTGTCCACCTGTAATTAACCTCAATAAACAAGTGAATTCACCTAGCTGGACTTGGGAATTGTTTCTTTGGTTCATTTTTACCTTTGTCTGGGAGAGTGGGTCATTCTGTTTAATTTCTTGAAAATAAACAGAACAAGTAAATTGTAGAGATATGTAAAAGCAAGCATTAGAAAAATGGTTAGTTTGTATCTTCACTGATTTTCAGAATTTATTTCAAAATATATGGAGTTATTCAGTTTAATATGATCAACTATCGCCCTACTGGCTTTGCTACTATTGATCACTACTTTTTCTTGCATAGGAATCAATGAACTGAGCTGTAATTAAGCTGAAGACAGTAATAAGATGAAACACTCCTCTAGCTCTGCAGCTTTGCTTTAAATTCCAAAATTCAATAATTCAAAAGTGATTCAGTAGAAAGAGATCCCAATAGAGAATCCAACTGAATTGAAAAAGCCTTTCATGCCCGGCCTAATTCTGCTTACACTTAACACATATGCTGGCTTCACTAAGCACTCAAACACAGTGATTAAAAACCTCTTCCCTGCTTGGATCCATTCAAATAATTAGAGTGAAAAGATAAGTGGTTCCCAATGGCCCTATAGCAGTTTATTGTTCAGCTTCTTTATAGCCATATGGGCCACCCTGGTTATGATCTGGGGTAAAGGGAAGGCAGTCTGGCAATGTCCAGACAGAGCCTGCTCTGATTAATTCCAACTGTTTGACTTCTGCTTTGTGCCTGCTTAGCATCTTAGCATCAAGTTAACATCAATAATAATATATAACAGGATTGATTAAATTATATATAATTTAAAATATATAAGGTATAATAAAATTATATATATATTATTATATATAGTATATTATATATATATAATACCCTCTGAAATGTTAAATTAAAAACATTTTTGAGAATTAGAAAAAATCAGATGAAATGTATCTTTAACATCAACAGGTAGATTAAGATTACATTGTGCCAATGCTTTGACTATTGGAGCAAGTCAGTCAAGGCTGCTATATGCATGAACCATAGGGGTATATTAACAGAGATATAACTGTACCTCAAAGAACCAATTGTCTGGCACTTGGGCTGCGAGAATGGCAGCTACTCTGCTAATACTGTTTTTCTTCATGATACCTATGGATCAGGAGGCAATAATGATTCAATACTGTCTTCATCATTACATAAATATTTCAATGTCATTCAGTGTAAAACTTGATTTTGGGACAACACACTTCAATGAAATACTTTTAACTAAACTTTCAAGCTATTGACAGTAATACATAGTTCTCTCCTACAGGCAATTTGACTAAAACCTGTTCTATTTGAACACATATTGCATTAGTTCCTTAAAGTTCTGAATTTTACACTTCTAAAGACTAATGATATTTACTTGGTAAATGTAAAGATAACACCAGAATGCTAGCACTTTTCACAAAGACACAAATGCAATAGTGGTGGTCACAACATTTCTTGAAGTTCTACATTTTTTATTTGCTTTAATATTATTTTCTTTCACTAGACATTTGTCCTTTTAAATTTTGACATGGTCTACTAATCACACTGGGAAAATCCACAAAATCATTGCCACCTCCCTGCAAAATTAATTAGCTCCTTCACAACTGGAGAGCTCAGAAGAAGTTAAATAGTTTAAGGCCTTGGGCTCATTTCTGTAGGAGATATGTAAGCATATGTGTGATTAAAATGATTTTAAAAGTAATAACAGCTAAAAATTGCTGTAAGTGGTGTATTCATTTGTCTATGAAGTAGCTAAATGGAGAACACCAGAGATGATGCAAATGAGACCTTATTTTCCCTCTCATCAATGTTTTTGTACCTTATTCTTCATTCTAGTTTATAGAAAAGTTCGTACCATTCATAAATAAGTTCTTTTTAATAAAAAGAATAGATCAGAACTGAAGAACTAATCTAAGCATCACAAAGACTCTGCATTCAGAAAAGAATATTCTTCTCCCTCTCTCTCTCTCTCTCTTTCTCTCTCTCCTTCCTTCCTTCCTTCCTTCCTTCCTTCCTTCCTTCCTTCCTTCTTTCTTTCTTTCTCTTTCTTTCTTCTTTCTTTCTTGAGAAATGTTCTTCCTGTGTAGCCTTAGATGAGCTAGAATTAAATATATAGTCTGTAATCCAGACTTGTCTTTAACTCACAGAATTAACTCTGTCTCCTAATAATGGGATTAAAGGTGTGTGCTACTACATTCAACTCAGGGAAACCCAATACTAATTTTTATTTTGAGACATGGCTCTTTCCTCTTGCTATGTATCTAAAGTTATTAATCATAACTTTTTTTATAGTAATTAAATGCATGGTTATTTCACTAGATATGATAATAGATATAAATTTTTTTTACCTCCTAAACATTTTTTGGCCTAATAAAATATGAATAAGTTAGATTTTTCTGTTCTCGATTTATGACCATATAGAAATAGAGGCCATGTATTATATCTGAAAGTTGTATTAATATTTATTTTTAATGATATCACATATAATACCTTTAAATTTCATCAATTTCAATGTGGATAATTGCACTAAAATTTCAAAAGGTTGTACCAAAAAAGTACAGTGTTTGAGTTAAACATTTCTAGCAGTAAGTAAACATTCTGTAAGCTAAGAGTAATTTAATACTGAATAATATTTTCTGATGGAGAAATCACTGGGAACATTTGGATTAATCTAATTTTACTCTCTATTGTTCAATATAATACAATTAATATAAAGAACAAATTACCAGTCATTTCCAGCCTGAACTGATACAAGGATATAAAACTGTACCTAAGATCAGAAATCAAAGATCTTGAAGCCCACAAGAAATGTTAGAGATGCTATACTCATGAAGTCTTATTAACATGGATAAATAAATAAGATTAGGACAAGGATAATACCAATGAACACAATATCATGGAAGGGTGAAATTTCATGGGGCCTTAACCCTCAAGAAAGAACTGCAGAACAGAATGCTAAAGTGGGAGAGAGAGCCTTCCCCAGGGAAAAGTACCCACAATTGATTATTCTATACCAAGTGATCAGCCTTAAAATAAATATATAAATAGAAATATTAATATAAATAATATAAATATAAAAATTACAGACTAATAATTTATATTTATATATTTAAGTATATATTCTATTTATGTATCTGTGTGAATGTGTGTGTATATATTATAAAACAAAGGCCATGGATTTCAGAGACAGTCACGGGATACAAGGGAAGAGAAGGAAGGAGAAAAGTGAAGGGGAAATATTGTAATTACATTCTAATTCCTAAATTTAGAAGAATGCTTAGAAACATAAAAATATGCATTATGAGTCAGGTGATCAACATTTCTGTAACAATTAATTAGTAATTAGATCTTTTACAGAAAGCAAGACTATACTTCTGTCATCTGAAACTTATTTTTTCCAAAATGCAGAGTACATTATCTGATTGCCTTTTGGACATAAGTTTTTGGAAAACTTATCTAGAAAATTTGAAAGATCTACTGATGTTTCTATGGGATTATATTATGAAACAGGCAATATTTTAGCATATTTATATATTTGTGCATACATATATATATAATATAACAACAATAATCAGAGAAGAGGAATATTCAAGAAAAGAGAACAAATTGGAAGAGGATACCAAGAGGGAATGGGTGTAAGAAAAGGAATAAAGGCAGTGATTAAATTGTATTTTAATTAAAAGTTTATATCAAAACTCAAAAGCATAAATTCTAAAAATTAAATATTTTTTAAAACTTGTTTTTATTTTATGTGTGTATGTTTTTCTGAATGTTTGTTTATCACATGTATGCAAGTGTCTGTGGAGAGGAAAGAACATCAAATCTCCTGGAACTGGAGCTACAGATGGTATGGGTTACCACTTAGGCTGATTTTTATGGAGCATGTAACGATTTTAACAGTTTGAGATCAATATTAACTGATATAAACACACACACACACACAATGTATAAAACTAATGTTAAAATGAATCACTGTATCAAGAGTGACATATGTATCTGCTCCATTCTAGTTAGTATCTATATTTTATCAGTTTAATTCATTTTTACTGTAGCTATTGTTTTTGAGGAGACTAAATTTTCATTGTTATACTTATGGTTTCTTTTAATTCTTTTTTTTTGCAGGTTATTTTATTTTATTTTATTTTATTTTTTTATTTTATTTTATTGGAAATTTTTTTACATTTCAGATGTTCTCTCCTTACCCCATTTCCCCCCCTCCCTCCCAGGAACTCACTATCCCTTCCCCCATCCTCCTACCTCCACGTTGGTGTACCCCCACCCACCCTCCCCTGTACCTCACCTCCCCACCCTCGAATATCTCCCCCCCCCCCAGCCTTCATGGGACCAAGGATCTCTTCTCCCACTTATATATATAGCTCCCTTGCATATATAGCTGGAGCCATGGGTCCCTCCCTAAGCGCTCCCAGGCTGGTGGTTTAGACCCTGGAGGCTCTGGTTGGTTAGGATTGTTGCTGCCTTTGAAGCACTTAAAGTCAATAAATTAGGAATACAATCTTCACTAGTTCTTCGGGAGTTTCAAACAAATTGGTTATATTCCCCATCCCTCCACCAACAGTTCCCAGTGTTGCTTCTATTTACACAGGTTTTTATTTTTTTCAATAATTTATTTACTTACACACTTTACATCTTGAGCACAGTCCCCTTCCCTCCTTTCTTCCAGTCCTACAATTGTTAAAAAAAAAAAAAAAAAAATTCTCCCTTTATAACCTCCTCCCATTCTGCTTAGATAGGAGGACTAGTCCCAGCAGGTCTAGGCACATCCTCTCCATCTGACGCCCAAACAGGCAGTCAAGGTAGATTTAATGGTAGGCAACAGAGTCAGACAGCCCATGCTCCAATTGCGAGGGGACCCACATAAAGACAAAGCTGCACATCTGGTACAAATCTGTACACGGCCTAGGTCCACCCACTGCATGATTTACATTGGTGGTTCAGTCTCTGTTATGCCCTATGAACCCACATTAGTTGATTCTTCAGTTTTTCATGTGGTGTACTAGGACCCCTCCAGCTTGATCAGTTCTATGCCCCACTCTTCCAGAAGACTCTTGTGGCTCCACCTAATGTTTGACTGTGGGTGTCTGCATTTGTTTCTGTCCATCACTGCATGAAACCTCTCAGAAGACATTATGCATGGCTCCTACCTTCAAGCATAGTAGAGTATCATTAATTATGTCAGGAGTTGGCTCTCTCACATGGGATGGGTCTCAAGTTAGAGGACTCATTGGTTGGGCATTTTCTCAATCTCTTCTCCATCTTTATCCCTGCACATTTCATAGAAAGGAATAATTTGGTTGACATTTTTGTCAGTGAGTTGGTGTCCCCATCCCTCCACTGGAAGTCCTTCCTGGCTACAGGAGGTAGCCAGTTCAGTCTCGATATCACCTTCTGATATATCTCACCTAGGATAACCCTCATAGTCTCTCCCTAGAATCCCCAATCCTGGTCTCTAGATAGACACAGAGTTGCCCCAAAGATTCATTCCATTCATCATTTACCCATATTCCCAACCTGATCACCATCTCACTCCTTTCCTCATCCTTCTCCTCACACAGTTCCCTCTCTCCATCTACCTCAATGGCTTTTTGTTTCCTCTAGCCCCCATAAGCTAGTTTCTATGGGTTGGGATTGTAGCATGGTTATCTTTACTTTAGGGTTGTCCCTTAATGATTAATCACCATGTGATGTCTTCTCATCCTGGTCCTTCTAATGTGTGTTTACTTCACATATATTTTCTACAAATTCCATATTCTTTAATTTTTAAAGTCTGATTATATTTCCATTGTGAATATTCATGTTTTCTTTAACCATTCTTAGTTGAGAACATCTGAGTGGTTTCGAGTTTCTGTTATTAGAAATAAGGTTCATGATCATTGTTATTAGACTAAGTGTCCTAATGATATAGTGAATTCTTTGATATATGAGGTTCCTGGAGTAAAAGTATCAATGTTCTGGAAAACTAAATTGAATTTTCAAAGTATTGTAAGTTTTCAACATCCACAAGCATGAGGAGTGTCCTCTAGCTACATTTGCCAACTGCTTCATTTGAGGTTTGATCTTAGTCATTCGAAATTGATGTAAGATGCAATCTTAGAGTTGTTTGATGAATTCTTAGCCTGGATTGACTAAGAACATTGAGCATTTCTTTAAGTGCTTCTTGGCCATTAGAGATTTCTCCAGAAGAGTGTCCTGTTTAGATCTATACCCACATTTTCCACTGGTTACTTGGTTTATTGATGTATAGTTTCTTCAGTCTTGTTATATTTTAGATATTAGTCCTCTGTCAGATGAAGGGTTAGTGAAGAGCTTTTCCCCATCGGTAGGCACCATTTCGCCCTAGTGATTATGTCCCACTTATCATATTTTGCAAAATATTTCAGTTTCATGAATTCACATTTATTATTTATGATCTTAGTGCCTGAGCTATTGTGTCATGTTCAGGAAATTGTTTTTTGCTAATGATTCAAGACAGTAGCCACTTTCTCTTCTATAGATTTACTGTGTCCAATTTTATGTCAAGGTCTTTGATCCACCCACTTGAATTTGAGTTTTGTGTAGGGTGATAGATATAGATATTTGCATTCTTCTACATACAGACATTCAATTAAATGAACATGATTTGTTAAAGATGCTTTCTTTTTTTTCCATTGTATTGTTTTGGCTTCTCTGTCAAAATGCCCACATGTGAAGGTCCATAGGATGAGTGGGTCTCATATTTCTTTAGGTCTCGAATTGCTATTCTATTGATCAACCTCTGTTTTTATGACAATGCCATGTGGGTTTTTTTACTATTGCTCTGCGGTATCCCTTGAGATCAGGGATGGGACACCTCTAAATGTTCTTTTATTTTACAAATGGTTTTAGCTCTCCTGGGTTTTTGTTTTTCCACATGAAGTTGAAAATTGCTCTTTGTAGGTCTATAAAGAATTATATTGGAATTTTGATTAGAAGTGTATTGAATCTGTAGATTACATTTCCTAAAATGTCCATGTTTTACTACATTAATTCTACAGATCCATGAGTGTAGGAGATTTTTCCATTTTCTGATGTCTTGTTCAATTTCTTTCTTCAGAGACTTCCCTGTTCTTATCATACAGGTGTTTTGCTTTCTTGGCTAGAGTATAAACCACAATATTTATTTGTAGCTATTGTAAAAGGTATTGTGTTTCTAATTATTTTCTCTGTCAGTTTATCATTTGTATAAAGGAAGGCTACTGATGTTTTGTGTTAATTTTGTATACAGCCACTTTGCTGAAGGTGTTTTTCAGCGTTTTGAGTTCTCTGGTAAAATTTTTTGGGTCACTTATATATATATCATATCATCTAGAAATAGTAATTCTTTGACTTTTTTCTCAATTAGTATCTCTTTTGTGTTTTTCTTGCTGTAGATAAAAATTCAAGTACTATATTGAATATATATAGAGAGAGTGGGTACTTTGTCTTATCTCTGATTTCAGTGGAATTGCTTTAAGTTATTTCCATTATTGTTGGATGTATGGTATTGGCTTGCTGTATATTATTTTCATTATGTTTAGATATGTACCTTATATTCCAGATCTCTCCAAGACCTTTAACATGAAGGAGTATTGGATTTTGTCAAAGCCATTTTAAGAATTAATGAGATATCATGTGATTTTTCCTTTAAGCTTCTTTATATGGTTGATTACATTGATAGATTTTTATATACAGAACCACTACTGAATTCAAGGGATGAGGCTTACTCGATCAGTAGATGATGGTTTTGTGTGTTCTTAGACTTAGTTTGCAATGTCTTACTGAGTATTTCTGCATTAATGTTCCAGAAGAGAAACTGCTATGATGTTTTCTTTCCTTCTTGAGTCTTTGTTTGGCTTAGGTATCAAGATGACTGTTACCTCATAGAATGAGTTTGGCAAAGTTTCTTGTGTTTGTAATTTATACAACACTTTGGGCAATGTTTGGGTTTTTATTTTGTGGTATAGTTTTAGGAGTATTAGTATTAGCTCTTCTTTGAAAATCTTGTAGAATTCTGTACTAAAACCATCTAGCCATGGCTCTTTTTCTGTGTGTGTGAGGAAGGGGAGACTTTTGATGAATGTTTATATCTCCTTAGGGGACATAGGATTATTTAAATTAATTACATGTTCTTGACTTAACTTTGATAAATTATGTCTATCTAGAAAATCATCCATTTCATTTAGATTTTCTAATTTTGTAGAATATAGAGCTATGAAATACGACTTAATGTTTCTTTGAATTTCTTCGTGTCTGTTGTTATGTCTCCCTTTTGATTTCTGATTTTGTTAGTTTGGATTCTGACTCTCTGTCTTTTAGTTAGTATGGATAAGGATTTCTATCTTATTGCTTTCCTCAAAGAATCAGCTCTTGATTTCATTAATTCCTGTATTGTTCTCTTTGTTTTTAATGTATTTATTTCAGTCTTGAGTTTGATTTATTTATTTTCTTTTTAATTTTTTTCTTTTTCCTTTCTAGATCTCTCAGGTATAATTTTAAATCCTAGTATGTGATCCCTATAATTCCTTTATGAAGGCACTTAGTACTGTGAACTTTCCCTCTTTTCATTTCTTTCATTGTGTCCCATAACTTTGATAGTGTTCTGCCTTTATTCTCATTGAATTCTACAAAGTCTGTAATTTCTTTATGTCTTCTCTTATGCAGTGCTCAATAAGTAGAGAGTCATTCAGTTTGCATGAGTTTATAGACTTTCTGTTGCTTTTGTTAAACTCCACACTCCATCTTTAATCCAGGGTGATATAATAAGATACAAGGATTTATTTCTACTTCTGTTGAGGCTTGCTTTGTGATTGACTGTATGGGCAATTTGGAGAAGGTTCAATGTGATGAGAAAAAAAATCTATTCTTTTGTATTTGCGTGATAGGTTCTGTAGCTATCCATTAGGTCCATTTGATTCATAACATAGATATTTTTTCACTATTTCTCTGTTGAGATTTTATCTTATTGACCTGTCCATTGGTGAGAGTGGAGTGTTAAAGTGTCCTACTATTAATTGTGTGATAGTATGTGTGATTTAAGCTTTAGTAATGTTTCTTTGACAAATGAGTGCACTTGCATTTGGGACATATATGATTACTATTAAAATGTCATCTTGGCTGAGTTTTACTTTGATAAATATGAAGTAACCTTCCATATCTCTTTTGATTAATTTTGGTTTGAAGTCTATTTTATTAGATATTAGAATGGCTACTTCAGTTTGTTTCTTGGACTGTTTGCTTGGAAAACTTTTTCCACAAGTTAACTCTGAGTTAGTATCTATCTTTATTGCTAAGGTATGTTACTTTTATACAGCTGAATGATGGAT
The DNA here is from genome assembly GCA_021653895.1 of Mastomys natalensis. Taxonomy (NCBI): domain Eukaryota; kingdom Metazoa; phylum Chordata; class Mammalia; order Rodentia; family Muridae; genus Mastomys; species Mastomys natalensis. Next base: position 77,118 of record JAJTUV010001555.1, on the reverse strand, counting down.
CTTGTTTTTGCATCCCTTCTGTTAGCCTGTGTCTTTTTTGAAGGGGAATTGAGTCCATTGATGTTGAGAGATATTAATGAACAATTGTTAATTCCTGTTATTTTGATGCTATTGTTGTTGTGTTGTGTGTGTGTGTGTGTGTTTCCTTATTTTGTTCTTGCTGATATGGAATTCTGTATTTCCTGTGTTTTCTCGAGTATAGTTAACTCCTTGGGTTGGAGTTTGCCTTTAGTTTTTCTCTGGAGGCTGGGTTTGTGGATAGATTTGTTTAAATTTGTCTTAGAATATCTTGTTTTCTCCATTATGGTGATTGAGAAGTCTGCCGGGTATAGTAGTCTAGGGTGTTATCTGTGGTTTCATACAGTCTATAAGACATTTGTCCAAGTCCTTATAGCTTTTAGAGTCTCTGGTGAGAAGTCAGGTGTAATTCTAATATGTCTGCCTTTGTATGTTACTTGGTCTTTTTCCCTTGCAGCTTTTAATATTCTTTATTTTGTAGATTAGTATTTTATTTTATTATTTTTTTATTTAGTATTTTAATTATTATGTGGTGGTGAGATTTTCTTTTGTGGTCCAATCTAATAGGTGTTCTTTAAACTTCTGTATGTTTATAGGCATCTCTTACTTTAGGTTGGGGAAATTTTTTTCTATGATTTTGTTGTAAATATTTTCTTGTCCTTGGAGCTGGAACTCTTCTCCTTCTTCTACTCCTATTACTCTTGAGTTAGGTCTTTTCATAGTATCCCAGATTTCTTGGATTTATTTTGTCAGAAACTTTCTTTAGCTTTAACATTTCTTTTGACTGATATATCAATTTCTTCTATCATATTCTCTATGCCTAAGAATCTCTCGTCCATTTCTTGCATTCTGTTGGTTGATAGTTAAGTCTGTTGTTCTCTTTTTCTTCCCTAGGTTTCTATCTCCACAATTCCTTCAGTTATGTTTTTTTTATTTCTTATTGATTCTATTTTAATTTTCAAGTCTTGAACTGTTTTATTCATTTCCTTCAACTGTTTACTTGTATTTTCATGTACTTCTTTAGCCATTTATTCATACTCTTTAAAGGCCTCTACCTATTTGATTGTATTTTCCTGAGTTTCTTTATAGGGTTTATTCATTTCCTCATTGAACATTTCTATCATCTTTAAAAAAATTGACCTTTTTTTATTAGATATTTTATTTATTTACATATCAAGTGTTATCCCCTTTCCAGGTTTCCCCTCTGCAACCCTCCTATTCGATCCACCATACCCCTGCTTCTATGAGGGTGCTTCCCTTCCCATCCCCCACCCATTCACACCTCACTGGTCTGGCATTCCCCTACACTGGGCCATCAAGCCTTCAAAGGACCAAGAGTTCCTCCTCCCATTGATGCCAGATAAGCCGTTCTTTGTGTTCTTAAGCTTCCTTTGGCTGTCACATTGTTCCTGGAAGTTCCTGATGTAGAAGGCCTCAGGTAAGCAGCCTTGGCCTGCATAATGAACTGAGGAGGAACCGCAAATATCTCAGCAACAGGGGATGCCCCTGGTGGCATGGTGGGCAAAGGATTTACGGTGAGTCTGTATGTTCCAGGTCCTGCAGGCCTAGTGGAGGTGGCCAGTCTATAGAGCTCAAGGGTGGGGTGTGGGCAGGTAAGACACAGGATGCTGCTTGGTGTAGCTGGACATGCCCTAGAGAGATCACACAGTTTATTTTTGGTATGTCTATCTTTAAATTCCTATTGTTACGAGCACTCTGGCCAGAACAGATCAAATTCCCCACAGTGGTTCCACATTTAAGGCTAAGATCTTCTTTTTTATTACAAAAATAACATTTTCTGTTTTTGAAATTATACTTAAAGAATTTTCTCCTTCTCTTTCCTCCAGTCAACCTTCTCATGTACTACCTACTTATTCTCTCAAATATATACCTTTTTTTTCCTTTGTTACTATCATACATAAACACTCAGATACACACAAACATACAGGCGCACACACACACAGACACACACACACACACTATCTTCTGTTCAGACGGTGTACTTGTATGTCTCTAATTCTGTAATTTCTGAGAAAGCCAATTAATATTTAGTAGGAACCAACAACGAAATACACGTAAAATCTGGAGAGCTGGGTTTTAGGATGTCAAAATAAGGAGACAGACAACTCACAAAAATATTAGAAGAGATAACTAAAATTAAAAGGAAAATGAAACTTCAGAAAACTACATAAGTCAAATGTGCGAGCTGGCTTCTGATTTGGAGAATCTGGTTTATTATTCTGTGTAATTTAATGAAAATGAAGGGTCATAGTTGTATTGTTTACTTTTTTGCTTTCATTTATATGCTTTTCTATTATTTCTCTTTTGGATTGGTTATATGATGTGTTGATTATTAAGTTCATTCTACCATTGAGTTCTTTTTTTTTTTTTTTTTTTGGTTCTCGAGACAGGTTTCTCTATGTAGCCGGCTGTCCTGGAACTCACTCTGTAGCCAGCTGGCCTCGAACTCAGAATCACTGCTTGCTCAAGTGCTGGATTAAAGGCGTGGCACACCCGTACCATTGAGTTCTTAATGATTCTTATTCTCTAAGTTGTATTCTAAAACTAAATTCACATGCGACAATAAATCTAAGATGTATTTGTCACTTCTACAGTTTCAGAAATGCTTTTAGATACTTTTTCTTCCTTTTACTCCCTCAATTTATGCCATTCTTAACATTTCATGCTTTTTTGTATTCTAGCCCTAAAATATTATTATAATTACTATCACTTCAATTTTTACTTTATATTTATCTATATCTTAATATCATCATAGCCTTTTCAGCTTCTTTGTATATCATTATTGTGAAATGACGTTTACTTAAAAATTCCTATCTGTATATTTTACTGCAGAGAAAACATCATGAAGAAAATATTAAGTGCTGAATATCTGAGAATAATTTTATTTATACTCTTTTTTTCTAAATCAATTTTATTGGTTATTTTATTATTTTTATTTCAAATGTTGTCCCTGTTTCCTATTTCCCTTTCCACATATCCCCCATCCCATTCCATGCTTTGCCTCTATGAGGTGATCCCCTACCTCAACCCCCATTCCCACCTCACACTCTATCTCTCCTTATGATAGGGCATCAAGCCTCCACAGGAGCAAGGATATCCCCTCCCACTGGTGCCAGATAAGGAAATCTTCTGCTACATAGTAGATGGAGCCACAGACCCCTCCATATATATTCTTTCATTGGTGGTTTAATCCCTGGGAGCTCTGGGTAGTCAGTATAGTTGTATTGCTGTTAGTCCAAGGGGTTGAAATACCCTTCAGTTCCTCAGTCCTCCCCCTAACTCTTCAATTGGCGTCCCCAGGTCAGTCTGATGGTTACCTGTGAGTATCTGCATCTGTATTTATCAGATGCTGCAGAGCCACTCAGAGGACAACTATACCAGGCTCCTGTCAGCAAGCACTTCTTGGTATCAGCAATTGTGTTGGGGTTTGGTGTATGCAGGTGATCACCCTAGTGAAGAAGTCCTGGATCCTTTCCTTCAGTCCTGCTCCATTCTTTGTCTCTGAATTTTCTTAGACAGGAACATTCGGATGAAATTTTTGAGAAGGTGGTAGCCTCATCCCTCAACTGGGGGCTGTGCATCTACTGCAGATGGTCTCTAGGGGATTTATCTCACCTTTGCTGGATATTTCCACTAATGACATCCCCATTGGGTTCTGGAAACCTCTTGCTTCCATAGCACCTGGGACTTTCTAACTCTATTTCTCCATTCCTCACTGCAACATATTTCTGTTCAATTTCCTGAACCTCTGTACTTCTGTTTCTTCCAATACCTGATCCTGACCCCCTTTTTTCCTCTCCCTCCTCTATACTCCCAGTTCCCTCTCTCCATCTATCTCTAATGATTATATTGTTTTCCCTTCATATTTTATTAATCATTTCAATCTTTTACATCTCAAATGATAGCCCATTTTCTGGTTACCCCTCCACAAAACTCCCTCCCACATCTGCACTCTCCCCTATCCCCTTTGCCGCTTTGAAGGTGCTCCCCCACCAACCTACCCTCTCCCACCCTACTGCTCGAGTATCCCCCTATACTGGGCATCAAATTTCCACTGGACCAAGGGCCTCCCCTCCCATTGATGGGAGACAAGACCATTTTCTGCTTTCTATGTATGTGGAGCCATGGATTCCTCCCTGTAAAACATTTGCATTTTGGTCTTCCTACTTAAGCTTCATATGGTCTGTGAGTTGTATCTCGGGTATTCTGAGTTTTGGGGCTAATATCCACTTATCAGTGAGTACATAACATGAGTGTTCTTTTGTGACTGCCTTACCTCACTAAAATTATTTTCTAATTTCATCCAATTGCCTACAAATTTGATGAAGTAATTGCTTTGAATAGCTGAGTAATTCTCCATTGTGTAAATGTACCATTTTCTGTATCCATTCTTCCATTGATGGACATGTTCTTCTGGCTATTAACAATAAGGCTGCTATGAAAATAGTGGAACAGGTGTCTTTGTTATATGTTGGAGCATCTTTTTTGGTATATGACCATGAGTGGAATGCCTCTGTCTTCAAATAGAAATATTTCCAATTTTCTGTGGAACTTCCAGATTAACTTCCTTGCAATTCCACCAACAATGGAGGAATGTTCCTCCTTTTCCACATCCTGGCCAAAATCTGTTGTCACCTGCAATTTTGATCTTAGCCATTCTGATTGGTGTGAGGTGGAATCTCTGTGTCGCTTTGATTTGCATTTCCCTGATGCCTAAAAACGTTGAATATTTCTTTAGGTGCTTCTTAGCTGTTCGGTATTCCTTGGTTGAAAAATTCCTTGTTTAGCTATGGAGACCATTTTTAATAGGGTTATTTGGTTCTCTGGAGTCTAATTTATAGAGTTCTTTGTATATATTGGATATTAGCCCTCCATCTTGTGTAGGGTTGGTCAAGATCTTTTCCAAGTCTGTTGCTTGCCATTTTGTCCTATTGTCTATATCCTTTTCCTTACAGAATCTTTTCAATTTTATGTGATCCCATTTGTCAATAGTTGATCTTAGAGCCTGAGTCGTTATTGTTCTGTTCTGGAAATTTCTTACTGTGCAGATGTGTTTAAGGGTTTTTCCCACTTTCTCTTCTATTAGATTCAGTGTATCTGGTTTTACTTGGAGATCCTTGGTCTGCTTGAACTTGAGCTTTGTACAAGGAGATAAGAATGGATCAAGTTGCATTCTTCTACATGCCAAGTGCCACTTGAGCCAGTACAATTTGTTGAAAATGCTGCCTTTTTTCCACTGGATGGTTTTGGCTTCTTTGTTAAAGATCAGGTGACCATAGGTGCGTGGGTTAATTTCTGGGTCTTCAATTCTATTTCATTGATCTACCTGTCTGTCTCCGTACCATTACCATGTGGTTTTTATCATTATTACTTTGTAGTACGGCTTGAGGTCAGGAATTGTGATTTCCCCCAGAAGTCTTCTTATTGTTGAGAATAGTTTTCACTATCCTAGGTTTTTTGTTGTTCCAAATCAATTTGAGAATTGCTCTTTCTATCTCTGTGAAGAAATGAGTTGAAATTTTGAAGGGAATTGCATTGAATCTGTAGATTGCTTTTGGTAAGATGGTCATTTTTACTGTTATTCCTGCTGATCCAGGAGCATGGAAGTTCTTTTCTCATCTTCTTCTATTTCTTTTTTCAGGGACTTGGGGTTCATGTCATACACGTCTTTCCTTCACTTTCTTAGTTAGAGTTACACTAAGATATTTTATATTGTTTGTGACTATTTTGATGGGTGTTGTTTCCCTAATTTCTTTCTCAGCCTGCTTATCCTTTGGGTAGAGGAAGGTTATTTATACTCTTATAAAAGAGTTTTGAATGTACTTAAACAAAGCCTTTCAGTCAGTTTCTTTCATGTTAAAATGTAACATTTTGTAGCTTATCTCATCAATGTTTGATGCTTTATTTCTGAAGATAAATGTTTGTTTTCTTTGTTTCCATTGAACTTGTTTTGTCTCAGATTGTCAGCAATTTTATTCTGAAGAGATGTGGTAAATGCATTTATCCAGTTTTATTGTAAAGCCAGAAAGATTCAGTGATTGCACAGATTTGAGCTCATGTTTTATTTGTTAGAAAATGCTTGGATATTTTTTTGTATTTTCTCTTCTGTTTCTCATCAATTAAGAATCTAGTAGTGAAATCCAATGATCCTTCTATAAGCTTTCTATATTTTTCATTTTTTAGGTTGACATGTTTGTGCTTTTCTAACTATTGTGTTGATATAACTTACTGTACTGTGTATTCTCAATATCCCATACTATAAAACACCTATTGTGTTAGGTTCATTAGGGCTTTTCCAATCTTAGAAAGTTTATGATTTTTGTCATTTAATAAGTTATATCTCTTTTCTATTTTCTTATCAAATATATTAATGAACATTTAGAGAGTGTTCTCTGTATATTCTAATGATTAGACCATATGTTCATGTTCTATTGACATAATGTTTAGTTTTGTTCTGGTTGACAACTATCTCATAATTTTATTCTGAGTCCCTCTCAATGAGTGACAGAAGTAGAAAATATACACACACATCCTCCACCAGTGAGTTTATGCAATCCTCTATTAAGCAGGAACAATAATTTCCTCTTTGTTATTTATTATTTTGTTGCGATGATCTTGAGTTTGGGTTGCAGGAATTGTGAGGGCTCTTGCATTGTCTGATTCTGCAGCCCTATAATAACTATCCTAATACAGTGTTACACAGCAAGATCCTTCACTATTTTTGGCTATTTATTGATAAGTCCTGAAATCTAATGTTCTTCGCCCATTCATAAAAGCATGAGACAGCTCGACAGCTCTGCTTTCCAAGCCCCATTTTTACCTCTTTTTAGGCACTGCTCAAATACTTAGCCTGTTTCTGCTATAATTTACCTAACCATTTCCAGCATATTTTTGCATTGGCTCTATCCTTGTTGGCAGTCTTAGTCCACTTTCCATTGCTAATATACAATACCACAGACTGCCAAGTTATGGAAAAAAATATTATTGTTTCTCCTCATTCAAATCTAAAGTTGAAGGTCACACTTGATAATGACTGGGACTTTTTTCCAGACAGACCACATCATAGTAAGAAACAGAATGACCTAGTTAATTGCCTTAATGGAAAAAAAACAAAACAAAACTCCATTAAGCTCATCAGTCTATCAATTGCTTGACTGTATTAAGGGACTCATGAAGACAGACCCTTATCACATACACCCTTTACTTTTCCAAGTGAGTCACATTTCAGTGTGAGATTCAGAAGAGACATATTTGGGTAATGATTCTTCCACTTCTTGTCTTGGTGCCATCAAACTTCCATTTCATTTCTCTAGCCCTGGAAGATTTCTAATAGAGGTTACCCCTTATCAGACACCATTTACCTTGGCCTTCTGAATCTATATACACCAAAAAGTGGAAAATGCCTAGAACGATATGGTAGACTCTTTTTATCTTTTTCAAAATCCCTATTAATACCATCAAATAGCTTTTATAACTATCTTTCCCTCTTCAGAAAAAGAATACTCATTCCTATAAATTATTCTGTTATGACCAGAAATCAAAATTGAAATTATTTACAACTTGGGAGGTAAATTAAATACCTGAAAAACTTAAATAACTTAAAAACCGAGGTTGTCCTCAGTTGAATATTGACATCAGTAAACTAGATTATCTGGGTCTCAGCTTTACATGAAATTTGTGGGATGGTCTATTATATACAAAGAGAGTAATCATAAAATTCCCAACATATAATGTAACGAAGCCTTTATAAAGTTGAATTACAAAGTAACATTCTACATTTATTGTGTATATATAGCTTTATATACAAGTAAAACTTAAGCCAATATATTCACTTGCTCTTAATGAATACATGAAGATTGTAAAGGACCATTTTTATCACTACAAGGAGAAAATTAATGAGAATTAAAGTCATTATCATCTGCATAAACTCATATGTCTAATTAGAATACCAAAAGCAATCTCAAAATTGAATTTTAAAACTTGTAATATCAAAATTATTTCATGCTATCATAAACCTCTGTGCTTGTTCTTATAGTAGTAAAAGTAAGGCAAAGACGATAAATAGTTAAAGTAGAAGACAGTAAATTTTAAATGTGGTTACATAAGCTTAAAAGAGGCAGATCTTAACCTTGCCTCTCCTGTCCTCCCAATCCAATCCCAAAGTCTCATCCTAACCTCTGGACCAAAACAGAGGCCTCCCCCTTTTTCTCCGACACCATTTCTAAAGGATTGGCTTACCTAGACCTTCATCTCCAATCCCTATCCCCAACTCAGTCCATTATCCCAACTCCCAACCCCAGCAGGCATAATGTGGGAAGCTACAGGCTACTCCAACCACAGGAACAGATAGGCTAACTGGACACCTTCACCTCTCACTGATTGCATGACCAAGAACCTGAGACTGACATCTAAGGTAAAACCAAACTAAAACAAACAAAACAAAACACAAAATATTTTTTTAAAGGAGTAAAAATGACCCCTAGCAACATTTTGCCATAGATCAATGTTTCCTCAGTCATTATCACAAAAGCTTCACCATATAATAGATTAAAACAGTAAAGAGACTCACAGACAGAAAATATGCAGAGTCCTTGGAAATAAACTGCATGTCTCTATCAAATCCCTCCCCTCAGTGCTCAAGAATCCTGTGGCAGAGGAAGCAGTAAGAGTGTAAGAGTCAGAGGGGGAAGACCCCAGGAAAGCAAGACCCTCTAAATATTGATGCATATGCACACGTGAACTCACAGAGGCTGAGACAGCATGCACAAGGCCTTAACAGGTCTGCTCAGGTCCTAGAGCTAAAAGGACCTGATTCCTAACACAGAAGCCATTTTCAATTGATAATCACTTGAAAATTTAGCTTTCTCCAAAGGAATCTCACCAGAGAAACAAACTCCTCTTAAGATAAGCTATATGCCTAACAGTAGGTGAACAACAGAAAATAAATCCACAGGCATCTTCAGAGATTCCTTGTTTCATACTGTATCAGGGTGTTAAAAATCTTTATCTTATTTTTGTTTAAATATTAGTTTCTAAATTTTACTCATATAATTTTTTCTTTCTCTTTTGCCCTACAGGTCCTTTGTGTGTATACTGTGGCATCCAGTTTAGTGGACTTACGTGATCCATAAGCATGCAAATGTATGGATCTCTGCATCTATATATATTTTTTGTGCCACTTTTGGGGCTATTTTTCTTCTGTTTATATGTTTTGGCCTATTCTGATGTGTTAGTTTGTGTTATATCTCATTATAATTAATTATTTTTATTGTGATATTATCTCTTTGAAGCTTATAGGTTTTTTTAATGAGAGACAGAAAGGGATGGGTCTAGGTAGGAGGAAATGGGAGGAGAAACTGGGAGGAGTAGAGGGAGGAGAAACCATAATCAGATTATAAAATGTGAGATAAAAATTTATTTTTAATAAGAGGGAAAAATTAAAAACCAAACTAATATATTTAAAAGATGAAGTATCTTGACATCATATTCTGAGAAATAGCTCCATTTAGACAATTCCAATTGATGCTAATATTTTTTTAAATTATAATTAACTTACAAATATATGCTATGTTAATGTGTTTATTTAAATATTTAACAAATAATGCCATTTACTATAAACAAAGTACAACAAATATGAGAAAATACTTGTATACAAGAACTAACTACTGTGGAATAAAATCAATTGTTTAGTAGTGAGTTACTGAAACTCATAAAATGTGTCAGAAGTAGACCAAAGTATCCCATTGATAAGGCAAAGAGATTCAAAGTTGTTTTTTAAAAATACTTTTAATAAAAATATAGAAAAACACAAAAAATTATAATAATTTGCCCATGTGTGGTGATATTTGCCCACAACCCCAGCACTTGAAAGGTAGAGGCAGGAGGATAAGAAGATCAAGATCATTATTAACTTCATTAGATACTTCTTTGGTAAGGTTGACAATAGATTAATAATTCAATAGTCCAGTAATAATCCCCAGTAAAATCTCAATTACTATAGCTATTTGACCGTAACAAATATTGACTTAATTCACTGCATATCAAAACACTTGTTTTCCCATTGGGCCAGTAACTTGTTTAAATCTGCCTGCTAAGTAGAGGCAATTTGTACAGCTTAACATTGTATAGACACCCTGAATAGAATGCTAAGTAGTGTATTATCACATGAAAATGGGATACTTTTATAAATGGTTGCTCTGATTAGTTATCTATGCAACAGAAATGTCAAAGTAATGCAAATGTTGAAACAAAATACAGTAAGTCAACACTTATGCCAGCAATTTCATGCCACTGCTGTGAGTAGTATTTTGTATTTGCTGCTATTGATTAGAAAAGAAAGATTGAATGCCATTTACCGTATTAATTAAAATACTGGAAGTATTATGAGCTAACTCCAGCCTATTACTCAAGGATGGCAAAGGCATGACAAATGCATGAAATTATTGAAATCGAATGTTGTGTGTTACTTTAGATAATATTTTATCCTTGTATTACAAAATCATCAATTTATACATATGGAAACTAAAGGCTTTTCTTTGCATTAAAGCCAAGAATATAGCACATAAGAAGGTATTTTATTATTCATTTTTCACATATCCCTTGCTGGTTCACATCAAAGGTAGTCAAACTCTCCTATAACTTTTTCTCCTAGCCAACAAAATTTAAAATCAAATAAACTTCATCAGTGATTTCATTTGAAATGCATCTTTACTTTAGTCAAGTAGTGATGGAGATATTTTTTTTTCTCTACACATACTGAATACACACACACACAGATATATATATATATATATATATATATATATATATATATATATAAAATGAATGGCATCTGAAATTTATATATGCTAGTAAAAATAAAGTGTCACTTGTGAATTGAGTTATTTATACATTTATACATTGTTGAACTGGGTTAAGATGAATTCTAGGCCCTTTAGTTACAAACTAGACACACATGTATATATAATTTGCATATGAAGAAGATTAATTGAATATTAAAATATATCTACACTTAAGCCATCAATATGTACCTTATAGTACCTACCATAGCCTAAAACACTTTTAGTAGGTGTTTTGTTTTCCTTCTGTCCATAAATGTGGTGATTTGAAAAGAATGGTTCTCGTAAATACATATATTTGAATGTTTAGTCATCAGGGAATGGCACTACTTGAGAAAGATTGCTAAATGTGATCTCTTTGGAGTATGTGTAACTTTGTAGGAGGAAGTGTGTCACTGGGGTTGGGCTTTGAGGTTTAAAATGCTCAAGTCAGGCCCAGTGGCTCACCCTTCTTATTGCCTACTGATCTGATCTAGAGTTATCACCTACGTCTCCAGCACCATGTCTGGCTGTATACCACCATGCTACCTGCCATGATGATAATGGACGAAACCTGTGACACTGTAAGGAATCTACAATTAAATAGTTTGTTTTATAAGATTTGCGTTGGTCATGGTGTCCCTTCACAGCACTGACTTACACATATGAGTATTAATCTTTTACAAATACTTTATACATGTAAACATTTATTATTCTTGCCTTGTGGTTCTATCTAGGAATTCTGGTATTATCTAGAATAAAAGGTGTAAGAATACATGTTCATGACTTCTTGCTGGCTTTGAAAGAGTTGTGTGCAGTTTTTGTTCACTGAAGGTTATTTTTTTTAACTGTGGACATTTCACATACAATATTTATAACCTGTTTATAAGTTCTTTTATACATAATTAAACAGAATATTAAATTATTTGCTACATCTACTGAAATGATTGTGGTTTTTATCTTTCATTTTGCTAATGTGAAATATCACATTGTTTACTGCAAACTGAAACATTCTTGGATTGAATCACATATGATCACGCCATATGATTTTTCATATTTTTATTATTTATTTATTTTTCTTACTTACTTTGTATCAGTGTCCCCCTCCCAGTGGTCATCCTCTCTCACAATCATCACCCCCATACCCTCTCTCTGTACTCTCTGAGTGGGTGGAGACCCCTTTGGGTATCCCTAACCCTAGCACATTAAGTCTTTATGAGGCTAGGTACTTCCTCTCCCATTGAGGCCAGACAAGGGAACCCAGCTAGAAGAAGATATCCCACATACAGGCAACAGCTTTTGGGATAACACCCATTCCAGTTGTTTGAGAGCCACATGAAAACTAAGCTGCACATATGCTACATGTGTGTGGGGAGGCCTAGGTCCAGCCCATGTTTGTTCTTTGCATGGTTATTCAGTCTCTGAGAGCCACAAAGGTTCAGGTTAGTTGACACCATTGATCTTCTCATGGAGTTCTAATTCCCTTTGGGACAGCAATCATTTCTCCTATTTTTCAATAACTATTCCCAAGATCCATCCATTGTTTGGCTGTGGGTGTCTGAGTCAGCTGCTAGGTGGAGTCTCTCGGAAGATTGGCATGCTAGACTACTGTTTGCAAGCATAACAGAGTATCAGGAATAGTTTCAGTGGTTGGTGCTAGCCCATGAGATTGGTCTCAAGTAGGGCTGGTTATTGGTTGGTCATTCCCTTAGTTATTGGTTAGCATATGAACTTGTAATGTGCTGATGTATTCAGTTTTGTAAAACTCTGTTGAGGATTTTTCCCATTAATATTTATCAAGTATAACATTACACTATAGTATTATTTCAAATGAGTTATAACTTTTTAAAATATCAAAAACATGACCATTAGTGTAGATGGTATTCTACCTTGATTTTGTGGAAATTAACTTTGAAACACCTCAGTTATCTCTATGAAAAAAATGGAAGAAGAAAACATCAATTTATAGGATTAATATATATTTAAATTCTGCCGTATTCTTTAGGAAAGATTTTCCCCCCTTGTTCTTAACACTCCCCTTTCCTTCTTACTGTTCTCCTCTATTCCTCCACATTCTTCATGCTTAAACCTTTTCACCAGTATCCCTCTTTATACATTTTATCTGTTTGTTTTGACAATTGTATTTTAATTTGATTCTCTAATTTCTCCCTCCAAACACTCCCACATACCCCTGCCTACACTTCTACAGATTCAGGGGACTCTTTTCATTAGTTGCTATTGCCTGCATATCTTTATTGGTGTATGCATCAGTGCTCCCAGATGTAACTTGTTGAGTCAAAAGAATATATCATGAAGTTATCTGTATGTAAAGCTAAAATTATTAAATAAAATAATTTGAGCTTTAATTTAAAAATCATTTTAAATCTACAGTATTCCAGAAATATTAATGAGGATGTTAAAGGGGAATATTGGCAGAGAATAAAACCAAGATTAAGCGAGCTATCTTATGGTGCATGTAAAACTGATGTATTTGAGCCTTGTCCATTGAACAACAGAGAATGAGTTCAAGCATAAAAGCATGGATGCCCTTTGTTGAGTAATATGTCTATTAGCACAGAGAAGGGGTATGTGATCTCATATTTACAAACGGTGCACAACAATAAACACAAATCAATAGTGTTAAGTTCAGATAGAGGTTGTCTACAGAAGGCAGAAAAATGGATAAATTATAAATTATAAAATAAATAAATAATCCAATTGGAGGTCCTATTAAAATATGGCATATTAGGAAGCATCTCTACTTTGAATTTGTTCATTTAAATTGATCAATAGAGCCTGTCCAAGCATAGTTTTAGTGATACAGTATGGAATGGGAAATAGGCAAGTAAAGATAAAGAATATTTACTGAATATATTTATTTTTCTGTTCTCAATCATTTGTCTTATTTTGTCAAAGAAAAATTATAGATTCTTTGAACATAATTACTTTCTTTTGCTAGTATTTCTTCAAAATAATTCATAGCCTAAGTGACTTCTTCTCCTAACCCTCAGACTTAAAATTAGACTAAAACCTTGTCTTTTTAGAAAAAATAAGTTAATCTAGTCTTCTGGTGTTTCTTTTTTCTTTTCTTTTCTTTTTTCTTTTTTTTTCTTGTTTTAATTGGTTATTTTATTTATTTACATTTCAAATGTTATTCCCCTTCCCAGTTTCCCCTCCACAATCCTCAATCCCCTCCTCCATCCTACCTCTATGGGAGTGCTACCCCAGCTGCCCACCTACTACTGCCTCAGCAACCTAGCTTTCTCCTATCCTGTGTCATCAAGCTTCCACAAGACCAAGGGGCTCCCCTTCCAGTGATGCCAGATAAGGCAATCCGTATCCATATCCAGCTGGAGCCATGAGTATCCCCTGTGTGCTCTTTGGTGGGTGGTTTGGTCCCTGGGATCTTTGGGTTGTCTGATTGGTTAATATTGTTGTTCGTTCTATGAGGCTGCAAACCCTTTCAGCTCCTACAGTTCTTGCCCTAACTTCCCCCATTGTGGTCCCTGCATTCAGTCTAATGTTTGGTTATGTACATCCTTATCTGTATTGATTCAGCGCTGGCAGAGCCTCTCAAGGAACAGCTATACCAGGCTCCTCTAAGTACTTCTTAGCATTAGCAATAGTGTCTGGGTTTGGTGTCAGCAGATGGGATGGATTCCTAGGCTGGGCAGTCACTGGATGTGCTTTCCTTCAGTTTCTGCTCTACTTTTTGTCCCTTCATTTCCTTTTGACAGAAGGAATTCTGGATTAATATTTTTGAAGTGGGTAGGTGGCCCAGTGGATATCCACTGGGAATGGCCTCTACAGGTTGTATCTCCCCTTTGCTGGGTATTTCGGCTAAAGTCCTCCCTGTTGGGTCCTGGGAATCTCGTGGGTTCCTGGTATCTGGGACTTTCTAGTGGCTACCCCTGTTTCCCATCCCCCACTGCTACCCACTACTTTCAAATCCCTAACCTGCTGTACTTCTCCTCCATTTCCTTCCATATCTTAACTGGTTCCCCTTTTTCCTTCCCCCTCCTCTCTTCCTCCCAGATCCCTCTCTCCCTCTACCTCCCAGAGATTATTCTCTTCCCCCTAGTGAGTAGGACTGTCGCATCCACACTTTGGTGTGATCTTTCTTCTTGGGTTTCATACGGACTGTGAGTTGTATCATGGGCTCTCCAAGCTTCTTTTTGGCTAATACCCACTTATCAGGGAGTACATACCATGTGTGTTCTTTTGTGACTGGTTACCTTACTCACGATGATATTTTCAAGTTCCATTCATTTGCCTGCGAACTTCATGAAATCATTTTTTTCTTAATCTAATCTTCTGGTGATTTTTAAATGTTTTATTTTAAAAGTAATATAAGTTTACATTGCATATTGATCTAAATGTTACTAATAGTGGACCTTTTTATTCTTCATGATACCACTTCCTAATTCCAAAGTCTGTAAATATATGACGTTCCATGAAGAAGGAATCTTGACAGTGTCATCATATTGAAAATCTTTAGAACAGAACTTGCAAGTGGGCTCAATGCAATAATAAAAGACCTCATAGTTTACCCTATTAACATATATCTTATTACTTACAAGCTAAGACACTCATGTATTCTCATTACAATGAATAAAATGAAATGTGATAATATATATTTTGATGCATAGTTCTCATACTATTTGTTAATAATCATTTATCTTGATTATTTGTCAGTTCATGCCTAAAGATTTCTGGTTTCTAGATATTAAATTATATTTCTTCTATAGGAAGATTATATTGTCTAAGAAAGAATGGGCAGTTATTTTCCCTCTTCAAGAAAATTATAAATAGTTTTTAATAAATATATAAAAGAAAAGTACATGCAAAGTTGTTAAAATATAGTGACATTATATATATATGTATATATACATATATATATATATAATCTCTACAATATATAGGTATTATTTAGACTGTTAAAAAGGGAAAATAAAATAAATAACAGTGGTCTAGTCAAGGACAAACTCACCAAGATTTAGAGGAATCCTGATAGTAATTATCAGAGTAAAATTGGTATGATCATTTCTATTTTTGGTGTGGTCATATATGCTGATGGAATTGACTCAGCCTGTACCCATACAATCTTCCATGAACTTCTTAGAGAAAATGTAGAGGACTTGTAATTTAAGTTTTTGAATAATCTGTCTGTGTGACTCCATTAGAAAGAATGAGTAAATCGGATTATTCCAAGCTGGCCTGGAGCCCCAAATCCTCTGGCTTTAGGCTCTGGACCTCTGAAATTACAGAAATTACAGGGCCAACATAATGATAAATCTTCCTAAGAAATATGAGAGGATGAAAAAGAGGAAAAATGTACATGAAGTTTATACTGTATCAGTAATTCTCCTACCTTACATTCATGTGACCACAGAGACTAGAAGAGATAGAGGATGAACAACTCTAGATATGGAGAGCCAAAATGCCTTGCTAATACTTTCGTGGCTTCAGTCAATTGGGACAATAAGAAAATAACTTAGAGTTTTTCAATACATCCAGTTCATGTTATATGTGGCCATAGCAAATCAATACATTAATAAAATAAACTCATTGATTTTTCCCTATTTGGTTTAAAGTTCACTACATCAATACATTAAATTTACCCATTCTTTCTACTGGAGCCACACATACAGATCATAAACTTACATTACATGGCAAGCAGTATGTCTATTTTCTGATCAACTCACAGAATTATGTAGGTACAGACTGAGTTAATTCCATCAGCATGTATGTCCATACCAAGAAAAAATTGATCATGACAATTTTACTCTGATAATTACTTTATCTGAACTTATCCAAGACAAAGAATGAATGATACAGTCCAAGCCAGAAATGCATGTGACCTAAGACACTAGAAGAGGCAATGAAGGGAAGACCCTACACACTCAGAAGGAAATGGCCTTGCCTACATGTTTATGGCTTCGGACATCTGGGAAAATAAAATAACTTAGAGTTTTTCAATATACCCAATTTATGGAGGATTTTTCAATACACCCAATTTGTTTTGCCTTTCTCAAGACAAAATTAAATAAACAATATACAGCAAAACATAAAATTATTATTACTCTATTTAGAACACAGCAGGACAATCACACTTATCTCCATCTCAACACCCTTAGGTGCTGTAACTACAAAGCTCTACCAGGCTCTTAGTATGAGCTAACAGAACCATTCCCTTTGGTTAGAATGAAAGAAGCAATAATGTTTAACCAACCATGCTTGGTCTGTTGTCACATACTTATAAATTTTAAGCTTAAGTCACTAAAAATTCCAATAAATGTGACTAATTTACAATAAAATATAATAAGTGTATATGACTTTTGATTAAAGTTACCCTACACTCCCATCTGTTGGTTAATGATAAGCTTGATTTCTTCTTAGCTGTAGGACCTTAATTTCTGTTTGCTTAGAGCATTTATTTTAGAAGCCCAGCAACTATACATCTCTCAAGAACTGAGGAGGTATCTATATAAGCTTGCTACTGCAGTGATAAAATGACATGATAGAAATCAATTTTAAAAAGACGGAGTTTAATATGACTTATGGTAGTAGAGGGTTCAAATCCATAAAAGAGGACCAGTGTGACAGGATTAGGAAGCTGTATGTATGGTCACATTTCTATACTTACACAGGAAGCAGGGACACAGTTGTAAAAGGAATGAGGGTTTAAAACTCCAAAAGCCCTCCCCCAGTGACGCACTTCCTCCAGGAGGGATGCATTTCCTGCATTTCCTGATGGTTTCATAACCTGTTTGCAGCTGGAATCAGTTTATCTCAGTCCTAAGTGTGGGCAACACCTTCTAGTGGTAGCATAGATAAAATGACACATAAGAAAGAAACAGCTTTTTGTCTGCTTGCTCTCCTTCTCACTGGTGAATATATCTAATCTGTTGCTAAAGTATTCCTTTCATGTTTTTCAAACTTACTTCTTCATGATTCCAAACTGACCAAACTGACCAAATTGCAGCAGCTTGTGTAGGCATCCTCCAGGCTTTTGGCACCAGATTGTGAATGTGAGAAATGTAGCCCTTGGTCTGACAAACTACCAGATTCTCAGGCTCTCCAGTGTGAGACATTTTCTGTTGGACTCCCTGGATGAAGTCCTGTAATGCGTTCTAATATATATATTGTGTGTGTGTGTGTGTGTGTGTGAGAGAGAGTTTCTTTTCTTTAAAGAACACTGATTAATAGACACTTCAATTAGAACCCTTTTTTAAAGTATATCTGTCACTAAATAGTCATGATTAATTATCGATTTTTCTGATGGCTCTTTGCTGCATACATTGTACTCATGGGACATGCAAGTGAGTTGGCACTGTACCTGCTGCCACTTGTTCATATGGACCCTGAATCACTACTCACTATTGTCATGAGCTCAGATCAAATGTAAAGACACATTTCTTTCTTTCTTCATTGTCAGTATTTATTGAATAAAAAATAAACCAACAAGATTTATTGGTTTTAAGTCTATCAAGTTGAGCTGATTTCCCCTGAGAGTTAACCAAGGCAAAGGGGCTTTTTACTTCCATCTTAACTACTAACATGAACTGTCAAATCACACACTATGCAACAAATCAAACTCTGGATATGTAGTTTGTAGAATAGTTTGAACAGTTAAACAGGTCTCAGCAAGGCTTAAGCAGTTTCAAGAGATAACAAGGAAGCCTAACAGGAGACAAGCAGAAGGCTGCTAGATATACAAAGAATGGTTCTGTAGGGATTCGATAATGAAGCCTGCTGGAGTTTTGCTGAAGGCACTTCTGCAGAGTTGAAGTACAAGTTGAGAGTTGAACTGAGCTTCAGGCAGTTATAGAAGTGAGGAGATGGATCATGATTATGGAGATGCTACAAATAAAGAGTATTAATGAGTCCAGGTATATGAATGGATGAAGAAACAGACATCAAGAACAGATGAATAAATGGGAAGTTGGAGGAATAGCATTTTGAATAGGGCATATTAACAGTGAGGATTAAAGCAAGCTGCAATGCTGGAAATAGGAGATTTTTAAATATAGGCATCTCAGTGTATACATTATGTGATCTGCTGACAACTTGGTTGGGCAATGACCTCCATGGTGTTCAACATCCTCCTCTTCCTGGGCTCCAGGTAAGCTTGTTGCATTCGTTCTTCAATCTGATGTATTTTAGAAGTTTTCAGGCCACGTTTCCCTGACACATCCATGTGTTCATATGATCCCAGATTAATTTAATACATTTAAAGTGTGGTACTTTTTGCTTCAAGGAAGAAGGTATTTATCACTCTGAGTGGTGTAAGTGATGCCAGACAGATGGTGTTGTTTATATGTTTAACAAGGTTCAGGGTCAACCTGCTTCTGAATTTGCACTCAGAATGGACTAAAATTTTGCTTGTAAAATAGAGTCACTCAGGGCAAGCCACACCATGAAAAGAACTACTGTTTTACATAACATATGGCAACTCAGAGAGGGTCTCAGCTTCATCTCAACAATGTTATAATTATCTGTGAAACTTAGAAAAAATAATTTCAGTACTAGATGGAAAACAAGCAAATCAACAGCCAGGAAAAGAAGAGAGAGAAATATTCTCTAAAATATTATTGATTTAGATCCTATCCTTATTGAGTCTTTGTCTTATTGTCAGTTTTCCAGAAGCATAGCCAAATAAGACTGCTTTCTCCAGCCTTTGGAGAGCCACTAGTCTGTATTCAGTTATACTATGTCCCTATGTTTCCCTGGAAATTCTGGCAGGCCCATATTTGCCTGTGTTTCTGGAAAAAGTCAGAAAATTCACAGTGAGTGATTCTTTCGCTACCTCTCTGTTCAGTTCTTGTTGGCCGTGTTGGTTAGACATATCACCATAACATTCCTCTGCTTTCCTTCTTTTTGAAGCCTTGCTAAGAAAGGTGAATTTAGGCCCTTGACAGCATATTTGTTTTTCCAAGTTCCCCTCAAACTTATTACTCTGCATGTGGCTCCAAAATGCTTCCTATACTATTTTCTGCCAGAAGAAGCACATGAATGTCTCCATACATAGTTCTGCATGCTAATGCAGTGAAGAATTTCAACTTTTTCATCCGTTGAAGGCAGTATGTGCTGCTACATTGTGTAAATCTGTCCCATTTGCTCTTTACATATTTTAGTATATTTGTGCTTTGCTTTTAGTCATGAAAAGGTAAGACATTGTGGCCACTAAATGTTTTGACATTTTTCAGAAACTGAATTATTCTTAAAAATGTCCCAGTTCTCAAGGACTGAAATATAATTTGGAGTCTTGCATATCCTAGACAACTACTCAGTCATGAGTTATATTCCCATCCCTTATTTTTTTGGCAATATTTCTGCAATAACACAGCTGACTTTACACTTGAGATCACTCTCCTGAGATTACAGATGTACAGCACCCTGCATAAGCATATATCTACTATCTACCTATTTATCTATCCATCTATCTATCTATATCTATACATGTGTATAAATACATATATGTATGAATGCATGTATGTATATAATGACTCAATTATTCATAAACTGATTAAACTTATTGCAAGTTTTTTATTAATTTACACATAATAGTTTCTATGTGCTTGATTTGGTTAACTCAGTACTATATATTTTTCTATGAGTAATTCTGTGACTGAACTAATTCATATGTGTGTAATATATATTATATACATATAATATTTTTTAATTTTGAAATATTCATAATATATACTAGCATATGCTTTAGTGCAGTCCATGTGTTAACATTAGAAAACTCAATGTTGAAGACTGCATACAAGAAAATTTAAATCCTTTACAATGTTTTATTCAATTTTCCCTGAGGTTTCAACTTCTCAAATGTTAAAATCATCCAGTTGTTAGGTTCTGAGATCTTCTATAGCCAGCACATGCTGATCTTAAGAGAAATCTGTTTTCATGAATGATTCTGTTTTCACTTATTACTGTTGAACAATTATGTTGTTTTATTTTCTACATCTTTTGAAGTAACAGATGTTGCCAATTGACCTTTGTTAACTACTTTGCCAGGTGTGAATTTTTTTTTTTGAATAGGCTGCTCAGATTTTTTGTTTCTGGATCAGTAGAATTATAAGTTTTTATAAAGCCTGTTTTGACAAAAGATGCCCTTGATTCTATATATTCTGAATTAAAGCCAAAATAGATTTATTAACAAGTGAATAGAAGTAGAAAGAAAAGTTTAAGATTGTAAAGGATAGAGACCAAGAAGAGAAATATATTTCTCTAATGCCAAAGAACCCGTATGAACATCTTAGATACATATGGAGCTGTGAACTTAAACCAAGTAAAAACTTCAGGAGTTCTCTAACTAAATGATATTTACATTTCAATAATAATTCACTGGAATGTATGAGTTTTTTTCAAACTACATGTTATCTAATGGTAGCATGCAAATTAAGATAGTTGATGAAATTATATTTTGTAAATGAATATTATTAATATAAAATGTGTAAATATGAATGTTTTATCCCAAATGATAAAACAACTAGAATGGAAACTATATTTCATATGAAACTGAAGTCCAAATGTTTTCCATGGCATCTAACTAATTGGGTAAAATATTTAGCATATTAAAATTATTCAATTTTATAATATTTTAATTATATTTAACAATAATGAAAATTTTAGCAACAAAACAGTATGCATCTATTACATTTTTATCATTGTGAACTGTATACCCTTGAAAAACATTTTTAAGATGCACTCTTATTAAACATTCTATAGGAATATTTGATTGATTATGATTTCTGTGATTGTTAGAGTATCACAGGCCAACACCCAAATTATCCTAGGCTATCTTTATCACCTAAATAGCCATCATTATTTGTCTCAATGTAACCTGAAGTCCAATGATTATTAGGTAAGTCCTGTTGGAGTTTACAAGCAGACACCTGGTTTCTAGGAGGCTAAAATAATGACAAATAACAGATAAATGAGAAGAGATTTGCTGGCTTTGCTAGAAACGACCTACTAATGTTTACAATATTGTAGTATTAAAATGCTTAAACATAGAGCTCTCTATATTGTTCCAGAAAACGTTATTTAGGATAATCTCAGAACTTTTGGGTCTACAATGAGCCAAATACATTAATCTGGAGATGAGAGTTTTATTTTTGTGTCAACATCTTTACTATCAAAATCCACTGAGTTTGCCTTATTTGATCTTAGAGGAGATATTTATGGACAACTAAATCCAAGATTAAGGCAGAGGAGTGAGGTGTGGGAATCCATACAAGCTGTAAAGATCACTCTTTGGAAATTAGGGTAGGCTTCCTGCAGCGTATTTCTACCACTCCTGTATCTCCTCTTCTGCCCTTAAATATATTGTTAATTTTAAATTATTTCTATATACAAATTTGTACAATTGGTTTTGATCACATTCATCCCTTTCGCCAACTCCTCTTGATCAATATCCCTTCTCTATCCACATAGCTTTATAATGTTCTCATTTTTTTTTAAATGTAAAGTCCAACTTGATATTACAGTGGCACTCCTGGATCTGTGCCTTCTCATTTGAGCAAGGTTGACCAAAAAGGCATGACACCTTTAAATAAAACTGACTCTCCCTCTCTCAGAAACTATCATTTGCCAATATCTCATTTAGAAGTTAGACTTCATGCCATTTATCATTCAATGACAGGGTTTTGACTGGCTTCAGTTCATGTATGTCATGTGCATGCTGACTCAATCACTATGAGTATAAATGTGCAACTATGTTGCTGTTTTGGGGAAATATTATTTCTTGGATTCAACAACCACTTCTTGATTTTATAATGCTTCCATCTTCTCTTCTTCAATAATCTCAGAGATTCAGAGAGGAGAGGTTATGATTAGATGTCCCACATAGGGTTGAACAGTCTATAGTCTCTTACTCTCTGCATCTTGACTAGCTGTGGTTCTCTTTAATAATCTCCAACTACAAATGGAGCTTTTCTGATGTCAGGTGAGAGATGTACTACTCTATGGGTATAATGATGCCTGTAGAAGTCAATCTATTACTATAGTCATTTAGCTTAAAAATAGTCATAGGTACTCCACTAGGGTCTATTAATAGGTTTCAGACTCCAATAATGATGCCATGTATAGGTTTTATCTTGTGAAGATTTATCTGATTGATTTAAATTCAATCAGAGGGTGACTGGCTATTCCCATGACAACTATGCCACTTCAAATCTCACAAGTGTGTGTGCCGGTGTGAGCACCTGTGTGAGAGCCTTGTGTGTGTGTGTGTATGTGGTGTGTGTGTGTGTTTTCATTCACTCAATATAATGGTTTATACTGCAACTTACTACTTCAATAAATGACAGCCTCTGTGATTTATTGACATGAATTTGTTAAAGTAAATGTCTAACAGTGGGAGTTTTGTCATATAGTTGATCTACCTTTAGCTTTTTGAGAAATTTCAATACTGATTTCCAATATAGCTAGATTGGTCACTGTAACACCAGCATTATTTTAGGGTTTGTTTTGTTCATATCCTTACAGCAATTGTGTTGATTTTTTTTTTAATGGCTTACATTCTCAATAAAGTTACATATAATCTTGGTACAGCTTCAATTTGCATTTCACTGACAATGAGGTTTCATATTTCTTCTTGCTAATTAACATTTTGTATTTCAAAATTTGACAACTGTCTAAACATTTCACTAACTCAGTCTTAAAAGTTATATGAAAGAATAAAAATGTTGTGTTTTCAAAGCAAAAACTATAACACTGGAGATAACACAATGCCCAGGTTGTACTACCACTATGGCACAATAGTAAAAATATCATTTTATCATCATAAAATGATACACTATTAACAATGGAATAAAAAACCTAGTTATAAACACATACAGCTATAGCTAGCTAAATTTTTACAAACCTATGGGAAGATACATTGGAGAAATGACAAACTCTTCAGGAGATAATACTGAGAAATCTATGTATCCAAAATTATAGAAAAATGAAACTCCATATAAATATTCTACACTTTAGCTAGGCCACATAGTTCAAAAAACTAATATAAAACCTGAAACAATGAAACTATAGAAGAAAAGTTCAGGGGACACCACACACACACACACACACACACACACACACACACAACACACACACCCTAAAAATACAACTAGGCAAACATATTTTGAATAAGCCTCTGGTTGCTTAGGAAGTCCTGCCAAGAACTGAAATTGTGAAATTAAAAAGCTTCTGCTCAACAAAAGAAGAAAAATAATAACAATAGTAATAATATACATAATAAGGTAGCCTAACAAATATGAGAATATTCTTTGCCTTCTATCCATTTGGTAGAGCATTACTATCTAGAATATAAAATGAACTTTACAAAATGAGCAAAAAGTCAAACAACCCAGTACTGAAAACATTTTCATTTAGCTTTCCATATCAAAGGTAAGATCAAACACTGGCAATTTGTTAAAAATTTACAATTAAGTATACTAGTATATATTTCATGTTTTGTTATTTTCCCTTACCCTCGAGAATCATTAAGTTCTTGATTAATAGCCTGTCAAAGTGAATAAAATGGAATTTATTATGAAAAGTTTGGATTTCATACATTGTTATTTTAAAAATCTTTTAAAGTTCACTATGTACATAAATGCAACACATTTTAACGTAATTCAGTGGCCTTCAATAATAGCACCACCTAAATAGTCTTAATTGGAACCGACCAATTATAACATCCTAACTGTTAAAAAGTTCTGAGTATGTCCTTAACTTACATGTAGATCATTGCTTAGAATATTACTAGAAGAAAATTGTAATAAGATCCAGACTAGAAGATTAACAGGTTATGCCTATCTGCAAGTATGTCTCTCTCCTCCTCTCTTGAGCTGATCCTGTACACAGGTGAAAGGTTTATAGACTCTAACCATCAGGTTTAGAAGTATGTTACCATTGCTGATATCATACTTCACATGTTGTATATCCACAACCTAAAGCGCCCTCTCCTCTCCTCTCCTCTCCTCTCCTCTCCTCTCCTCTCCTCTCCTCTCCTCTCCTCTCCTCTCCTCTCCTCCCTCCCCTCCTTCCCTAACTCCCCTCCCCTAACCTCCCTCCTCCCCCTCCTCTTTTGTCCTCCCTCTTCTGTCCTCCCTCTACTCTTTGTCCTCCACTTTTCTGTTCTCTCCTCTGTTCTTCTCTCAGCAAGTTCCTAAAACCCTTCTCTTGTAATGGTACATCTACTCATCTAGTTTTGTCAGGGATCCTCCAACTACTACTGTCAACAAAATGGCATTAAAAACTTCTCCTTCTTTGAAATCTATTAGAAGAAACTCCCATTATGTCACATGGGTTCGACTGTCCCTCATGCTATGCTGCTGTCTGTCTTGGCATTAATATTCTTTTACCAAATATTCTACCCAAAAGGACAATGTGCTTTAATGCCTTTCATGAATCCTAAGTGATTTTACTGTCAGTCTATCAACAATTACCAATAAAATTGCTGACAGAAAATTTGAGATATCCCAGCAAAATCACTATCTGTTATTAGAAAATCAACAGGTCTTGGAGGAATGGTGTTTATATGAACTGTGTAAGATATTTCTCTGTTCTTTCTCTCTTGCCTAATGCAATTTTGATTTGTTAAAATAAAAAATAACCTATAATTAAAAGGCAGAAGGTGGGATATATGTATCTGAGAGAATAACTCTGGGACAGTCATGTTTGGAAAATCTGCTACCAGGATGCAAAGGAAATCAGACATGAAACTCAGAAGATGCAACCAGGCATGTGGCAGAACCATGTTAGTATAAAAAAGGGAAAAAAAGTTATAAGCTACTTGGAATAAGTATAACATATGCTCTAGGTAAAAATACATAACTAAATCTCTGTGTCATTATTTGGGAACTGGGACAGACAGACCCATATAGATATACTCTCTCTTTGGGTTCTTAGTATCATTAATAACTGAATTTAAGAATGAATTTAAATAGGCATTTGAGAAAAATTTTATTTGTTAAAGAAAATTTCTGATGAAGGTGTGCTATAGATCTTGTCAGCTGCCTGGTAGGGGAGGTGGAGAAGAGGAAGACAGAGAGAACTATGTCATATATAAGTAACTTCAAGGTGAACAAGCAACCATAAAAGAAAATGGGGCTTCAGAAAAGAGAAAGAAAAGGCTCAAAGAATCAGGAGAGCATAACGTAAGTTCTGCCATGCTTCTTAATGAGAAAAAAAGAGAAGTAAAAGAAAGAGTCCCCAGAGTCCCAATAGAACCTTGTTATATTCATAACCACTGCCAAGGCCAGGTAAGTAACTTATCTGTTAGAATTCAACAATGCCAGGTCAAGGTTGCTGGAACAAAACCACCAGTGAAGGGCTGCTCCTTCTGTCCTGAATTCTCCAAGCTCATATTCCTTAAAAAGCTGCACTAACTTTTTATCCAGGTTCTATAATATAATACAAATTGTATAATTTTGCTCCTAAAATCAACAATAACAGTGCTTTTGAGATGTTGCCCCAAGTTCCTCTTTAATAATTACTGTATTATTCCTTTAAATTAATATATCCTCCTTTTACATATATTAATATTTTAAGTATTCACATTTGAAAAATACTTATAATTGCCTAAAATTTACTATAGTTATTCAGTAAACTTGTAATAAAAAATCCCAAAATATTTTTTGAAAAGCTCAGGAAATTGGAAATGGTTCTACCTGAAGACCCTGAAGATCCAGCTATACCACTCCTGGATATACTCAAAAGATACACCAAAATACCCCAACAACACATGCTGTACTGTGTTCACATCAGCTTTATTCGTAATGGCCAGAAACTTGAAGCAACTCAGATGTCTCTCTAATGAAGAATGGATGTCAAAAATGTGGTACATTATTCATCTATTTTTAAAAAGGACTTCATGAATTTCCCAGGCAAATGGATAAAACTAGGAAATAACCCAGTCCAAAAGTACATACATGGTATGTACTCACTGATGAGTGATATTAGCCAAAAAATTCAGAATACCCATGATACACTCCACAGACCCAAAGAAATTAAACAAGAAGGAGGGCCCAAGTAAGAATGCTTTAATCCGCTTATAAGGGGGAACAAAATAATCATGGGAGGCAGAGGGAGGAAGGGCCCTGGGTAGGAGAGGAGGACAAGGATAGTATGGGGGCAGGATCAGGCATGGGGAGAGACAGGAGAGAGTCCGCAGGGCCAGAAGAATGAATGAAAATAGGAAGGATCCTTAGGAAGTCCCGAGACCTGGGATAGGCAGGCTTCCAGGAGTCAATGATGGTAACCTTACTGAAATGCCAAACAATGGGGAAAAGGAACCTGTAGAAAGTACCTCCAGTAGCTAGACAGGACCGCCAGTGGAGAGATGGGGATGCCAACCCACGTACAAGATTTTGAACACAAATTTTTCTGTCTAAAGAAACACAGGGACAAAGATACCAGCAGAAACTGAAAGGAATGGCCTACTGGTGACTGGCATATTATGAGACCCATCCCATGGGCAGGCACAAATCCCCCTCAAAATTAATTATGCTATGTTGTGCTTGCAGACAGGAGCCCACCCTAGCAGCCCTCTGAGAGGTTCTACCCAGCAGCTGACTGAGACAGATGCAGATGGTCAAAGATAAATGTTGAATGGAAGTCAGGGGGAAGAGTTAGGGGGAAGATTGAAGCACTCAAGGAGATGACAACCCACAGAAAGAGCAACAGGAAGATCAACTAACATGGAACCTGGGAAGCTCCCAGAGACTAAGCCACTAACCAAAGAGCATACACAGGCTGGTCAGAAGGCCCTGGCACATATGTAACAGAATACTGCCATGCCTGGATTCAGTGGGAGAGGATGTACCTAATTTTGCAAAGACTTGATGCACTTGATGGTAGGGTGCTGGGCGGGGGGACTACCCTCTCAGAGGAGAAGAAAAGAAGGGATGTGGGAGGATCTCTGCGAAGGGGGACAGGGGGCAACATAGGGATGTAAATAATTAATTAGAAAATAAAATAAAAATCTTTTAAAAATTCTAAAATTTGAAAAACTCTATAAGCTAAATCTAAAAACTCATTATATATATATATATATATATATATATATATTAAAATTATATATTAAATATATACATTACCTATTTGTATATATATTAAAATAATAAAGAATGGCTAGAGATATATGAAATTGGTGTACGATCACATATCTGATCAATGTTTCAAACCAGAATTCTATGGAAAAATACACAGACATAATATATTTATGGAGAATATCAAAATAAGTCTACTATGTGTAGTCATTGAACTGAATCTGTATTGGCACAGCAATGATGAAAGAGTAAATGATAGCTCAAAGGAATGCATGAGGGGTATTCCATTGCTTGATAAATATTTCAGTGCAACCATCAGGAGCAGGGCAGTGCTGCAATAACATGATGAGACTATCTGACTGTTCACTTAGAAAGAAAAATACTGTAGAGAAGGTCTAAATTTTATACTTTCATAAAAGATAAACCAAATCATGAACATAAAACAATAAAATATAATAGAAAAATATTTTAAAGTTTTCTCTCTGAGACAAGGGAGAAAATATTTCAAATAAATTTAAACAAAAACTAAATAGCTAAATTAGTGATTTATTTGCACTGAGTTAACATTTAAGCATATAGTATTAAGGGCTCAAAAAGTGTAACTTTTAGCAAGGCCAAATATAATCTGAATACAAATTTCAATGGAAAGACAGTAATGAAGTTAACAGAATTTACTGCAATGAAAACAAAAATAAGGATTACAAAATTCATATAAAAGTAAGAGATTGGAAATACAGCACATTATGTAAGTGACAGACATATAAAATGATGACATCCCTATAAATTTCAATATGCAGCACCAATTTGCAGTCTTTGAAACAACTGGTAGTGTATGGACAAATGTATCTTGACCACCTTTTCTATTTCTCCCCGTGTTATTTAGTTCTTTTTCTCCAGACAACAGTGTGTTGAAAATGATTCACAAAGGAATACCATGATCTTCCATTCATGGACAGTCACAAGTAGATAGCTTTGGTTAAGCCAATCTTCATGGTACAGTGGCTGCTTCCCCTTTATCTTTAAGACAAAAAGAAATCCCTGAACTGCTGTTGTTCCCCAAATGCCTACCCAAGGGACAGATCATCCAAATAGAGTTAGCAAGAATGAGGCCCTGGGGAAGTTAAGTACAGTAAATTGAGATAGGAGAAGTAGAAGGGAGACAGGAGATGAAAACAAAATATATTGATAAAATTTGTTCAATTCTCACATTTAGTAGAGAAAAGTTACATTGTATTTTAAATTCTGCAGAGCTTCCAAGTAAGTATGGATGGTTATAAGTTAAATACTGTTCTTATTTTTGATGTGTTTGTCAAAGGTGTTGGGAGCAAAGATATAACAGAACTATTTCATTCTTTTTTAGATTCCCACAAGAATTTAATGTCCTCCTTAGGACTTTTACTATAACTGCTCATAGTTTGTTCCAAACAAATGAAATAACACTGTGTGAATGTTACATCATGTTTGTAATTTTGGAGGATAGTAACACAGGCACACAGTCTCTGGCTTCCCTGAGAAGACAAAAGGAAAAACAACTCTCAGACATTTCCATTTATTTCAATTATTTGATTTAGAATTTTAATTTTTATTTATTGAAAATAGTTTTATCTCTCATACAATACACCCTGACTACAATTTCCACCCCTGCCACTCCTCCCAGTTCCATCCCACCTGTGCTTTCCCCTGGATCACTCCCCTACTGTCTCCCTTCAGAGGAAAACAGGCTTCCAAGAGACAACAACAAACAAGACAAAGCAAGATACAAGACAAAGGAAATGGTCTCATCAAGGATGGACAAAGCAACCCAACAGAAGGAAGAGTCCCAAGAGCAGAGACTTTTATAGATTTATTTGCACCCACAATGTTTCTATGAGTACCTAAGAAACATAAAAGACAATGACACATTTATGATCAAATTCAAGGAAATTTAATCAAGACATACTACCCTGCAGTCTACTGAATATGATCTCAAGAAAGGTAACTATGCATAAATAAAAGTAGTTGTACTTATAGACTTATTCATCAGTATATGCTAGAGATAAAAATTAGACTATAAATGCTGACATAAAATATGCTACATAATGTAGCCCTCTGCTCATAATGCCCTTTGTATGAATTCTAGGAAATTCAATAACATAATAAGTGAAATGAAAGTATTTACATTCTGGAGAAAAGACTGGAATGTATCCTTTGGTAGGCTAATATAGGCTCCAGGAAAATCTCTGTGTCATGTTCTTATAGATACTAATATTTTTGAGATAAAATTATCACAGGTCATCAAACTAAACACATTAACTTTTAAGATCTGTTGTTTGTATAGTGTAATTTTAAACAGTATATGACTTTAAAATGAGAATCTCAATAGTGGATAGATATTGAGTAGTATGGTGTCATCTCATAACTGACTAAAGTGTTCTTAATGGTTAAAATAATTTTTCTTAGTAGACATCCTACTATCTAACAAAAAAGACCAAAATGATCTTCTTCACAGGTCATCTTCAGTGTGTAATTTTAATAGCATTTTGTAATGAACACAAAAATACTCCAGTTACTTCATCTTTGATCAATATTTGAGGAAAACTAAACCCTGCATTAGCAATATAATTTCTGGCCCTGGCTCCATATAAGATTACATCAAAATGTTACACATCTTTGTATCATCTGCTAATATTGTTGTCCTTCTCGTACATTCAATAATAGCATCATTGGTATTTGTATGGATAATAGCACAATAAAACAATGCATCTATTTGAATAAATTACTTATTGGTTTATATTCCTAAGATACCATAGTTCCAAAATGTGTTATTTTTATTTGTATGTTTTTAATGCAAGACTTTGTTTTATCTCCCTTACCAGTCATTAAGGTATATGGATGATCGGAGTGTACAAAACAGATTTCAGAAGATTGAAAATTAAAGTTCAGGGGCCCCCCACTTCCTGTGACTATGACATTATCATTAAGCCCTTCTATTCATGAGACTCGTGGGTCTCCAGAAGGAGTTCTTAACTGTGGCTGCCTGTGGATGGGCCAGGCAATGCTGCTGTTCTACTCACTCTCAGATGCCTGTCATTCGTGTTAGACTCTTATTTTATTCATTTATTTTAAAAATAATTAGATGTATTCACTGTACTCAGTGATGGGTTTTATAATGATATTTATTCAGTTACATCATGTCTTTGTCTTTATTCATCCCATAATAGTCCCCTGGGTTGCTTCCTCCAATCTAGTCCCTTTTATTTCCCAAAATACTTCTACTTTTTATGCATGACATGCATGTGCGTTTGTGTGTGTGTGAATGTTTTGTGGAGTGTGTGTATTTGTGTGCATTGTGTAAAATCAAGGTACTCCATGTGACAGATTATAAGTTGTCAAATATGCTTTAGAACTTTAACTACTAAGTGCTAAAACTGGTCTACAAAAGATCATCTGGTTCAGAGCCACCAGAATGGGTCACACTGTGCAGTCAGTCGTTGCTTTATCCCAACAGAAGTCCTGAGGTAAGGAGACACGAAGCATCCCTGCACCTCCTAATGACTCTCATTATAAGCTTGGCCTAGCATTTGCCTCCAGTTTTCAACAGAATAATCTTTCTTAATGGCCCTGAATCACAGCTAGGATAAGCGCAATGCCTAGATCAAAAAATAAATAGAGCACAGTACATTTCTCAAATAACCCCTATCATTACAATAGCAATTTTTCCTCATCTTTTTCTGGAAAATCATTTCTCTTTCTTGCATATCCAACAAAGGAAAATAAAATTCAATAGCAATATAAAAGAATACTCTTAAAATTGATATTATGCAGAGGAAATTTAAAGTGACCCTCTTATTTTTCTTCATCTTCAAAAACAGAAAAAAAAAATCACTATTAATGGACATCTTATATGCATAAAATAAATTTTTCATTTTCACTGTAATTTTTCCAAAATCAGTGGAAGGACAACACTTTATTTTTCTTACTTGTGTTATAAAATTTTATCATGAACGAATGTCCAAACTGTTTGTCTACCAACAGGTTTCCAAATAACAGTTCAACATAACATTGTATGCAAGTATATTTACACACAACACACACCACACACTGTGTGCAATGTATGTATACATAAATACATATATTATACTTAATACAAAAAATATGTCAAATATATTTTTTTTCAAATTAAAATAATTTCAAAATAAAATTACAGTTTTTACATAAGATTCTGAAGAATTAGTACACCAGCTTTCAAAATTCATGTTTTCCTCCTTTTTTTCCTTCTCCTTCTATCCTCCTTTTTTCTCCTTCCATTGCCTCTCCTTCCTCTACCTCCTCTTCTTATTCTTACTAATGGGATCACTGCTGCCTAAACAACCCTTGTTGTGCATCCATCCACTAGAATATGGGAAACCTAACCAGAGAACACATGCTTGAAAAAGAATGATCTTCCTTCTGACACAGCTATTTTTCACTACCCAGTATCTATTCAATGTTCAAGACTTCAGAAACACAGCAAGTATTTTTTGTAAGTGGTTAAGAAACAAAAATTTTTTTGATAATTTTTTACATATATACTACTTAACCTCATTTATATCATTTTCATCATTTTCCTTCTCCCTTCTACCCCTCCATTGCTTCCACAATTCCCTCACAAATTCATGGCCTCCTTTCATATTCATATATGTTCTTTTCTTCTCTCAAGAGCTCCTTTACATTGCTATGATCTCTTACACATAATCAATGGTTTCCGAGAAAGGGAGAGTTTGTGTTCTCCAGGCATAAGTCCTGAATAGGTCATCTGACCCCAAGTAATCAACTCTAAACAAATATACGTACGAACAACACCTAAAATATGAAGAGTTTGTATTCTTGCATCAGTTACCTGGGACAGATCATAGAAATAGTGATGGAGCTCCTGAGAGAGGAATAGTGTAAAGCAATCGAATCATTTCTATCTCTGTCTAGGTTCAAATAAAGAGATTCGAACTTTGATTTATTTACTTAGCATTTGCTCAATTACTGGAGGATTACCCCTGAGCTATTTTTTAATGTTAGAAAATAATTACTTTCTACTGTCTACTTTCCTGGTTGTGCTTCCCAAGTACTTGCTGTTGGTGTCTTCCTGGTGTTTTCTGCTCCAATAGTCTGTCCCTGGGTGTGGGTGTGTGGCATTTTTTCCCATGGCACATGCTGCTGGTCCTTCACATCTACTGGAGACCTTTTGTCTTCTCCATCTTCTTTCTCTTCCATCTTCTCTTATCCTTCCTTCTTGTAGTTCCTACTTACATGGCCCAGCCTGGTGACTGAAACCCAACCTCTTCTATCCTCCCCAGTAATTGGCTGTAGCCACTCTATTTAAACCAATATTTTTAAATTGGGGAGCAAGATTTACATTGCATCACTTCGTGTATCTGAGGATCTGCTCATGGGGTGGGACAACCAGATCTTAAAGACCAGTATTTAGCATCTGAATATATAGCAGTACCAGACTAACCCCAATAGAATTGTAAGACAAAGATGTCAGGAATGTGAGAAATAGAACAGAGGAATAGAGGAGAATAATACAGAGGGATAAGGGGTTAATAAATAATACCAATGATGCTTTAAAAAGTTATGGGGAAACAGACTAGACATATTAGCTTGTTTTCTTAAAGCTATATATTTGACATATAGAATTATACATATGAATATGTATATGGTCATATATATATATATATATAAATATATATATATAAATATGTGTGTATACCTCTCTGTATTAATCCAAAATCTTATATATATTATAAACTACAAGGCAAGACACTCTTGCTGCAGTTGGAGAGATGGCCCAGAGTTCCAGACCTGATTTCAACTCCTAGCACTCACATAATAGCCATCAACCAACTGTAACTACTATCCCAGGGTGTCTCACACATTCTTTCAGCCTCTGCAAACAAGGTATTCAGACATACATGCAGACAAAACAGCAATGTGCACAAAAAATAAAATAAAAATGAGACCCTATTGATGCAGGCACCACATACTTAGGACACAGAACTTGGTGGAATTGAGTTCTATCTAAGTTGAAAAGCTCTCCCTTGAGGCCTAGTGCTCGTAGAATTCAAAGTTGATATGGTGGCTTCTGCAAAGTAATCAGTAGTCCCACTCAGCTGTATATCCTATGAACCAAAACAATGTCCAGAAAAACCGTGACCCCAATCTATCAGTAATAGCATTTATATCTTGGTATCTGGTATGATCTGGCATATGCAAATATAAATTTCAAAAACTATATAATTGGACTTAAGGCCAATTAAATAGAAACGTTTTATGTCTGGTAAAATAAACCTACCTGATACCTGTAATTGGTTGGTCATGCAACCTTCACTTCCCTAAACTAATATAATTTCTAACACCATTCATCTGTTTATCCACAAATAACTAAGGCTCTTACCCCTCATCAAAGATGCTTCTGTTTGCAGGAGTCAGTGGCCAGTAGAAATCAACCACTGGTCAAAATGCAGAAGACAATTGAGTGTGGGGTACCCAATGACAGCTGATGTTTATGCAACACTACCTCTCTACCTAAGGCTCAGGGAAGACTATGAAAGACACTTTTGAAAAGAATATTAAGACCAGAAAACCAAGATGTTTCCTGTGGAAGTTGCAAATTCTATGCAAGATAGGAAGGTTGAACTCATGAAATACAAACAATATGGTCACCTAAACATCACCAAATAAGCAGTGCATTTCACAAGTGGAATGAAAGAATGACAAATAAGATCATACTATCCTAGCAAAATTTCCACTTATAAGAAAGAAATTAATTTAAAGAATGAATAACTCAACTATGTGCTGTTAAGGAATTATTCATGATTTTCTGAAAACTTAC
Source organism: Mastomys natalensis (assembly GCA_021653895.1). Lineage (NCBI taxonomy): Eukaryota > Metazoa > Chordata > Mammalia > Rodentia > Muridae > Mastomys > Mastomys natalensis. The sequence continues at coordinate 42,364 of JAJTUV010001555.1, read as the reverse complement.
AAGAATAGGAGTAACCTAATCTAAGGAACTAGAAAGACTTCTGGAAATTTTTTTTTTACATTTCAGATGTTCTCTCCTTACCCCATTTTCCCCCCTCCCTCCCAGGAACTCACTATCCCTTACCCCCTCCTCCTGCCTCCACGTTGGTGTACCCCCTTCCACCCTCCCCTGTACCTCACCTCCCCACCCTCGAGTACCCCCCCCCACGACGTCCAGCCTTCATGGGACCAAGGATCTCTTCTCCCACTTATATATAGCTCCCTTGCATATATAGCTGGAGCCATGGGTCCCTCCCTAAGCGCTCCCAGGCTGGTGGTTTAGACCCTGGGGGCTCTGGTTGGTTGGGATTGTTGCTTTCCTCATGGTGTCGCGAATCCTCTCAACTCCTTCAGCCTTCACTCTATCTTCTCCATTGGGAACCCCATGCTCAGTTTAATGGTTAGCTGTGAGCATCTGCCTCTGAGTATGTCAGACTCTTGCAGACCTCTAAGGAGACAGCTATATCAGGCTCCTGTCAGCGTGTACATCCTGACATCCACATCAACCTCTACCTTTGGTGACTGCACATAGGATGGATATCCAGGTGGAACAGTCTGTAGTAGAAAGACTTCTGAGAGGAAGCAGTCTTCCTGTTGAAATTTGAAAACTAAGTCACAGCTGACCAAGCAAAGAGATGGAAGGCACTGAATAGAGAGAGAGCAGCAGGTAAGGTACAATGGTGTAAAGTACATAGTGCTTCAAAACTCATGCAAAAGGAAAAAAATAGGTGTGCAACTCAGCTAATGGACAGGCAAGTAGCAAAGCTATTTATTATGGTAGAGTCTTCCATTGGAACACATTAAAGCCTTGCCTCCCTTTCTCAGTTATTGATCTTAATACTATTTAGCTGAAATTTCGACAACATTGCATTATGTTTAATGTTTATTACTTTTAAATGGCCTATCATTTTGTATACATGAATTTTAAGTGTATATATATATATTCCTCTCCACCTCCCCATCATATTTTCATTTTGTTTTGTTTTAGATTATCTTGCGGTAGAATTTCTGATGCTCTGGCTCTTTACAATTTTTTGATTCCTATTCAAGATTATTCCTATGCCTTAGGTGTAGGTCTTGTGTTATCATACTGTTGTAAGTTGGTCTCTGCATTTTGACTAGCTGTACGTTTCTGTATGATATCCATCTATAAAAAAATTAAACAATAAAAACTTTTTTATTCTTTGTGAGTGGTGAGTGATAGACTTAATATCCAAAGAGTCAGGGTCAACTTCCATTAATAAGAAAACATATATGATAATTATGTTTCTGGGTTTGGGTTATTGCCCTCAGTGTATGTTTTAGTTCCATCTATTTACCTGCAAATTTTATAAGTTAAATTTCTTTATAGGTAAGTAGAAATTCTTATAACTGTCCTTTTCAAACATAATTTGTATCTTGATACAGATTTCCTCCTGTCTGTATCTTTTGCTTTTCACAAATCCTTTCAACTTTCTGTTACCACAGAAATGATTCCTTTAGTACCCACTTCTGTATTTCTCATGAATATGAATAAGATATGTCATATGCATAAAATAAATGCCTAGATAGCAAGGTTTTAAAAGGCAAATTCTAAAATTTACCCTTGCTTTGGAAACATTTGGTAACATTTTTCCTAGTCGTGTATCTCTTGACTGAATTTGACCAGGAGATAAAGGCATGTATACTGTAGGCTGAGGCAGTAAATGCCTTATACACTGCTTTTAACAATCTTTTGGACGTTTTGCCACATGAGCCTGCCTGAACTAGTCTTATGAATCATGAAAGATGCTTGATTAAATCAATCACCTCAGCAAACACAAGCTGACCACTGCAACTGAGGTGCTTACAAAATGTGAATAGACCCAAGTTAGATTACAATGAAAATTCCAACTAAAAACAATTCAATTATGAATTCAGAATCATGACATCTGGAAGGGGTGTAATTTAAACGTTTTATTCATTAATACTGTAATAATTTACTGGAATCATAAATAGAACTGAATAGTGAGCTGGGGTATCAGGGACTGTCCTCATAACCAATATAAATAACCTGTTGAAGATTCTCAAAATGAGACAAATTCAGAGATGAAAGACCAAAGACATCAGGTTCTATTTGATCCTATGATAAGATTGTTTCAACTGTGGTCTTTATACTTTTTGAGTAAACTGAAACATTTCTCCTGTCTTCAGGTCTTATTTCAGAATGGCTTATATTATATTTATATACAAATGATTTGTGTTAAAAATATGTGTGGCTTGGCTATATAAGTCACGTTTCTCTGAATAATATAGTTTTAATTTCAAAGCATCCTAGAAATACTTAAAAAAATTTTAAATTGCCATTTTCTTAGAGTTTTATTGCTGTGAAGAGACACCATGACAATGGCAATACTTTGTTGTTGTTTTTGTTTTGTTTTGTATTTTTGTTTCGTTCCTTTAATTCAATATTTTATTTATTTACATTTCAAATGTTATCCCCTTTCGGATTTCCTGTCCAGAAACCCTCATCCCACCCCCCTTTACCCTGCTTCTATGAGGGTGTTCCCACACCCACCCACCACCTCCTGCCTCACTGCCCTAGCTTTCCTCAACATTGGGGCATCAATCCTTCACAGGACCAAGGGCCTCCCCTCCCATTGATGCCAATAAAGCTCCTTCAGTCCTTCCCCTAACTCCTCCATTGGGGTCCCTGTACTCAGTCCGATGTTTGGCTGTTAGCATCCACATCTTATTGGCCAGCATCTGGCAGAACCACTCAGGAACAGCTTTATCAGGCTCCTATCAGCGAGCACTTCTTGGCATCAGCAATATGTGTGGGTTTGGTCTCTGCATGTGGGATGGATCCCCAGGTAGGGCTGACTCTGGATGGCTTTCCTTCATCTCTGCTACACTCTTTGTATTTCCTTTAGACAGGAGCAATTTGGGTTAAAATTTTGGAAATGTGTGGTTGGCCACATCCCTCAACCGGGGGCCATGGCTAACCTCTGGATATGGTCTCTACAGGTTCTCCTCCCCTTTGTGGGGTATTCAGCCAATGTCATCCCTGTGGGGTCCTGGGCGGCTCTTGATTTCCTGGCATGTGGGACTTTCTGGTTGCTACCCCCTAGTTCCATATCCCTCATTGTTACACATTTCTGTTCAATTTCCTGACCTTCTGTACATCTCCTCCATCTCTTCCCATACCTGATTCATCTCTCTCTTTTTCCCCTCCACCTCTTTTCTTTCTCCCAAATCCCTCTCACTTCTATTTCCCTTTGATTATTTTGCTCCCCCTTCTAAGTAGGACTAAAGCACCCACTCTCCCTATTCTATGACTGAATGTCCCAGGGAATGTATCCTTGCAACTTCCCTGCCCCATCTCCACCATTGTTGAGGTAGTCCCATAGCTTGGTGGCCAAATTACAGGTTTAACATTCTTTTTCCCTATACTAAGGACATGTACAGCAAACACCAGAAATCCTCTTTATGCAAATGAAACATTTCCAGCACCTCAGCTCGGTCATAATGTACACTCACCTAAAAGACTCCTTCTCACTCCCCAAGATGTATATAGCCCTCATTACTCAGAATAAAAAGAGATGTAACACAGAGAATCATCTCAAAGGTTTCTTTCTCCCCAAACCCCGGGCCCTACCACCAGATGCTGTTAGGGCATGCAGCCCAGACAAGCTTTGGTCCTTTCATTCAGCCTAGTGTGAACACCACAGGGCAACAGTGCGGAATACCCAAAAGGCACAAGCAGAGCATGGGACTGCAGCTGATTTGTTTAATTAACACATTAATTTGAAAGGAATAGACATATATCTAATATCATACAATCATGATTGGGGAAAGCATGTGCTTTTATTCAGTTTTCTAGTTTAGTTCTTTGAGATTTTAAGAACTTATACAAAACATTAAATACATTCCAGATATTTAATGAGCTTGATCATTACAAGAGACATTTGTTTTATTTTTGACAACTAATACATGATATTCATATTCAACACTTAGTTAATATGCATTGATACACTTTCAAAGAAGAAATATTGAATTTTATAATTAGACCTGGTATTAGTTGAAAAAAATTGTAAAAGGTTTACTGATCTTGGGATTTTCAAAGAATATTGTTATCATCTGACCAAAACAATGTAAATATTTCTATCTTTTATTCAGCCTTTTTAGAAATCTTATGGATCCATCTTTCACCATATGCTTTGGTTTTCTTATTGCTATACCTAAAATATTCACTATACTTGATAAGTAATAATGAGAGTGGCTTTCTTTGTTGGCTCCAGCAAATTAATGGGATTATTTTGGCTTTTCTCTATTAAGTTACCTCTGATATGTATCTTTTACCAATTTTCAAAAATTATCTTTTATTATTGGATTCCTCTGTACATTATCGTAAATTAACTAACAATATTCAGAAGATTTTGGTTTTCCATTACTTTACACTGATAAAACCTTTTCCTGTCAATTAAAACAGCATTCTTTATGTACATGATCTTAAAACAGTGAATACTTTCTGATTCAATTAGTTGGGCTTACACTAAAAAATCACACTAGTTTAAACAGAAGTTATTTTTTCTCTTTCTCTGAGTTTGATTCTGCTGAAGCAATGAAAATGCCCACAATTAAAATCTCTAATAGTTTTCCTCCAGATTACATATAGCTCCTTTGTATATAAATTAAAGAAGAGCTCTTCTTTAATCTTACAATGACAACATTCTAGTGTCTTAACCCTTGGGACTTCATGTGGAAGTAACTGCTTCCCTGAAGCACACTGGTGGGTGAGGATTGGACCTGAGAAGTTGAAACTTGGAGAACCATATAATGTCTGAGTAACTATATGCTTTTATTTGTATTATCCTCATTCTCATATAATATCCCTAGACACAATTCTCTTAAACATATTTCGATAGACATTATGTATAAACCAAGGCTCTATTTTGTCTGTTGTCAGATGGTACATACCTCTCTCTCCATTACTTGTTAAAGCCTACCGGTGTCATTTTATTGAAAGTGATTAGGTTTCAGGAAAAATATGTGTTATTTATCCTACAGACAAATTCTAGCTTTCATTTGAATGATATATTTGTACAAATTATATTTGATATTATATTAGTACAGTTGGTCTGAATATGTGTGTTTATATAACTGTATATAATAGGTTATTGACAGAATAGAATGTATAAATCTCGGTACCACTCACTTTTCACATGACCCATCAGTTCTTGTATTTTTTTTAAATCTTGAATTCCTGAGGATTAAGTTTAACTTATGTTCATTTATCTCCTTCTTTTTAGTTATAGATCATTTTATATATTAATTTTGAAAAATCTCTGTGTTAACGAAGATAATTATGAAATAATATTATGAAAAATATGCCATCAACTTTGAATGATATGCTTTATTCTTTCTCAAAATCCTTTTTTGCTATATCTGCATTTTTGTTTCTACTTTGATAAAGCATCACATAATATTACTTTTATGCCTCCTTTAAACATTATAAAATATATAACCAAGACATCTTGACAGACACTCAAGTATTCATGTTTACCATTATTATAAGTTTATTATATATGTTTATAATTACATGTATTAATTACAAGTTTAGAAATAATGTATACTAGAAAGAAATCATCATCATGATGACAAATTTAAGCCATCCTGTGTCCCTGTGTGATAATCTTTCTCACTTTCTTTTCCTGCCTCTTCTACCCAGATACCCATGTTTTAGTGTTTGACATTGTTGATTGCTTTTCATCTTCTAGAGCTTCATGCAGATGAATTCACGGGCATATACTATTTAATCCAACCTATTCCTGTCAAAATAACAAAATAAATATGTAAAATAAATTATTCATTTTTAGCATGAATCAGTAGTTCATTCTATTTCCTCTTAGGTAGTATTCCTAGGCTTATCAACAATCTGTTAAAAACTAATTATTTTCAGGCCAGTGAATGGTTCCTCAGTCTAAGGTCCTGAATCCAACCTTAAAGACTCATGAGTGAAAGGAGATAACCAAATCTAACCATCTTCTGAATTCTGTGCATATCACCACCTCCATCCATGTCCATGTTCATGTGAATGGTGTCTGTCTAAAACACACATACACACCAAACAATTAAATAAATGTATTTAAAAATTAAATTAAATGCAATATTAGGCAAATATAACAAAAATTTCTGCAATGTTTATATACATACTATTTTTATTACTGAACACAATGTTGAGTTATTCAACATTCATAAAAATGCAAATAAAAATATGAATTAGAAATATATAATTGAATTTTATTTAACAAAACACCATGATGTTCAAATTGAAAACTATACTCACACATAATACAAATCTACACTGATGACACTGTTTATGATTGCAGTCTTATTATCAGTGTGATGAGATTTATTATGTATCAGTATAGGATAAAATTTTTAGATATAGTGGAAGAATACATAAGAATATCCCCTTAAAACAGAAATTCATTTTAAGTTTCACAAGGTATGTAAAGATTTATCTTGAAAAAAATGTAGAAGCATCTGAGATATGATTCTAGTGGACTAACAACGAATGGTTTTGGAGAAACATAAAATTGATATGTGGGATTTTGTTTCATTTTGTATTGTTTTAATATTTTTGTTTTACTGGAGTTTTTTGTTAGTTTGTTTTGATTTTCAGGTTTTTGTTGGATTTTCTTGAGATAAAGAAATAACACAAAAGTGGATGTATAAGAAAATGGGTAGGAAAACATGATCAAATATATTTCATAAATTTTTAAATGATTATTTTATGTTTATAATATATGTATATATATATATATATATATATATTATATATAATACTAATATTTACATATTGATATAAGAGTCCAGATATTACATAGATAGAAACAGTTTTTGACATGCAATAAAGGCAATTCTTTTTTTTTTGTTAAGGATTTATTTATTTAATGTATACAAGTACACTGTAGCTGTCTTCAGACACACAAGAAGAGGGCATCAGATCCCATTACAGACCGTTGTGAGCCACCATGTGGTTGCTGGGAATTGAACTCAGGACCTCTGAGGAAAAAGTCAGTGCTCATAATCACTGTGCCACCTCTCCAACCCCAATAGAGGCAATTCTTATGTAAACTTGTGATACGCAGGAGAAAAAGGATGTGTGGTTTATCACAGGTTAAAGATGCAGCTTTAGTAATACTAACTCATGTAGTGTTGCAGACGTCTATGCACAGGTTAACTCTAAACATGGAGCACATGGGAAATGTCTCTGTAGTAAATGGATTATATGAAAGGATTATCATAGTTTAATCCTTTAAAATTAAACAAGATAATCTTACATGAAACAAAGAATATACTTGTCTCAGTTAGGGTTTTACTGATGTGAACAGCTATCATGACCAAGGCAACTCTTATAAGAACAGCAATTAATTGGGTCCAGCTTACAGGTTCACAGGTACAGTCCATTTTCATCAAGGCAGGAACATGACAGCATCCTAGACCGGCAAGGTGCAGGAGGAGCATTCAGTTTAAACACATTGTAGTTATTTATCATTCTTATTTATTATTTTTTTTTACAATCCAGTCCATGCCCCTTTCCCGATCCACCCTCCCACAGTTCCTCATCCCATTTCTCCTCCCCCAAACCCCTAGTCTCCAAGAGGATGTCTTCCCCTGCCCCTGCCCCCAGGCCTTCCCCCTCCCTAGGCCTCAAGTCTCTAGTTGGTCAGGTCTGCCTTTTCCCACTGAGACCAGACCAGGCAGCCCGCTGCTGTATATGTGTTGGGCCTCAGACCTGCTTGCGTTTGCTTCCTCAACTGGTTCAGTGTCTGAGAGATCCCAGAAGTCTGGGTTAGTTGAGACTGCTGGTCTTTCTATGGGATCACCCTTCTTAACTTCTTCCAGCCTTTTCCTAATTCAACCAGAAAGGTCCCTGACTTCAGACCACTCGTTGAATGTAAATATCTGCATCTGCCTCAGTCAACTGCTTGGATCTCTCGGAGGGCTACTGTCTGTGAGCACATCACAGCATCAGTAATAGTGTCAGGCCTTCGAGCCTACCCTAAAGATGGAAATTTCTTAAATACATTTATAAGAAATTTATAACAATTAAGATAAAGAAGTGAGAAGACCAACATAAGAGTTAGTTATGATGGTGTTTCTGAGTTCGAGAAATACTTTTGAGTATTAAATGTACAGACATACAGCCACAATCACTCAGTAATTAATTTTAATAGTTACTGGTTTTAGCAATTTCCTTACAAGCAGTTTGACATTTCAAATCTGATAGTTAATCTCTTCTAAGAGAAGTGAAGTGATTTTAGAATAAAAACATAATACGTTTAAATCTGTTAGGAATATTCCCTAATACGGCTGCTGTTTGGCATTTAAAAATTAACTTGTGTTTGCATGGTTATGTTTTTATCCTAATGCTAATGATTTATAGTGGAATTAGCATAGCTACAGAATCTCTGATACCAGAACATCTCTCACACTGTCCTTGGGCAAGAAGCCTAGAATTCTGTCTCCCAGCTGAGTTGGACGGTTGTCCCTGGCAAGTGACTCTGTAAGTAACAGCTGGTCCTGGATTTTAATTAGTGGCCTTATTTAGGTTCCCCAACATTCTTTCTCCAAATATAAATGAAGCAGAGAAGTGAACATTTATTTAGATAACTAGTATCATGAAAATGGTGCTGAAAACCTTCACACTCAGCTAGAATGGGGAACAAAAGCATAGCTATATCTCACCGGATAAAACTTTGATTAAAATGACTAGCTACTTGAATCTCCTATTACATTTTGCCATTTGAATATTAAAATGTACAAGCAATTTCAACTAGGATAGAATCTAGTCATGTCTTCTCTACAGATAAGTAAACAGACTCTAAAAAAAAAAATGAGACGGGCCAAAAGGATATCATTACTCAATAGCAATAAGTTTGCTGTCTAAATGAAATTATTTAGTGTGATATTTAAAGCTTGTTGTATTTTCAGAGGTCTGAAGATTATATTATCATTATTATTATCATTATTATTATTAGATTGTTATAAGGTTACATGCAAATTTATCTAAGCTAGAACAATAGGACTGTTCATCATATACAATTGAAAGTTATTTCTTTTTAAATAAAATGCACAAGAGACTTATTATTTCACTTCATGATTGTTATTATGTTATGCTTAATTACAGCAAGTCTTGTTGGTAACTTTCTATTTTCAATGCAGTTTTTAGGGGCTTATGAGTCAACATTTTTATGCTCAAAGGAACAAACAGTACTCAAGATCAAAAGCCTGTGTTTATACTGTTTCTTCAAAATTTAAACAGTTAAACTATTTTTAACACAAACAGCTTAAAGTTTAATTGATACTTAAATTACTATGTATTTTCAACGAGTCATATCTAATAGTTAAAGTAACTAAGTTATTTTAAAATAAAGTATTTTCTCATTTAAATTCAGCCCTCGTAGCAATTCTATGTAATTACATTTTAAATGATTATAATTACTATTATTATTAATAGTAATTCTAAAAATACTCTTTGCATGAAGTGTACTCTTATCATTGTGTGTTTTAAAGGGTATTAGGTATAATAGAAGAATTGCTATTCAACAGAAATTCTTAAGGTTTGTGAAAAGCTAGTAAAGCACTAAAATAGCTTGTAATTTTGTAAAGTTACACATTGCTCAACTATCCTAGAGTTAAATATATATTTATTTTAATATATTATATACAGGAATATATAATATTAATATAGATACTTTTTTGAGATAGGGCCTCACCATATAGCCCTGGATGTCCAAGAACTCACTATTTAGCTAGATTGGCATCAAATTCACAGAAAGTTACCTGCTTTAAGCTCCCTTCTTTGATCTTCATCATTTTAATATAGCATTTGAAAGAAAGAAGTTGGATGAAATAAATATATAGAACAATAATGAATTTATAGTAATATATGTGCTTCACCTTTTCTCACAAAATTATCAAAACCTACAATAACCATTAGGAACTCTGACCAAAATATTAACAAGTAGAAAAAGGTACTAATTGATCATATAAAAATTATGCTAAGGTACATTATTGTAGATGCAAAAGACATCAAATGACAGTTAAAAAAAATACCACTGGCATACACTGGAGAAAGCTTTAAATGATTCATATCTTTCAAAAGGGCCTGCCGTGAGACCTGCTTTTCCTCAGGCTCCTCTCCATTTCCATCCCTGTAGTTCTTTCAGACAGGAACAATTCTGGGTCAGAGTTTTTATTGTGGGATGGCAAACTCCTCCCTCATTTGATGCCCTGTCAAAGAAATACAGAATGATTCCACCTAGTCCAGATAACAAGGGAAGAAAACCAAATAGAAAGTGACTAGTTTGAAAAGAAAAAATACATTTTAGCATGTCATTATTGTATATGAACATCCAAGTTAATTGTGATAGCTTTGTATATACTGGCCCAGGGAGTGGCACTATTAGAAGGTATGGTCCTCTTGAACTATGTGTGTCACTGTGGGTGTGGGCTTTAAGACGCTCACCTAGCTGCCTGGAAGCCAGTATTCTGCTTGCTAACAGTCTTCAGGAGAAGGGACAAAAAATGGAGCAGGGATTGGAGGAAGGGTCATAAGGGGACTGCCCCATGTAGGGATCCATCCTGTCTCCAGACACCTAACTCTACACTGTAGCTATGGTCAAGAGACACTTGCTGACAGGAATCTGGTGTAGCTGCTCTTTGGGAGGTTCAGCCGCAACGGACCAATGCAGATATGGATGCTTTGAACCAACCATTAGAATGAACTCAGGGACCCCGGTGGGTCAGCTAGCAGAGGATGGAGGAGTCAAAGGGGATTGAACCCCATAGGAAAACCAACATGTCTGGACCATCCAGTGCTCCCAGAGACTAGACCACCAACAAAGGAGTATACAGGCAGGGATCCATGACTCCAGATACACATGGAGCAGAGAATGGCCTTACTGACAGCAATAGGAGGGAGGCCCTTGGTCCTGTGGAACTTTGATGCCACAGCATAGGGCAATGCTGGAGCGTGGAGTGGGAAAGGTTGGTTGGGTAGGGGAGCACCCTCATGGAGGCAAAGGGAGGGGAGAGAGTGTGGATGTGTGATGAAGGGTTTGTGGAGGGTAACCAGGAAGTTGGATATAATTTGAGATATAAACGAATGGAATGATTTAAAAAAAAAATGATGTAGAATCTCAGTTCCTTCTGCATCATGCCTGCTGGATGCTACCATGTTCCCATCTTGATGATAATGGACTAAATCTCTGAACCTGTAAGCTAGTCCCAATTAAATGTTGTCCCTGTAAGAGTTGCCTTTATCTTGATGTCTGTTCACAGAAGTAAAACCCTATCTAAGACATTAATATACAAAACAATCTTAATTTTTAAAATTCCATTTTTTTTCTGATGTGTAACTGAATGCCTGAATATTATGTTCACTGTGGGACTGCGTAAGGGTATCCTGGTTCTTGACTGGGCATGGGCCTATAACCCCGAGACTCCAAGGGAGAAACGCAGGAGTTCGGCCACGCCCCCAGAACTCAGGGTCCTGAAAAGCAGTCCAGTCTCCATGGACCTACATTGTTCAGTCATGTAGGCCATTACAGCCCCTCCCAAAGTGCAAGTAGAGGGTGTACTACAGGCCTCAGGCCCTAGAGATTTACATACTAATGAAGGTCAGAGGGCAGAGCCAATTAAGCATTGCCCCCAGAACCTCCCCCTTCCTCCCTCCCTACTTAACCCAGGTCTGCCCTGAGTTTGGGGGGGGGGTACATCTAGATCCATCTACCATCCACCATGACAATAAACCTTTTAGAACCAAGGACTTCCTGTATCATTGGGGCCTGCCATCGCTGAAGCCTCCAGCCTCCTGGAACTCCAGACCTTCCTCCAGTATGAGAGACAGGCTGCCTGGAGGCCTCCAGGCAGCCTCCACCTCGCAGGTCCCAGGCCGCTGCCGAGTGGGCCTGGGGCCTCTGCTGCGCCCCCCCCCCCCAGTTTTTCCCACAGTTCACCGTGTCCATTCAGTGCCTTCAGAGACCAGAAAAGAGCACTGTATACCCTGATTCTGGATTCACAGGTTGTTCTGGACACAATATGATTGTGGGGAATGAACCCATGTTTTTGAAGAGCGTCAGTGTGCTTATCCACTGAGCAGCCTCTCCATCCCTGGCAAAATAAACTTATAACTAATAAGGAAATATAGCAAAGTGACATGGTACAGATATTCAGTAGTCTCCGTTCTGTGTGTTATCTATTAATACATAGGCACCAGAATAATTAATGCACTAATAGAATCACCAGCAAATTTCAGTACTAGGTTTATATCTTCTAAATATACATTTATTGGTAAAAACTTAAGACACTAAGGAAAGAAATCAAATTAGTGTCTAAATTAATGTAATGCGTGCCTTAATCATGTGTGGAATTTTCAACGTAGTTAAGCCTTGACCAAATTCTTATCTCAACAAAAGTGTTTATGTCAAAATTACTTTAAGTTTACAGGGACTAAAAAAGAAACAAACTGCTAAATTTTTTTATTAATTCTTTTATTTATATACATTTCAAATGTTACTTTCCTTCCATGTCCCCCTCCATAAGCTCCCCATCCTATCTTCCTCTCCTTCACATCTTAAAGGGTGTTATCCTACTCACCCACCCACATCCACCTCAGCCTGCTAACATCTCCTTTCTCTGGGGCATCAAGCCTCCACATGACCAAGCACATCCTCTCTCACTGTGGCCAGAGAGGGCAGTCCTCTACTACATATGTAGCACAGGCCACAGACCAGCAAATGCATGCTCTTTGGTTGGTGGCTTAATCCCTGGGAGCTCTGAGGGTTCAGGTTAGTTAATACTCTTGTTCTTCCTGTGAGGTTGTAATCCCCTTTACTTCTTCAGTCCTTTCTCTGACTTTTCCATAGGGGTCCCTGAGCTCTGTCCAATAGTTAGCTGCTGAGTATCTGCTTCTGTCTCAGTCAGCTTCTGGTACAGCCTCTCAGAGGACAGCCATGCCAGACTCCTGTCTGCAGTCACAACATGTTATCAGCAATAGTTGTTTGGGTTTGGTGCCTGTGCATGTAATGGACCCCAAGTTGGTGCAGTCTTTGGATGATCTCTCCTTCAGGCTCTGCTCCAGTTTTCTCCCTGTATTTCCTTTAGAGAGTCCTCAGTGGGAGATGATGCTCTTAATCCTGTAGAAACTTGATGCCCTAGAGAAGGAGGCTGCAAGTGAGGGTGAATTGAGGTTGAATATGTGGGTGAGAGAGCACCCTCTCAGAAGTTAAGGGGTTGGAGGATGGAGTGAAGAACTGGGGAGGGTACCAGGAAGGGGGGCAACATTTGGAATGTAAATAAATAAAATAATTTAATGAAAATTATACAATTAAAAAACGAGTTCCAAGAACAAAAAAATTATAATAACATCAGGAGTACAAAAGCAGAAATGTTGATTGGATGTCATGGAGATGAGGAGATCTACACAATTGATTGAGACTCAGCCATTAAAAACAATGACTTGATAAATTCTCAGGTGAATGGCTGGAACTAGAAAATTACTTCCTGAGTGTGGCATCCCAGTCACAAAAGAACACACATGGTGTGTACTCACTGATAAGTGGATATTAGCAAAAAGGTGGAACACCCAGGATCCAACTCAGAGACCATTTGAAGCTCAAGAAGAAAGAAGACTTAAAGTATATAATACCTTAAGAATTAACATTTATATGTATCTCAGATGTGGAAACACTAGCTCTTATCCATTTCTATTAGAATATAATAATGCTTAACATTTCTGAAAGCTTATTAGAGTCTTCAATAATCAGAATTATGCGCTAAGTTCTAGCACTAAGGAGACTGAGACAAGAGACTGAATTGCAAGATTAAGCCAGTAAGTTTCTAGCTTACAAAATAAAAATTAATTTCAAATGAGCCTCCATATACATCTGTCATAAAATTCTTTATATACTCCATTAGACATTAATTTTAAAGACCTAGAAGTCTATACATCTTTAGGAAATTTTTATCTGAAAATGACAAAAGTGGAAACAACCAAAGCATCTCTGAGTAGATGAAGTTTAAAGCAACTCTGGTATGTCTTTATATATACCACCTAGAATAATACACATCAAAAAATGAAGGCATGAGCTGTTGTTACATGCAACAACTTGCATGGGTTATATTCAGACTAAAAAAGATATCAAAGGCAATAGGTCATAGTGTAGTTTTCAATTTATATATATTTCTGAAATGGCAAATTTATGAAGAAAGAAATACATTAGGTTTTCCTGGTGAGTATGAAGAGAAGAATGGTGTATCTATGATGATGAAAGAATATCACAGGGGAAATATTTGTGGCATTTGTTAATTCCATGTGTTGATTATAATGTTGATTTTACATAGTTACTCAAATGATTAAAAATGACACAGACTTAACTTGAAATATATAAATACCATGTTTCTGGTTTTAATAGTGCTTTACAAATAGAGAAGATATAGTCATTAAGAGAAACAAAGTAAAAATTATAAGTGTCTCTTATTTACAAAATTTATAAATTAATAGTTAAAATAAAAACATTATTATTTTTTAAAGAAGAAATTAGCAATCCTTCAGAATTTTTGCAGCTGGAAATGAAATTCTGATTAATAAGTTTTCATCAGGTGAAAACTGAATTCCATAAAAAAAAAAACCTTGCTATTATTAAAAAGCATTAGTTGGTAGCAAATTGCATGTTTTCTAAAGTTATAGATGAGATTACATTGTAAGTTTAAGCTTGTTTTAATCAAAGTGAGGCTTACATATTCTCTATTAAAAATTCAAATCATGGGCTATAGCCATACCTCAGCAGATAAGACCACTGCTTACTCATTCAGGGGACCCAAGTTCAATATCCAGCACCTGCATGATGCTTTACAACCACCAATAACTTCAGTCCTAAGGAATCCAAGTGGTTCTTATGGTTTCCTCAATAACATATATTCATAGGATGTATACACATATAATCAGACAAAACAGCTGTGCACATAAAGTAAATAAATAAAAATTGTAAAAATCATATCACATTCAAAAATATAATCTAATATTTAAAGGTTGAATATTAATATTAAATATATTGGAGATAAAAACCAGTCTGAGAGCTGTCCAACGACACATATTCAGTCAAGGATTAAACAGGAAATACACTCACAACAACACAGATGTTGTGCTAAAAATTCAGCAACCTATAAAAGTGGAAAAATTTTCTAACGTCTGCGAAGGCTTGTCAACATTACTGCTAGTAGTACTACAGCTGCTCTAACCAGAATGCTAAATAAAACCTTTATTTAAATTCATCTATGTTCTATGTTTTCTCCCTTTAGGAAATGAATGTCAAATGCCTGTAATGCTAATAATTCTCAGTATATAGATAGTAACACTCTGCATAGCTGAAACAGGAAACCTGCAGGGTCTTGTAAAAGCTGCAATGATTTGTACATTTTGACGTGAGGTCTCAGACCTCTGAGCATCATCTGTCTGTCCTTTCTCGTGTTCTTTCACGACCACAGAAGTCTTCACATGTGATGGAGTTGTGTTTTATATCTTAATGCTTTCAAGTTCATACAAATGCAAACTAGTCGGAGACTGGTGCCTCTTTCATACTGACATCCTCTATTTGCTAGGTAGGTACAGAAGGCTCTGAGATGGGAAAGGATAGCAGAACCATACAATGGAAGGAATCTGATATGTCACACAACTGTGTACTCTTCATTATGTTGGTAACCTTGTTGTCTGATAATTTCTTTGGAAGATAGTTGTAGCTGAAGAAGATTTTGTTGGTGTTGTTGTTTTGTTTAATCTTTGTTTTAAAACTAGCTAGATAACTCAATGGCTAGGCGAAGAATTTCCTGTCCTAATCTTATCATCTAGCTCCATTACTTGGCCCCTGCTTGTAGCAGAGACTACAAACTCTAGAGGCCCCAAGACCTACATATCTCTGACTTCTTCCTTGCTCCAAAAACTGATCTCTATGAAGATGTTTTTAATAGGTGATTTTTACGTCTTATCAAAATTGTGAGAGTACTTTCACAACTACAGTCTCTAAAAGCCACATTATATTGGAATATTTTATTCTCTCAAAGAACCAGTTTATGAAAAGATTCTTGCAACTTTGAATTACAAATGATGATATAATCTTGACCTCCTTATGAGAAAGTTCTTAAAAATTGAATTGAGTTATTGTCTAATTTGCTCATTTTGCAATATACATTTTTCTTGTTATCGTTTCATGAATTTACATTTATGGATTTATGTACTAGGTATGTGGCTACCTAATATGTCTCCACATCTTTCACAGGATTCAGGCTGACTCAGATCTTTATTTTGCCCAATAACTTACAAATTTCTGGCTACCAATCTATAGTTTATATTTCTAGATCTTTATTTATTATTAGCATATATTATATATAATATAGCATATATTATATTTATTTAAAATATCATATAAATCCTATTTTATATTTAATTATATATACATAGATGTGTATATAAAACTAAATGTATAAATAGAATTTGCTAAGTCATTGAAAGTTTTCAAAATTAACACTTTGGTATTTAATGAAAAAGAGGGCCTCTTAAAAATTATGGTTACTTAATATCTTAAAAGTATACTACAACACATTGTTTATAATTTTATATAGTACCACATGATTATAAAACATTATATTACAAGGATATGTGATATTTAATCTCTTAGATTAGAAGACATTATTATACTTTGTATTATTTTTCATTGAGTAATTTCTCATTTAGTATAGGAGTTTATTTCGTAATGCAGGACAATTTATTATGCCTTAATTAATGTTTATTCATTAATAGGTATATTATTCACTTTGTGGTAGGCTATAAGTATTGGACTTTTTTTACTTTTTAAATACAAACAGCTTTTAAGTGGTGGCTCCAATAAAAATTTATATAAGTGATTCAAAGTAGTTTGCAAATATGAAGTCCAGAGGAAATTTGACACAGTATTATACATAAGTTTGAATATTTATGTAGTTTGTGCATTTATATTCATATTATTTTCCATTATTAGTAGTTCCTCCTTATGATTGACTTTAGTACTGTTATATTAAAAGTGTTTACACTTTCTCAGTAACAAGAGCAGAACATTAGACATAGATGTTTTTTAAGTTCAAATATTTTAGTCTTCATTTCCTAGAAACTGAAAAAAAATTATTTTCTTAAATTTATCTTTCTATGCAAATCTAAGCTCTGACCAACTTTTATTTAGTAATGATGAAAAATCTCATTTCATTAAGAACTGATTCATAATAAATGTGAATAAATCTTATTTTAATGTAAGTTGGTTTAATTATATAAATAATAAGTTACCATTTTAAGTAATTTAAACATAGGTGAAACTTTATATTTTAACTTTTTAAGTAATTAATACATAGGTGTGACTTAATGTTTTCAAATAAAGATATGTATTAAATATGATAAAAATAAAATTAATTATATTTACTTATCAGAATAATAAAAATTTGATATTAAATTTCTATATTAGTGTTTTTGTCCCCTAAATTGAGGAAAACTCAATTTGAAAATTGTATTCATGACCTCTGATAGATTGTTTAGTAGAGGATATGAAATTTCTTGTTTATAGTTTCTCAATTATAAAACGTTAGTGATTTATAGAAAAAATATGATATATGATAATGTTTACTAAATAAAATATTAACCTTGTGTGAAATAAGAAAGTCACATAGCTGATTGGGATCTTCGGGACTGTGCTGCTAATGGGGAGGCTCACTGTTTCTCCTGTACCTAGACTCATTGATACTGCTCCAGCTAGCTTGCCAGTTCCCAGGAGACCCTTAACGTCCCTTTTACAGTCACTTAAGAGGAAAAGCAATCAGTGACTGTCAATTCTATTCAGAGGAAATACAGAGCACTGACTCATTAACATTTATTTAACTGCGTTAAAGTCAAAGAGAATCTGTACATGTTTCTATTCTGCATAGAGGTTGAAACTGTAAGAAAAGCTTATGTCTAAATAGAGCAAATTGATGTAATTATTTATACTATTAATAAAATAAGACACATTAAATGGACCCATAAGAGATAATTTTAATGGACCATGTGAGAAAGGTATAATATGTTAAAATCTAGCATATAAGTCAGGGAAAAGCCTAACTAGATAATTGACTGAGATTTTAAGTGGCTGCTCTGGGAGATTCTAAATTTACCCTGAAACATAAAATTAAATTAAAATAAAATCAGTTATTATCCATAATTATACTAATAGTGTTGCTGAGTATTTTAATTCCTTGTTTTTTTTCTACTTCTTTTTGGTATAAATACATGGAATGGAACAATTACAGAATACTAAATGTTCTTTCAACTCTCTGAAGACTATATATATATATATATATATATATATATAAGATTTACATGAAAGTAAAAAAGCCAGAATATTTTCTCTGTCAATAGTATCTATATTTTGGTGTTCACTTCTAGTGATTTTGTATTCCCATTTATTGATATCACTTGAGCAACTTATCATTGCAGTGATGTGGGCTATGCAATAATTTTCAAATGTCAGGAAATAAACATTGTAGAGGTGTAATAATCCAGTATAAAGGTAAATGCTACAATAACTGTGATTGTCTCAGATTGCTGATTATGAGTTGTCAAGCTATAGTGTTTTAACAAACATCTTTGATGATTTAGAGATCATGTAGCTGAGTCTTAATCTATGAGACCGTGATGAAAAATTAATACATTTAAATTCAGAGAGAAAGCAGAATACAAACATGCTACTTAAATAAAATTTCATAGCACTAAAGTTAGTTTAAATTCTCAGCTTGATACAAACTAGGATCATCTGTGAAGATAGTCTTAGTAAGAGACAGCCTACATCAGGTTGCTCTGTGAGCCTGTCTGTTAAGGACTAAGTTAATTTGCAGTGAGAATGCCTGGGTTATTGTGAGTAGCAAAATTCCCTGCATAGGCTATGCTAGTTCAGATAAAGGTAGAGAAAATAAGAATAAATTAATTTATCACCATTTACTCATGACTATGTATGTAAGGTGAGTAGCTACTTCAAATTCCTTGACCTCCTATGATGATGCACTATAACCTGGAATTGGGAGACAAACTTATTCTCCCATAATTTCCTTTGGTTATAATATTATATATTAAAATATTATAATATTTTATCACAATACAAGGAACAAAAATACAACACACAACAAAACAACATTAACATTGTCACTAGTCAGATGATTCAGGAATGTACAAGAGGATTTAGATAGGCATTTGGAAGAACAGATTGATGCTCTTTATCCTATTCAGATTATTGGAAGGAGGTTCAGAGATTAAGAGTAAGGAGCCATCTCGAGTGTCATGTCCAATACCATTGGATTCATGTCAGTTCTAAAATTTACAGTGGTAGCCATTATAATTAGGAAAAAGTTTAAAGACACTTGTAGTGCATTTGGCATAATTCTAACACCTCTCTGGATGTTTTAACTTTGCATAGTGGGCTTATGAATTTCAAGAATGCTGCTCTACTGAGTTTTGTTAATGGGGTAGATACTGCTAATAAAATTACCCATGGCCTGAGGTCAGTATTTCTATTTTGATTTCAAAACCAGTAGATGATTGACTCCGAATAACTGGTCACATTTATGAAAACTACAAGAGTCATTATAACTTCTCTTTTTGATTCTCTGTTCTACAAGTTATAAAGTCTTGAGGCAAGGCATCTTGTCCCATCAGGGGTATAGGTAAGCAATGGTGGGTCAGGAACATATGTCCAATACAGCTACCTAGTCACCATTGTCAGGGCACTCAGCAGTCTCACAGGTCAGCATCATTCTTTGTCCTGGCATCAGTATGTCTCACCCATCTCTCTGACAGCCACCATGCTCCTTCAGCCTCCTACAGAAAAAACACAAACATACTCTTTTCCCCATATTAAATACCTGATTGGGATCATGCCTTATACCAGTAAGTGGATCCTTTCCTTTTACTTATGCATAAGTATGTCTAGTCGTAGAGTGCCATAGATACTCACAAAAAAATTCCTTGGCATCTAAATTATTTTTTTAAAAAAATTAAAATAAAAAGAACATGCTTTAAATAAATTTGTGGTGTATGCATATATCTCCCTCTTTTTTATTTTTTGAAGATATTGTTTTAAAGTTTGTGGCACACTTACACAATGGAGTACTACTCAGCTATTAAAAACAATGAATTCATGAAATTCTTAGGCAAAAGGAGGGAACCCAATCACAAAAGAATGAACACGGTATACCCTCATTGATAAGTAGATATTAGCCCCAAATCTCACAGTACCCAAGACATAACTCACAGACCACATGAAGATAAGAAGAAAGACCAAAGTGTGTTCACCTCAGTCTTTCTTAGAAGGAGTAACAAAATACAGGAGCAAATATGAGACAATGTGTTCAGCAGAGACTGGAGCAAGGACCTTCAAGAGACTGCCCCAGCTGGGGATCCATCCAAGGTGCAATCACCATATGCAAACACTGTTGTGGATGTCCAGAAGTGCATGCTACAGAACCCTGATTTACCTGTCTCCTGAGAAGTACGGCCAAAGCCTGACATATACAGAGGCTGATACTCACAGCTAACCATGGAACTGATTACAGGGTCCCCAGTGAAGGAGTTAGAAAGAAGACTGAAGTAGTTGAAGATACTTGCGGCCCCATGGCGACAGCAACAAAATCAACAAACCAGAGCTCTCAGGGTCTAAACAGCTAGCCTGGGAACACACATGGAGGATGGACTTTTGGGGCATCTGACTCTTTCAGCTGCTTCTTGGTCTCATCGGAGGGCAGTCATGCTAGGCTCCTGTTTGTATCAGTAATAGTGTCAGGCCTTGGGACCTCCCTTTATGCTGCATCCCAATTTGGGCCTGAGATTAACAACTCACTAATTAGATGGTTTTTTTGGTCCCAGTAATTATTATTTCTCCCTTGATACCTTAGTTTAAATCATATGTCTACCTTGTATTAACATATTTTCATACATAAAATACACATATATAAATATGTAATATGCATCTAGTAGTTTAATATCTCTTTTGGTAAATGGCTTAGTAAATTCAAAAATCGTGTTCCAAAGAGAAGTAAACATTGAAATGATGACCACTGTGGAAATGGTTAAATATACCAGAAACAGTGACTAAACTATAGAATGTTTTAAGCAAAGAATTTGATGATAAGGTCTATTCTGTGTTTACAGTTTATGACTGAAACCACATGATATGTTAAATGAGAAAGAGAATCAATGGTCATACTGTGAAGAAAGGCCAGAGATTTTAGACACATTTTAGGAACCATATCCCTAGGAGTAGATATTAAAGAAAAAGATAATTTTGAGGTATAATTTACAAAAAGTTAAAGTTACCCACAGAAAAATGTAAATCCTAGTGAATAAAATGAAATCCAAATGCTAAGACTTCAAATTTTTCAAAGACAAAAGTCTTTTCTTAAAAGAAGTAGATGGCTGCACTCAGTTCTTGCACAGATATATTTGTATCATATCCCATATTTATGAACTCTCATAATAGGTTTTATACATTTTTAAATCATCCAATGTCACGCTTTCAAAGCAAAACAACGCATGTAAGAATTTTGTTATTGTTTATTTTGCATAAAAATTATTTGACTTCTGACTTCGTATTTATTTTCTGAGAGCAAGGAATAAGTTTGAGGCATTCTGTACTTCCAGTTTGAAATTTCATTATTACATATAGAAATGTAAATCCATTGCTACCTTACAATATAACATGTTGTTTCTTCCCATTCTTTTTCTTTTTCTTTCAACTGTACTTGAACTGGGTAGGCATGCCATCACAGAAATTAAAATAAAGCAATGTAGGCAAACAAATCATTACAAAGTAAGTAAGTGGGTATGGAAAAGTTATGGGAACTGATCATTTACAGTGATAGTTGCTGAGACCAAAGTGAGGAGGAGGTACATTTATATAGTTCTATGCTCATTATGGCAGGTGAGCTCAAGCTCAGTCCATTTGGCAGAAAGTTGCTTTTTTTTTTTTTTTTTTTTTTTTTTTGGCATTCTGCTGCATCATCCCTGGACAGTATCCCTGTCAGTGGAAAAGGTCAGCCAGACTCCTATTGGGTTCAAAATGGATATCTTTTGTTAACTTCCTTAGAGGAGTAAAATACTGAGGAAATATTTCTATAACTTTACTAGTTTTGAATCCTCAGGAATATTCTGTGTTATAACAAAGAGATGACTATCATATATATATATATAATGCTTTATTCAAAACAAACAACATATATGCTTAAGCAGATTTCTCATGAAAAAAATTTACAGAACAAAATATATTTTTACAAAAAACATTTTTAAAGAAATACAGTAAGAATGATGGATCTTTCAAAATGCATATTTTCTAAAGTAATATAAATGTTTTAATATCCCTCTTGCTAGAATCAACATTTTCTTCAAGAGCACTCAAATATTTTAAAATGCTTTAAAATGTAGTAGAGATTTTGTCTAAAACATTATGCCTTCATGGTAGATTAATTTTCACTGATTATAAAAGACAGTCTTCTTGGGAATATATACTTCCTTAGAGAAGTATTTTCAATACAAATATTTATGTATATGCAAAATGATTAGAGGATAAAATTTTCTAATTAATTCAGAAGTGAGGGATGTTCTAACATTGTACATTTTAACATTTGTACCTTGTAAGGTATAGGCAAATTCTCTAAAATATTCTCAAGTTTATCTGAGTTGATCAGGTAACTCATAACTATTTCAGTAATATTTTAAATGTCTTTCTAGATTCAGGTCTAACATTCTACTAAAGGGAAAGATAGTCGTATAAGCTTTTTTTCATTAGTATCAGAGTTAATAGAATTCAAGGAATGTATTAACTTTCTAAAAGTGTAAAAATAAAATTCATTTGTTATATGAAAAGCAGAAGCAACAGCAGTTTCGGTGTGACTACGATTACGTTTTAGAAAACAGACAAGTATTTACACCGTGAAATTAGTTTTGTTCGGAGTAATAGACTAGAAGATGCTTGACAAGGGTGTATCAGTGTCAATCAGAACGCAATGTGCTGTTCACAATATATCAGAGGAATTCACAGATGGCCTGAAGAAATAGGCTAGCCCCCTGCCAATCCCACAAGGGTTACTGAGATTAGCAGAAAATGTATTTGTCTTCTCAATTAATTCATTCAGCTAAATTAGCATTATCTATTATCATTTCAATGCAAGAGTATTATTTAGTAGGCACTTTTATCATCAATATAAATGAAATAAGCTTTAGCCAGAAAAAAAAAGAAATAATGTTTTAAAAAGTGATTAGTTTTCAAATCAGTCTTCTAAAATGTAAGCAATTTCAAATGCAAAATTTTCCTGAAAATAGCTGTTCTGTTTAGGAAACAGTATTTAAATCATTATAGAAGAAAGCAGTTCTATGCAGTGTGTATAATCGAGAGGAGAGGGTGTCTTCGACATGTTGTACAATTTCAGATCAATAAATAGCAAGCAGCACACACACACACACACACACACACACACACACACACATATTCACTCACACACACCACTATATTTGTTGCAGTCACTAGAGTTTCTACCTGTGCTCCATCTGTTCAGATGTCTTTCTGTCCAAAAATGATAATTCTGGGTGGTCGTTTAATTTAAAAATAATTCATGACTCTGGTTCCCCAGAGATATTGCTGCTCAGTCACTGTGCCAGCTTTTGAGAAGTTCTGAATCATTTCTGGTGACAAGAATTTGACTTGCCCTTTTCAGGTCTGAAGTTGGTTGTCTTCGATTTAATGTTGTCAGATTTTTAATGGTCTCATTTTACTACTCCAGGGACTAATGTGTGATATTTGGTGTGCAAAGCCTCATTATACGAATAAGCATGGTAACATATGAAGTTTAATCAGTCTTTGGAGTTAGCTTAAAACAATGTTTTTCATAGTGTATTCTATCACATCATAATTTTATACTTGAAATCTATAAAATAAGTTTTCTTAGTGTGATCCCAAGTTTCTATAGCATATTGGTACCATTTTATTTGCTCAAGATTATTTTCATATGATGTAATGTATGAGAGAATATTAACAATTTTGTAAGAATTTATTTGCTTAGGAAGAATGCAGAATTTAATTGTTTTCCTTTTAACGGCTACATTAATATATATGTGTGAATTTTTATTTATAAGTTCTTTTAAATAAACTTACTTTTATTAAAAAATTAGATCCAAAGTTATTACTTTTGAATGAAGATCAAACTGAACATGTAATTTCATGAGAGTGAGTTACATGCAAATCCTAGGTACATACTTTGTGAAAAAGTAAAAGGAATACAAGTTTTGCTGTGGTTATTGGGGTATTTATACACTTGCTGATATGTTCCTATTTAGAGGTCTATATTTGGAGAGATATATATATATATATATATATATATATATATATATATGTCTATACATATGACAAGTCTCTCATCTTGGCTTTAAGAATGAAAAGAATTATTTAGAAATTAAAAACATTAACACTTTAAATATAATTTATTTATATTTAAATCTATGCTACAGGAAAGCTTGCTATGGAACTTTAGAGATTTAAACTGTACAATGTCTGTGAAGATCTAATCTACACAAATGACAAGTGCTTAACACCTTTAAAATTTAGTTGATATTATCACCACATCATCAGTTCTATTGATTATGATATATTCTGATTTTCCTTTCCTTTCATGTAGCACATAATCCATTTCTGAATTCAGGTTTTAGTACCACTTAGTTTAAACATTGGAACCCACACTACATAGAAAATATTACCATAGTATATACAGGCTCATATTCCTCACAGATTTACTTAATTAAAAGACTCTATCATTTCCTTTTACAAAAGGCTTTTAGCAAACATATATGATAGTAGTTCTGATGTAAAGATATTTGGAAATGAAAAAAAGAAAGACTCACCGTATTTGCAGAAAGGTCAGATTTATCTTTAGAAAACTAACAAACTCACTGCTACTCACAGTACAGAATACCTCATGCAGTCTAAACTTTCTATGACACTATATAGAAAATAATGAGATCTATCTCTGGGGTTTGTTAAATTTATGGATTCATATTAAATAGCATCCTTAGCCTTTCAGAAATTTAATATCCTAGCAATAAGATAAATGTAATCATGACACAACCTTCTAGCTTATGAGAATCAAATAAAACTGAATACACTATGTGACATAAAATATGATAAAATACTATATCTGATTGTGTATATATACTAATTGTGACATGTCTTACACCATGACATATTTCAAATTCTGGGTTTTAGTACATGTACATATGCACATACACATATACATACATATACTATATATTCATATACATATACGTATATATGTCTATGTGTATATGTGTAAAGCGTGTATGTATATATGTGTATATGTGTATATATATCTATATGTGTATATGTGTATATGTATACATGTATATATACATATATATATATACATACTATATATATATATATATATATATTATATATATATATAATATTGGACTGTGTAGGTAGGTTTGTTTATATATGTAGGTGAGAACTTTGTGTATAGTAAGTGCCTATATTCTGTATTTACTCCTTAAATTACATACTTGCTTATTTAAAAATATTGTTAATATTCCTCATAGAGAAATTTGGTGTCTTATCATTATTTCCAACACATACCTAGCAATAGAAAGAGTTCTAGCTCACATTGGTTAGCTAGCTGTTCCAGTAGAGCTTATGCTGAAATGCATAGTTTCTGGAAGCCATTCACATTCATACTTCCTTTTCATTTGTTCACTGATAACCTTGTGTCTTTTACTTCACTAAAATTTCAAGAATTATTAGATTCTTTCTCACATATAGTCCTGTGCAGCATGCAAAAGACTTGAGTTGTTTTAGCAGATGAAGAACTTAGTATTCTGTGAGGACACCCTTAGGCATTAGCAGATCTAGTGTGTGGCTGAATGAGGTAAGAGACTTATCCAGGAGAGATTCATTCCTTACACCTGTCCCTGCAAAATATGCCAATGGCATGCCTTTGAATAAATTTTCTACTGAGCCAAAAGTCAAAGTTCTTTAAGATACAAATGGAAAACAGTAGACTTTAATTCCAAAGTCAAACCAACTGAGCCTTTAAAAACAATCTTTCTCATACTTCTGTGAGTTTGCTAGGATGGTGACACTTATTCCATAATACCTTTTTCAAGTACTAGCTTTTGCATTGTCCCTGTACAAATTTATACTTGAGAAGAAATATGATAATGCAATTTATTTCATTTCTTAAAAATACAAAAAACAAGAAATAATTCTCTGAAAAGCCTTTGTTTTCAAGATCCTAATCTGAACTAAACTTATAATTATTTGATTAGAAACAAAAAAAAAATGTGATACATTTACAGATCGTAGTATTTTCTAAAAATGTCATCATGAAATTTGTAGGCCAATATATGGAACTAAAAAAATCATCTCAAGTGAAGTATCCCAAACCCAGAAATACTGACATGAAATGTACTCAGTTATAAGAGGAAATTAGCTGTTAAATAAAGATAATCATGCTCTAATTCACATACACAGAAGATAAGTAACAAGGAGTGCTTTAGAGAGAATGAGTGGCTCTTCCTTGGAAGAGAAAATAGATTATTTTTGGATCAACTGGGATAAGAATATGATGAATATAGAAGAAAAGGGAGAGAGAGAGAGAGGGAGAGGGAGAGGGAGACAGAGGGAGGGAGGGAGAGGGGTGAGGGAGAGGGAGAGAAAAAATATAGGAAAGTCTGCAACTGTAACTGGGAAATTCTGAGGGCTATATAGGAACCTAGTTCAGTTGACACTTGATGGAACAAATGAGGGTGATTCTAGTGAAGAGGACTATTAATGGAAGGCTGTCAAGACTGAACCAAGCAACTTCTGTAACCCAGCAAAACATCTAATTGTAGGACTGGGACACCAACCCAGTCACAAACCTTTCAACCCACAACCTGCCTTGCATGCAAGATTTGCTGGGGCAATGGTAGCTCAGAGCTTGTTGGAGTGGCCAATCAATCAATGACTTATTTATATTGAGGACCATGCCACAAGAATAAACCCATGCCTAATACTGCCTGGATGGCCAAATATGAGACAGTAGTAGGCCAAAAGACTTAGGATAGAACAAAACAGAACTTGTCAATAAAAATTAATTAATTAATTAATTAATTTCAATCCAATTATTCTTAATGATAATCTTCTCTACTCATGGAAGAATGCCTAACCCAATTGTCATTAATGATGTTTCTTCCTGGTAGCTGATGGACATATATAAAGAAACCCACAGTAAAGCACTACTTAGAGCTTAGGGAACCTTATGAATGAGAAGGAAGGATTGTAGGAGACATGTTGAAGACACCAGAAGAACATAACCCAAAGCATCAATTAAGCACAGCTCATTGGAGCTCACCAAAAAAAAAAAAAAAAAAAAAAAGTGGAAATCACAGAGTATGGCTTTGTACTAGATTTTCTGCACATATGTTGTTGTTATTTACGTTGGAGGTTTTATTTGTTTGTTTGTTTTGTGTGTGTGTGTGTGTGTGTGTGTGTTTAAATCATTTGAAATGATATTCCTCTTTCTGGTTTCCCCTTGACAAGTCCCCAAACCATCCCTCCTATACTTTGCCTCTATGAGGGTGACTCTCCACCCACTCCTGTCTCACTGCTCTAGCATCCCTCTATGCTGGGCATCAGGCTTCCACAGAACCAAGGGCCTCCCCACCCACAGATGTCAGATAAGGCCATCCTCTGCTACATAAGTAGCTGGAGCCACGGATCCCTTCATATATATTCTTTTGTTGTTGGTTTAGTCCCTAGGAGCTCTGGGTGGTCCGGATAGTTGATATTGTTCTTCCTATGGGGTTGCAACCGCCTTCAGCGCCTTCAGTCCTTCCCCTAACTCTTACCTTGGGGTCCTGGCCTCAGTCCAATGATTGGCTGTAAGTATCTGCATTTGTATTAGTGAGATGCTGGCAGAACCTCTCAGGGGACCTCCATACCAGGCTCCTGTCAGTAAACACTTCTAGCCATCAGCCATATTATTGGGGTTTGGTCTCTGCAGATGGGATGTATCCCTAAGTGGAGTAATCTTTGGATGGTCGTTTCTTTAGTCTCTGCTTCATTTATTGTCCCTGCATTTCTTTTAGAAAGGAACAATTCTAGGTAGAAAATTTTGAGATGGATGGGTGGTCCCACCCCTCAGCTGGGAGCTGTGACTATCTACTGGATATGGCCTCTATTGTTTATCGCTCTTTTGTTGGATATTTCATCCAATATCATCCTCACTGGGTCCTGGGAGCCTCTAGCTACACTGGTCTCTAGGACTTTATAGTAGCTACCCCCAGTTCCACATACCCCACTGCTACATATTTCAATTCAATTTCCTGACCCTCTATAATAGGATTCCTAACAATGGGAGTTTAGGAATCTCTGATACCTCTGCCTGCTCACAGACCCATTTCATCCTACTGGGTTGCCTCATCCAGACCTAATATGAGGATTTGTGCCTAGTCTTATTTTATCTTGTTTTGCCATTTTCAGTTGACATTCTTTGGGAGGTCTGCAATTTACTGAAGGAAAAGGAAGAGCAGTGATTCTGGGGGAAAGGAAAATTATGTATAAAGAACCTAGAGGAATATAGGAAGAGGAAACTGGGTTTTGGATGTAATGTATGAGAGGATAAATAAAAAGAAATGAAGACTAGACAATAGATGATAGATAGATGATAGATAGATAGATGATAGATAGATAGATAGATAGATAGATAGATAGATAGATAGATAGATAGATAGATATTAAGAACTTTAGTACATGAATATGGTCGGACACATTTCAATATATTAAAATCCTCAAATATAAAATATCTCATCTTTAGTAAATCTGCAATGTGTTCTGCCCTGAATTTTCCTTAGGTTTTTCATCACTGGACACTCAATTCTCTACCATCTTTCTTGTAACCAAATTCTGGCATCTTCTCCAGCCACTAATACAAAACTCTAGTCACATGTGTTTTCATGGGGAAAACTTGCTTGCTCATTTTTATTCATAGAGCTTATTAGGAGAAAAGATAATTAAAATAAGCTATAGCAATTAATAACTATTATTTTATGATTTTAATAAGAAGAGGCTTTTGTTTCTTTAAAGTATTAAATACCATTTAATATGTTTAAATTTATCATATAGTAGGTAGCAGCTAACCTTAAAATATCTATACCTACACAAATTATTATATTTCTCTTATGACATAAATGCACTTTAATAAGCTTTATTTTAATAGATTGTTTATTAAGCAAGTAAAATAGACATTAACAAAGCTTGTTCTCCTAGCATTGTATTCTTAAGCTTAGGTCTCTTTAATAAAGAGAACATTTTTGTTTAGACTGAGGTCTTTTCCTTATAATGGTCCCTAATGGACTTCCTGTACATTGTATTATCAGAAATGGGCCATATGCTTCAACTGACTTAGTAGAAAAACATTTTATAACATAGTAACATTTCCAAGCTATAAATATTATATGTGAGTAATAAAAGGAGCATGTGCTGTCCTCACTTCCCTCCCAATCACTGAGAATAATGAAAAAGATAGTAATCAGGAAAAACAAAGTTATGTTTATGATAATTGTCCTCCAGTTTATATATGCCTAGGAAAGAAATCTGAGACCTAAAGGCAGATTATGGTATTTTTAATTTTCTCATTTTTTCATACATGAATTAGCTTGCATATCGATAAAAGTCTATGGACATCATTTCTTTGGTATAAAAATTATTTTGCATTCATTATTTTTATGTTTTAATTATTTTTAATGACTTAAATATATTACTGAGAAGTGAAATCTAAGTTAATTCACAAATTAAAAAAATGAAGAAACCTATTGCAGATGTCAGAAAACAGTGTATGGAAATTTTTCATGTATTGTTCCATTTTGTGCTTGCACAAGAAACACTGTTGACAACTGATATTCAAGGATAACTGAAAGAAAGACAAGCCCTGGAAGTTAAATAGAAAGCCTTCTGGGATATTTAGAGACAATCTTCCCTGCAGCCATTGTTTAAATTCTAGGGATTATAAACCTAAAGTCCCTTTCAAGATAGTTATTTTTATTCCAGAGCGAACATCACTTTATTTCCCTCACTAAGGAGTCAATGCTGGTCATCTAATTTAGCTTCCAAGTGTCATAGGATTCGGTGGCCCTTCTTGGAAACACATCCTGCAATACACCACTCATTCATCTGTACTCCTCCATTCACTCATGAGGTTTCAACACATGCAGAACCAACACACGTTTTTCTTAGTGACTTAAATCGTCTTTCTTCCAAATAATTTTTATTTATACACTCCTTACATGTATGTGCATGTATCCATAATATGTAAGGTTAAACAAAAGCAAACAATCAGACCATTTTCAAGATTTCAAATAGTTACCTAAAATATAGTAAGGATATATAAGGAAGAATGGTTATGCTTAAATATGTAGTGGGAAAGCTATTATAGTTGAAAAATGTTATAGGGTAAACTTTATTTAGAGGAATGATTCAGATGTACAGAGGTTAATATATAGAGGTAGAGCTTTCATGAAACATCATGGTTAAAAATATGGCTATGGAATAACAGTTTGACACGTATTAAATGTAGTTTGTGTTTGTAACGCCATTCGATGCTATACTAATCAGCATGAAGAGATTACAAAACAAATTCTAATAAGGCAAATAGAATCCTGCAAACATAGATATTAGCTAGTAGCTTCTGTCCAGAAATTTAATGACTGCACAAGTCACTTGTGAAATAAAATGTAGGAGAGTTAATAGATACAGATTGAAAGTTAGTGATTCTTAATACGTGTTAAAAGTAGATGAAATAATTGGAAGAAACAAGATTGTACATCGTACAAAGAAATCAATAGAAAGAATAAGTTACAAACTTCGATAATGACAATGCTGGGCTGAATTGGTTACCTGTTGTGATTTTATTAGTATTCCTACTTGGACTGGCACACATGTATTCCTTCCAAGAAAAGATAAAAATCTAAACTCTTTATTACATTGGGTAGTGTCTATGGTAGTTTGAATGAGAATTAACCCCCGTAGAATCAGTTAGTTTAATACATGGCCCCTAGTTGGTGGAAAGGTTTTAAAAAGATTAGATTGCCTGGCCTTCTTGGAGGAGTCATGTGATTGCAATGGGACTTTAAGATTCAAAAGTCTATGCCAGCCCTAACTTACCTTTTTCTCTGCCTCCAAATTGCAGATAAAATGTAAGCTCTTATGTTGCTACCAGTGTCATGCCTGTCTGCTGCTATGGTCCATGCAAAGATATCATGAAATTATTCTCTGAAATAGTATACAAGCCCCCTCTTGAATTATTTCTTTCATAAGTTACCTTTTTTTTTCATTGTGTCCCTATATAGCAATAGAATAATAAATAAAACAGAGAACTAAGTTATGAATAGAAATAAACAGTGTCGTCTTTCAATAAAACAAAGATACTTTGTGTTAGCATTTTCATTCTGATGTATTCCATACTGAAGCCTTAAATCTAGTTCTCATAAATTACCATCAATTAAGGAAGGTATCACAGTAAGTGAAGTGTCCCTACAGATGCATTCAATGTCACTCAAAGTACCAAGAGTATGATCGTCCACTTTATCTAAATGTTAGAGTACTTAAGGAGAAATGGTATCAAAAGTCTTTATTATGTCTTGTTAATCTTAAATTTGATAAAACAGAAGCAAGTGCTTCTATCATTCATGGTTTTGTAGAGTACCAGGACTTATAGAATGAATCTCTATATAAAGAGAAAAAATTATATGATTTACAGTTTGTGGTCCAGCTAATCTAACAATAACTACATGTGAAGAAAGATCCAAGATCCAGTAAGCATTCAGTAGAGGAGGCTGGATGTCTTTGCTAGTCTTAAATGTACACCAGAATCTCAAATGAAGAGGATTTAATGCCTGTGAAGAATGAATTTGCTCGTAGAGCAAACCCGAGGAGGCAAATAGAGATTTCTTCTTCCATGTCCTTTATATATTCGCAGTATAAGTGGGGCTCAGATTATCAGTGGGTCTTTCACCTCAACAGACATGAAGAAAGGTGTATCTTCTCACCTCAAAACTCTGAGTTAGAAGTGAATCTTCCCATTTCAAATGATTTAATTAAACAGAAATCCCTTACTAAATGCCCAACTAATTTTGAGTTGTAATTAATTCTAGCTGTACTCAAGTTGACTTTCAGTAATTGCACACAGTATTATATAGAAGAAACAAATTAAAGGGATAAATTTATGGTGGAAAAGCATCATCTGGATAGATGTAAAACAGAGGCATTCTGACACATGTAAATGCAGAGATTAAAAAGCAAGAAAAAGAACATGTTAAACAGATTTAAATCACTTTAATGGGTTATAACACCTTTAATATTGGAATATTTATGACAGATGATATGGTGACCTGTCTTTCACAGCTACAATTTTCTTTTCTTTTTTCTTTTTTACTTTTACAGTTTGCTTCAAGGACCAAATTTTATTTGAGCAGACTGAATGAGAGTTGATAATTGGTGCTGCCTGCAGTTTACATAGCTGTATAAAATCCTGTGTGTATGGAAGATATGAAAGTAGAACGGAAATTGTCTAGTGGATTAAAAGGAGAGGAAGGGGAGAGGTGGAGGAAAATATGTACACATATAATATATATTTGAAAAAAAAGTTTTTGAGTAACACAGTACTATGCTCAATAAATATACACACTACAAATTGTTTTAAATAACAGAGATTTGAGTCCAAACAAAACTGTAGAAATTACACTACAAACAAACTCAAGTTTAGAATAGTATGTCTTAGAAGCAACTCTCTTTTGATCTTTTCCCTTTTGTGCCAACAACTCTACCAGGCTCTTAATAATTGTTGCAGGTTTTTGTGGGGAGGAGGGACAGTTACTGGGGTTTCTTTCTCACTTCTAAAGGCTCCTAATATAGTGCAAGAGATGAAATAAGGGTTAAACAAAAGGATAGGAAGTGGAACCAACATGTGTCACCATTGACAGCAAGGAGCTTTTTGTCAAATAGAACAGTAGAGATTCTTGGTTATCTTCCTATAGAGCATTGTTTTGGAAAAATAATATTAAATAATATTTATTTTACAGATAAACTATTGAGTCACAGATAAGTCCTATAGCTTATTTTCATGTATACCACATGTCAAAGATGATAGGAGTATGCTCTGATAATTTTGGTATGTCATTTTTCTCTAAAACCAACATTGCACATTTATTTAAATGGTTCAGCAAATACATACACATATTGATATATATGCCATACATGCATACATGGAGATTAAGGCACAAAGCAAACAGTATGATACTAAAATTGGGAATCTATGTAAAAATATTAAAAACTTGACCTGCCTAGAGTGTCTGCCCTCAAGTCAGATCACACAGAC
The DNA here is from genome assembly GCA_021653895.1 of Mastomys natalensis. Classification (NCBI taxonomy): domain Eukaryota; kingdom Metazoa; phylum Chordata; class Mammalia; order Rodentia; family Muridae; genus Mastomys; species Mastomys natalensis. Next base: position 8,834 of record JAJTUV010001555.1, on the reverse strand, counting down.
CTAGGTCTTTGAATGTGATCACTCGCCAGAGCAACCATGTTTTTAGAATAAAATTCCTCTACCAATGAAAATCTCCACATACATGAGAATTTTGATAACCAAGATTTTGCCATGGCATTTCAATCTGTCAGACAAAACTGTAATCCTATCTCCCTTCCTTGGCAACAATGATTTCATAGAAGACAAATTTAACTATCACTTCTGAAAAAAGGCAAAAGAATTGGTATCCAATCTCAGTTTACCGAATAGGGCAAACATTTCATAAATAATTTTGGAAGAACATGCATTCTGTGAATTTAGATTCTAGAGAGTTGTGTTAACGTAGATATATATGAGATGACGTTTTCTCTTGAACATACAATTGTGAAAGCTATGTCTGGAAAGTTAAGCTAATTCTGGTTAGGTGACGGTAGTTGCTAGCAAGGGATTCTCAACCTTCCTAATGCGTGACCTTTAATATAGTTTAGCATTGATGTTGACCCAAACCTTAAAATTATTTTTACTGCTACTTATAAGTGTGAATTTTTAATGTTATAAACATAAATGTAGTAAATATCTGCTGGTTTATTACTGCGGTTCTAAGGTGCCTGTTGAAAGTCGAGTTGGGCCCCTAAAAAGTTTAAATTCACAAGTTAAGAACCATTGTTACAAAGAGCATTTTGACTCTCACAATCTTGTGGAACCTATAGGATATTGTTATACTAATATGCAAATATCAGATAACCAATAGTCTGTAATATGAAGTAACCTTTACAAAGGGCTGAGTTCATTGGTGATACATGCTGAGTGGCCAGCATTTGCTTCCATGTTCAGGAAATACCTGAGATTAGCCATCTTCTTTGAGTAAGAACTCTCTTTTTGAATCCCATGAAGGCCAACCTAAAGGTAAAAGTTGAAAATAAATATGGTAGTCCTGTGGGAATCAACTTTAAAAAGAATGATGGAGGAATACTTGCCTCTTTAATCTGATACATATGAAAACACTCTAAAATACCCCTTAATGTAGATCCTCAGATTGTACTTCTGAGCCTGTTTACACTCTGCACCCAGAAAGAATAATCCCCTACCCCTGTTTTCTATCATTGTGCGTGTTTCGTGAACTCCCAAAGACCACCAAGGAACCAATTCTGGTGAAATCACACTATGGTGTTTTTAAATTCAATTGGAGCTTGGGCCCACCATTCACCCTGATGCAGCAGGATGGGAAGGTGAAGCCCTGAGCCCAGTTTCAAGCAAGCATTTATTATAGTGGAGAGCAAGCGAGCAAGGGGATTTCTAGCCTGGCACCCACCGCAATGGGGAGCTGTTATGGATTTTTGCTGTCTTTTAAAATAATTGGTTGTTGCTGGGAGCCAAACCATGAACTTAACTTCTGCTTTCCTTCTGATTGGTGGTTGTTAGGAAGTGTAGTGCCTGGGACAGGCTACTTAAAGAGTAACCTGGAAACTGGTGCTAGATGCAGGTTTGTTGGTTAACTTGAGTTCAACCTTCAGTCAGGTTTTCTACGATGCAGTTTAAATCCAAGATCTGTTCTCTCACTATTTCCTTCCTTATTACTGCTGCAATTCACAGATTCCTTGATCATCCTTTCAGGACACTCACACTATCTCTGAAGTCACTAATTCACTGCATATAGCTGCTTAGACACCACTAAGATAAACTGAATTGCTTTCTTGACTTCTCAGAAAAATACTTCGCCCTCTTTTTTCCTTCTATTTCAATTGTTTCTTCCTTGAAACTGTCTAGATGTCCATCTTGTCTTCTCATTATTTTTTTAACCTAATACATTATCTTCAAATTCCTTAATATATCTTTTAAAAAATATTTCATGTAAGAGAAAGAACCTGGAAAAAGGAATGATGTATCTCATGGTGACAGCACAAGGAACTTTAGAAAGCTTCTCTGAGAGTATCACCATCAGCAAGGTACCAAAGAGGATTTGGAAGACACCTTTCCTTAAATTGAGTTTCTGATAATATCACTTTATCAGCTCACACCAGGACCATACCTGATGAGAAGCAGAAGCAGAAAACCCACTGTGCCGATGACAGCTCAACCCAAAGGAATGTTGACATAATAAACATAAATTTCTTGAACAAACTTGGTATTTTATAAACTGTTACACCAGCAGAAAATGAACTTACTTGATAAAAAATAATGACATATGCAGTGTTTACAATTACTCAGTTTCATAAGAGTTGTTTTCAAAATGAAGGTTCCATTTCAGAACTGATATTTCAGAAACCTAGGTTGTTGACAACTGGCCATCTGCCTTAGGAAATATACAGCTCTTGATAAGCAGACAGGCTTACTAACTAATGATGCTAATCATTCTGTAAAAGTTTATTACATTTTGTGCTTGTGTTACTTTTGTTCATTTATGTACATTTCTTGTGATGTTAAGTAATTCAACAGAGAAATCTCCACAGTGTTGACTTTACAATTAAGCCAGCAAATGGATTAAAATGAACCAATATATCTAAATAAACTACGCACCTGGTTTTAACTAAAGTTTAATTTTTTGTTTGGCTCGTTGACTGCTAACAATACAAGATGTTAATTAGATGTGCTTCTCTCTCCCTCTCTCTCCCTCTTTCTTTTCTTAAATTATATGTTCTTCTGTATCAAATTTGATATATAAAACAAATTTTGCATGTGAATCTCAGAGCAGGAAGACAATAACTAGAAAAGAAGACCTCTTCAACCCTTACTCAGATTTGACAAAATAAGTCACTTTTATTCCATTCCTTTGTTTAAAACAAGTCCTAACTCATATCAAAAGTCAGTGGATAAGGAAATATTGTCCATTTCTTAATAGGAGCAATTCTATTAAGAAATTAAAGAAAATTAAAGAATTCAAGAAAATCATCCTCATTTTTTATTCTTCTACCTAATGAATTCTGAATATGAGTCTGAAGAATATACTTGCCATTAAAACCATAAAAATTATCTAAACTATAGTGTCTTAAACTATAATCCTGGACCCCACATGAAGTTGTATGACTAAGTGTGGGGATTGCACAAATTTGGAAACAGTAATAAATAACATGATAAAAATATTCTTTGCCAAGCGGTGGTGGCGCAAGCCATTAATCCCAGCACTTGGGAGGCAGAGGCAGGCGGTTTTCTGAGTTCGAGGCCAGCCTGGTCTATAGAGTGAGTTCCAGGACAGGCAGGACTACACAGAGAAACCCTGTCTCAAAAAAAACCAAAAAAAAAAATTCTCCAAAAGCGTATTCTTAAACAATATGAAGTGTATTCTGTAGCACTTGCTTGATTGTAGAACCTCACTAGTTCTGAATATACAGTGCAAGACACATGTATATGGTTAATGAAATCCAGAGCCAATGAATGCTTCATGAAACACTTCAGCTTGGATGAGACTACTGTGGACTCTGAGTTATGGTTTCTTCCTGTAAATGTGAAGTTTTCTGCTCTTACAGAAAAATCATGGAAAATAAAGGCATTAGTAAATTTCTACTATAATTCCTTAATAAGTATATGTCAAATTTGTATGTCTCTGGATTTTATGTTTTAGAATGTTTGATTTTTAAAATTTTTATTGGGGTTATTGAGTTTTGCTTGAAAAATAAAATCATGAATTGGATTCTATCTTGTAACTAGAACACAAGTCCCTAGGATTCTGAAGTAGTCTTAAACTACTTCTAATCTACTGTATTATATAGTATACATATATATGTTTATATATATACATATATATGTTTATATATGCATACATATTATATAGTATACATATATATGTTTATATATGCATGCATATTATATATATACATATATATGTTTTTATATACATATATGATATACATATATATGAATGATGTGCTATTTTAGCAATGATGATTTTATAATCGAAACAGCAGACTGAAAACATTGAGAAACTCAAAGACGTGATCTTTTAAATATTTGTAAAAATTTAATTCTTCATATAAAAAGCTGCATTTATCTCATTAATATGCAATACTCTTTTAATCATCAATTAATAGATGTGTATCATATTTACCTTAATTACTTAATTACTTTAACTATATGTATAGTTATTATCTGTAAATGTTTGATTTTTGTGTTTATTTATATACTTATATGTGAAGGATTATGCAAAAAATATCCACTATGAAAAGAATCACAGTATAATATATTTAAGAAACTGTGACCTACAAAAAGGTAGGATGGTTATCGGAAGGCTTTTCTAGACAGCATGTGTAATTAAAGATTAAATACTGTGACATACTCATATTATGGTGGTCCTGTGAATTAAAATGAAGGGATGATATGAGACAAGCTCTGTTCTACCACAGAGCCAAATAACCTAATCCATATGCTAGATTTTTAAAACTACTCTCTCTTTCCCCCCTCTCTGTCTTTCTCTCCATACACATGTATATGTATGTGTATGTGTACGTGTATAAAATTTGCATATGGGGTGACCTTAAACTCACAATCTTCTTGCCTCAGTGTGCTAGGTGTCTTATTCACTTTTAACAGTAAATGTTTGGAACAGGTTTCATTACTCACAATTCAGAACAAATTCTCAGAGAACCTTCAAGGTCAATTCCCTCATTTCATATGCTCTCCCTAATCCCAGTCATAGGATTTTACTCCCATAATTATAGCATACGATATGTCACAGATGACATTAAGGAAGAGAGATTATACACTCAGCCCTGACCTAATTGCATAAACACATCACATTTGTGTTTACTAGATAGACGCAGCTTGAAAGCACAGAAAGAAATCCATAATGAAAGGATATTTCTCCTGACCTTAAAAATCTAGGGGACAGAATTTCAGCTTTTTTGAGAGATGGAATAAAAATAAGTGAACTCCAGCAAATTCATTGTGTGAGGGCAAGGATCCTAACTCCAGGTGATAGGCTTTGCAAAGTACCTCATATTTTAAATTTTGAGACCATGAACAGGGAAGTCAGTCTAGTAATAGAGTAAATGTTACTGTTTTAAAAAACATAATTTATAGTAAATTTTATGGGATCAACAGACTAATTGGTTTACAAGAACTGGAATGGGTTATTTTTATATTCTGTTTTCTATGCAAAGATTTTCTTTGGGTGGCTACAAAATTATGTATGTAATAATGCAGAATATATTTCTCACATATATTTACATGGCAGTTCTTTCTTGTTTGCTTGTTTTCTTTTCAATTAAAATTATTTTTGTTTTTAATAGTATTTGATGGAATACTGACAAGTAACCCAATTTGTAGATGTGCCGCATTTTCTTTATCCAGTCTTTGTAATAGCCACTTTGTTTATCCATTACTTGTAATAGCCAGTTTCTGGCTATTATGAATACAAGTAAATGATCATAATTGAGCAAGTGTCTTGTTGGGATGCTGGAGCATCTTTTGGGTATATGTCCAGGAGTGGTATAGTTGGGTCTTGAGGTATAACTATTCTCAGTTTTCTGAGAAACTGCCAAATTCATTTCCAGTGTGTTTGTACCAGTTTGCAATCCCACCAGCAATGGAGGATCTTCCTCGTGCTCCACATCCTCACCAACATGTCCTATCACTTGAGTTTTTTATCTAGCCATTCTGACCTATGTAACATGGAATCTCAGAGGTGTTTTGAATTACATTTTCCTGATGACTAAGGACTTTCTGGATAAGGGATGTACCCAAGAATCAATGGGGATGAGGTATATCATTGGACATATGAAACGAACCAACCACTTCCTGTAGCCCGGCAGAAACCTCAATGGAGTGATATAGGACATCATCTCACCCACAAAACTTTCATCCCAATATTTATCCTGTCTACAAGAAATTGGGGATGGAGCAGAGACCAAGGAATGGCCAATCAATAACCAGCCCGACTAGCGACTTATCGCATGGACAAGCATCTATCCCTGACACTATTAATGATACTTTGTTATGCTTGCATACAGGAGTCTATAGCATGGCTGTCCTCTGAGAGACTCTGCCCAGCATCTGACTCAAAGGGATGCAGTTACCCACAGCCAGATATTGTATGGTGCTTGGAAACTCTTGTGGAAGAACAGGAGGAAGGATTGATGCACTAGAGGAGATAGGAAGACCAAGAAGATCAACTAACTTGGACCTTTGGGGCTCTCAGAGACCAAACCACCAACCAAAGAGCAAACATGGGTTGGACCAACCACTCCCCATCCTGCACATATGTAGCAGATGTGCTGCTGGATCTTCATGTGGGATTTGAACTAGAGTAGGGGCTATTCCAAAGGCTGTTGCTTGTACACAGGATATATTCTTCTAACTGAGCTGATTTTTTGGGCCTCAGTAGGAGAGGACTTGATGTGTCAGGATAGGGAGATACCAAAGAACCTCCACCCTTTTAGAGAAAGTGGAGGGGGGAGTGTGAAAGAATTGTTGGAAGGAAGGAGTGACTGGAGGAGGGGCAGTGAGCAGGATAGAAAACGAATTAATAGAAGTAATAAATAAAATTAATTAGTTTTTTCTTTTCTTACACCAGAAATCCCTACTATACTTTTCTCTTCCTTTCCACACAGTTCTTCGCTACCACCCATCCCATCCATATTTACTCTCTTTCTGTCTCTTATTAGACAACAAACAGACATCTAAGGCATAATAATAAAACATAATATGGTAAGAGAAAAAGAATGCATTGGAATAAGACAACATAGAATGAAAGAGCCCAAGAGAAGACATGTGTTATAGATATAATGAAAGGATACTCCAACATTCAGGAAACCCATAGAATCAATAAAATAGAAGTCATAATATATACAAAAAGATCTATAAGGTAAAGAGAGAGACGACAGACAGACACACACACACACACCACACACACACACACACAGAGAGAGAGAGAGAGAGAGAGAGAGAGAGAGAGAGAGAGAGGAGAGAGAGAAGAGAGAGAGAGAGAGCAGGGGAAGACAGAAAGACAGAGACAGAGAGACAGAAAGACAGAGAGAGACACAGAAAGACAGAGAGAAAAAAATTAAAAAAAAAGAAAGACAGAGAGACAGAGACATAAACAGAAAGACATAGAGAAAGAATAATAAAAGAAAATAAATACTAAGATATAATTTTTTTCAAAAGCCCTGACATGACATTATGAAACATGGAACACTGAGTGATGCTGCTGAATATTTAATGTTGGCCACTCATTGCAGGGCACACAGCCTGTGATTAAGAGTACTTCTTTTCCTCAGTGAAATTCTTTTGGAAAAAATTAAATTTACATTAGCAAGTGGATTTTAAAGGTAGCTTCCTGGTAATTGATATGTGTGTGTGTCCAATTCTATGATCTCTGAGATACCATCTGAGGCAGCCCCAAGACACCATATACATGCTGTACCAGTCTCTATAAAGTCATATGTCCATCAATACTGTTTTTTCACAAGGTCTTGTTTTCTGTGGTCCTCTATCTACACTGGCTCTTACAGTCTTTCTATATTTCTTTCAGGGGTTATCTGAGCTCCCAGTGTAGGGGTTTGAAGGCTATATCCCATTTTATGATGAGTGTGTCAAGAGTTTTCATCTGTTCATAATGTCTGTCTGTGTATCTTTGGTTTTGTTCCAATCTGCTACAGGAAGAAGCTATTCTGATGATGCCTGAGAATGGCATATATATTTCTTTTATTCTGTGTCTTCACTTCATTTTTTTTTGTTTTTTATTGGATATTTCATTTATTTACATTTCAAATGTTATCCCCTTTCCCAGTTTCCCTTCTGGAAACCCCATGTCCCATCATCGCCCCACCCAATTTCTATGAGAGTGCCCCCAACATACCTATCCATCCCTGTCTTCCCACCTTGGCATTCCCCTACTGGATCATAAAGCTCTCACAGGACCAAGGGTCCTCTCCTTCCATTGATGTCCAACAAAGTCATCCTCTGCTACATATGCAGCTGGAGCCATGAGTCTCTCCATGTATGCTTTTTGGTTGGTGGTTTAGTCCCTGGGAGCTCTGGGAGATCTGTTTGGTTGATATTATAGTTTTTCCTATGGCATTGCAAACCCCTTCAGCTCCTTCAGTCCTTTCTCTAACTCCTCCATTGGAGACTCCATGCTCAGTACAATAGTTGACTGCAAGCATCCATCTCTGTATTTGTCAGACTCTGGCAGAGCCTCTAAGGAGAAAACTAAATCAGGCTCCTATGAGCAAGTACCTCTTGGCATCAGAAGTAGTGTCTGGGTTTGAAGTCTGTATATGAAATGGATCCTCCAGTGGGGAACTCTCAGTGGCAATTTTTCAGTCTCTGCTCCACATTTTTTCTCCATATTTGCACCTGGGAGTATTTTGTTCTCGTATCTAAGAAGGACCAATGCATCCACACCTTCTTCTTGAGCTTCATGTAGTCTGTGAATTACATTTAGGTTATTCCCAGATTTGGGGCAATATTTACGGTGAGTGCATACCATGTGTATTCTTTTCTGATTGGGTTACTTTCACTCAGGATGATATTTTCTATTTGCATCCATTTGCCTAAGAATTTCAGGAAGTCATTGTTTTTAATAGCTGATTAGTACTCCATTGTTTAAATGTACCTCATTTTCTGTATCCATTCCTCTGTTGAAGGACATCTGGTTTTTTCCAGTTCCTGGCTGTAAAATAAGTCTGCTATGAACATAATGGAGCATGTGTCCTTGTTATATGTTGGAGCATCTTTTAGGTATATGCCCAGGAAAGGTATACCTGGGTCCTCAGGTAATACTATGTTCAAATTTTCTGAGGAACTGCCAGACTGATTTCCAGAGTGTTTATTTCTTCTTGCAACTCCACCAACAACAAAGGAGTCTTTCTACACATCCTTGCTAGCATCTGCAGTCACATGAATTTTTGATCTTAGCCATT